>BPUM01000936.1:0-441702 GCA_020521455.1 Prunus kanzakura
GGTTGGCTTATATAAGGGCTAGTAGTGGTCAATTTCATGGGAAAAAATATAAGAATTCAAGTTAGAGATTGAGGATTCATGGGGGCGGAAAATATATGCAAAAACAAAACCGAACTGGTTCAACGATCCCTGTCTGTACAACAAGCTAGGGTTGGCTGATACAAGGAATAGTAGTGGTCAATTTGATGGGAAAGTATTCGAGAATTCAACTTAAAGATTGAGGATTCATGGGGATCTAAAAAATCCGCGAAAAAAAAACTGAACCGGTTCAGCAATACCAGTATGTGCAACGAGCTAGGGTTGACTGATACAGGGGCTAGGAGTGATCAATTTGACAGAAAAAAATATGAGAATTCAAATTAGGGATGCAGAATTCATGGTGATGGAAAAGACCTGCAAAAAAAAAACTGAACCGATTCAGCTACCCCAGCATGTGCAACGAGCTAGGGTTGGCTTATATAAGGGCTAGGAGTGGCCAATTTGATGGGAAAAAATATGAGAATTCAAGTTAGAGATTGAGGATTCATGTGGTTGGAGAAGATCTGCAGGAAGAAACCTGAACCGGTTCAGTTATGCCATTATGGGCAACGTGCTAGGGTTGGCTGATACAACGGCTAGCAGAGGTCAATTTGATAAGAAAAAATATGAAAATTCAAATTAGAGACGGAGTAATCAAAGGGATGGAAAAGATCGGAAAAAAAAATATGGTTCAGCTATCTAAGTCTGCACAACGAGCTAGGGTTGGCTGATATAAGGGCTAGGAATGGTAAATTTAATGGGAAAAAATATGAGAATTCAAGTTAGAGATTGAGGATTCATTTGGATGGAAAAAATCTGCAAAAACAAAACAGAACCGGTTCAACAATACCAGTATGTGCAACATGCTGGGGTTGGCTGATACAAGGGCTAGGAGTGGTCAATTTGATAGATAAAAATATGAGAATTCAAATTAGAGATACAGGATTCATGGTGATGGAAAAGATCTGCAAAAAAGAAACAGAACCGGTTCAACAACACCAGTATGTGCGACGAGCTAGGGTTGGCATATATACGGGGTATGAGTGGCCAATTTGATGGGTAAAAATATGAGAATTCAAGTTAGAGATTGAGGATTCATGTGGTTGGAAAAGATCTACAAAAAGAAAACTGGACCGGTTCAGTTTTGCCAGTATGTGCAACGAGCTAGGGTTGGCTGATACAAGGACTTGGAGTGGTCAATTTGCTGGGAAAAAATACGAGAATTCAGATTAGAGATTGAGGATTCAAGGGGATGGAAAAAATCTGCAAAAACAAAACTGAACCGGTACATCTATACCATTATGTGCAACGAGCTTGGGTTGGTTGATACAACGGCTAGCAGAGGTCAATTTGATTTGAAAAAATATGGGAATTCATATTAGAGATGGAGCATTAAAACGGATGGAAAACATCTGCAAAAAAAAAAAATCCGGTTCAGCTATCCACGTCTGTACAACGAGCTAGGGTTGGCTGATACAAGGGCTAGGAGTGCTCAATTTGACAGAAAAAAATATGAGAATTCGAATTAGGGATGCAGGATTCATAGTAATGGAAAAGATCTGCAAAATCAAAACTGAACCGGTTCAGCTACACCAGTATGTGCAACGAACTAGGGTTGGCATATATAAGGGATAGGAGTGGTCAATTTGACGGGAAAAAATATGATAATTCAAGTTAGAGATTCAGGATTCATGGGGACGGAAAATTTCAGCAAAAAAAAAAACCGAACCGGTTCACCGATTCCTGTCTGTACAACGAGCTAGGGTTGGCTGATACAAGGAATAGGAGCGGTCAATTTGATGGGAAAAGATACGAGAATTCAAATTAGAGATTCAGGATTCATGGGGATGGAAAAGATCCGCAAAAACAAAACAGAACCGGGTCAGCTATACCAGTATGTGCAACGAGCTAGGGTTGGTTGACACAATGCCTAGCAGAGGTCAATTTGATAAGAAAAAATATGCGAATTCAAATTAGAGATGGAGCATTCAAAGGGATGGAAAAGATTTGCAGAAAAAAGAAAATATCTCGTTCAGCTACCCTCGTCTGTACAACGAGCTAGGGTTGGCTGATACAAGGGCTAGGAATGGTCAATTTTATGGGAAAAAATATGAGAATTCAAGTTAGGGATTGAGGATTCATGGTGATGGAAAAAATCTGCAAAAACAAGACTGAACCGGTTCAGCAAAACCAGTTTGTGCAACGAGCTAGGGTTGACTGATACAAGGGCTAGGAGTGGTCAATTTGATAGAAAAAAATATGAGAATTCAAATTTGGGATGCAGGATTCATGGTGATGGAAAAGATCTGCAAAAACAAAACTGAACCGGTTCCGCTACACCAGTATGTGCAACGAGTTAGGGTTGGCTTATGTAAAGGCTAGGAATGGCCAATTTGATGGGAAAAAATATTAGAATTCAAGTTAGAGACTGAGGATTCATGTGGTTGGAAAAGATCTGCAAAAAGAAAACTGAACCGGTTCAGTTATGCCAACATGGGCAACGAGCTAGGGTTGGCTGATACATGGACTAGGAGTGGTCAATTTGGTGGGAAAAATTACGAGAATTCAAATTAGAGATTGAGGATTCACAGGGATGGAAAAGATCTGCAAAAACAAAACTAAATCGGTTCAGTTATGCCAGTATGTGCAACGAGCTAGGGTTGGCTGATACAAGGATAAGAAGTGGTCAATTTTATGGTAAAAAGTACGATAATTCAAGTTAGAGATTGAGGATTCAAGGGGATGGAAAAGATCTGGAAAAACAAAACTGAACCAGTTCATCTATACCATTATGTGCAACGAGCTTGGGTTGGTTGATACAACGGCTAGCATAGGTCAATTTGATAAGAAAAAATATGGGAATTCATATTTGAGATGGAGCATTAAAAGGGATGGAAAACGTCTACAAAAACAAAGTTTAACCGGTTTAGCTATCCCAGTCTGTACAACGAGCTAGGGTTGGCTGATACAAGGGCTAGGAGTGGTCAATTTGATGGGAAAAAATTCGAGAATTCAAATTAGAGATTGAGGATTCAACGTGTCCGAAAAGATCTGCAAAAACAAAACTGATCCGGTTCAATTGTGCCATTGTGTGCAACGAGCTAGGGTTGGCTGATACAAGGACCATGAGTGGTCAATTTGTTGGGAAAAAAATACGAGAATTCAAGTTAGAGTTTGAGGATTCATGTGGATGGAAAATATCTGCAAAAACAAAGCTGAACCGGTTCAACTATCCCAGTCTGTACAACGAACTAGGGTTGGCTGATACAAGGGCTAGGAATGGTCAATTAGATTTGAAAAAATATGAGAATTCAAGTTAGAGTTTGAGGATTCGTGGGGACGGAAAATATCTGCAAAAACAAAACTGAACCGGTTCAACTGTCCCAGTCCGTACAACGAGCTAGGATTGGCTGATACAAGGAATAGGAGTGGTCAATTTGATGGCAAAAAATACTAGAATTCAAACTAGAGATTGAGGATTCAAGGGGTTGGAAAAGATCTGCAAAAACAAAGCTGAACCGGTTCAGTTATGCCAGTATGTGCAACGAGCTTGGGTTGGCTGATACAAGGACTAGGAGTGGTCAATTTGATGGGAAAAATAACTAGAATTCAAGTTAGAGATTGAGTATTCATGGGGATGGAAAATATCTGCAAAAACAAAACTGAACCAGTTCAACTATCTCAGTCTGTAAAACGAGCTAGGGTTGGCTGATACAAGGACTAGGAGTGGTCAATTTGATGGGAAAAAATATGAGAATTCAAATTAGAGATTGAGGATTCACGAGGATGGAAAAGATCTGCAAAAACAAAACTGAACCTTTTCAGCTACGCCAGTATGTGCAACGAGTTAGGGTAGGTTGATACAAGGACAATGAGTGTTCAATTTTATGGTAAAAAAATACGAGAATTCAAGTTAGAGATTGAGGATTCATTGGGATGGAAAATATCTGGAAAAACAAAACTTAAACGGTTCAGCTATCCCAATGTGTACAACGACCTAGGGTTGGCTTATACAAGGACTAGGAGTGGTCAATTTGATGGGAAAAATAACTAGAATTCAAGTTAGAGATTGAGGATACATGGGGATGGAAAATGTCTGCAAAAAAAAAAACTGAACCGATTCAACTATCCCAGTCTGTACAACGAGCTAGGGTTGGCTGATACAAGGACTAGGAGTGGTCAATTAGATGGGAAAAATAACGAGAATTCAAGTTAGAGATTGAGGATTCGCGAGGATGGAAAAGATCTGCAAAAACAAAACTGAATCGGTTCAGTTATGCCAGTATGTGCAACGAGCTAGGGTTGGCTGATACAAGGATAAGAAGTGGTCAATTTTATGGTAAAAAGTACGATAATTCAAGTTAGAGATTGAGGATACATGGGGATGGAGAACATCTGGAAAAATAAAACTTAACCGATTCAGCTATCCCAGTCTGTACGGCGAGCTAGAGTTGGCTTATAAAAGGACTAGGAGCGGTCAATTTTATGGTAAAAAATAACTAGAATTCAAATTAGAGATTGAGGATTCACAGGGATGGAAAAAATCTGCAAAAACAAAACTGAACTGGTTCAACTATACCAGTATGTGCAACGAGCTTGGGTTGGCTGATACAACGGCTAGCAGAGGTCAATTTGATAAGAAAAAATATGGGAATTCATATTAGAGATGGCGCATTCAAAGGGATGGAAAAGATCTGCAAAAAAAAAAAAAATCTGGTTCAGCTATCTAAGTCTGTACAACGAACTAGGGTTGGCTGATACAAGGGCTAGGAATGGTCAATTAGATTTGAAAAAATATGAGAATTCTAGTTAGAGATTGAGGATTCATGGTGATGGAAAAGAACTGCAAAAACAAACCTGAACCTGTTTAGCTACACCAGTATGTGCAACGAACTAGGGTTGGCTGATATAAGGGCTAGGAGTGGTCAATTTGAATAGAAAAATTAAGAGAATTCAAGTTAGAGATTGAGGATTCATGGGGATGGAAAATATCTGGGAAAAAAAAAAAACTTAACCGGTTCAGCTATCCCATTCTGTACAACGAACTAGGGTTGGCTGATAACAGGGCTAGGAGTTTTCAATTTGATGGGAAAAAATACGAGAATTCAAATTAGAGATTGAGGATTCAAGGGGATGGAAAAGATCTGCAAAAACAAAACTGAACCAGTTCATCTATACCATTATGTGCAACGAGCTTGGGTTGGTTGATACAACGGCTAGCATAGGTCAATTTGATAATAAAAAATATGGGAATTCATATTTGAGATGGAGCATTAAAAGGGATGGAAAACGTCTACAAAAACAAAGTTTAACTGGTTTAGCTATCCCAGTCTGTACAAGGAGCTAGGGTTGGCTGATACAAGGGCTAGGAGTGGTCAATTTGATGGGAAAAAATTCGAGAATTCAAATTAGAGATTGAGGATTCAACGTGTCCGAAAAGATCTGCAAAAACAAAACTGATCCGGTTCAACTGTGCCATTGTGTGCAACGAGCTAGGGTTGGCTGATACAAGGACCATGAGTGGTCAATTTGTTGGGAAAAAAATACGAGAATTCAAGTTAGAGTTTGAGGATTCATGTGGATGGAAAATATCTGCAAAAACAAAGCTGAACCGGTTCAACTATCCCAGTCTGTACAACGAACTTGGGTTGGCTGATACAAGGGCTAGGAATGGTCAATTAGATTTGAAAAAATATGAGAATTCAAGTTAGAGTTTGAGGATTCGTGGGGATGGAAAATATCTGCAAAAACAAAACTGAACCAGTTCAACTGTCCCAGTTCGTACAACGAGCTAGGATTGGCTGATACAAGGAATAGGAGTGGTCAATTTGATGGCAAAAAATACTAGAATTCAAATTAGAGATTGAGGATTCAAGGGGTTGGAAAAGATCTGCAAAAACAAAGCTGAACCGGTTCAGTTATGCCAGTATGTGCAACGAGCTTGGGTTGGCTGATACAAGGACTAGGAGTGGTCAATTTGATGGGAAAAATAACTAGAATTCAAGTTAGAGATTGAGGATTCATGGGGATGGAAAATATCTGCAAAAACAAAACTGAACCAGTTCAACTATCTCAGTCTGTAAAACGAGCTAGGGTTGGCTGATACAAGGACTAGGAGTGGTCAATTTGATGGGAAAAAATATGAGAATTCAAATTAGAGATTGAGGATTCACAAGGATGGAAAAGATCTGCAAAAACAAAACTGAACCTTTTCAGCTACGCCAGTATGTGCAACGAGTTAGGGTAGGTTGATACAAGGACAATGAGTGTTCAATTTTATGGTAAAAAATACGAGAATTCAAGTTAGAGATTGAGGATTCATTGGGATGGAAAATATCTGGAAAAACAAAACTTAAACGATTCAGCTATCCCAATGTGTACAACGACCTAGGGTTGGCTTATACAAGGACTAGGAGTGGTCAATTTGATGGGAAAAATAACTAGAATTCAAGTTAGAGATTGAGGATACATGGGGATGGAAAATATCTGCAAAAAAAAAAATGAACCGATTCAACTATCCCAGTCTGTACAACGAGCTAGGGTTGGCTGATACAAGGACTAGGAGTGGTCAATTAGATGGGAAAAATAACGAGAATTCAAGTTAGAGATTGAGGATTCACGAGGATGGAAAAGATCTGCAAAAACAAAACTGAATCGGTTCAGTTATGCCAGTATGTGCAACGAGCTAGGGTTGGCTGATACAAGGATAAGAAGTGGTCAATTTTATGGTAAAAAATACGATAATTCAAGTTAGAGATTGAGGATACATGGGGATGGAAAATATCTGGAAAAATAAAACTTAACCGGTTCAGCTATCCCAGTCTGTACGGCGAGCTAGAGTTGGCTTATAAAAGGACTAGGAGCGGTCAATTTTATGGTAAAAAATAACTAGAATTCAAGTTTGAGATTGAGGATTCATGGGGATGGAAAATATCTGGAAAAACAAAACTTAACCGGTTCAGCTATCCCAGTCCGTACAACCAGCTAGGATTGGCTGATACAAGTACTAGGAGTGGTCAATTTGATGGGAAAAATAACTAGAATTCGAGTTAGAGATTGAGGATTCATGGGGATGGAAAATATCTGCAAAAACAAACTTGAACTGATTCAACTATCCCAGTCTGTACAACGAGCTAGGGTTGGCTGATACAAGGACTAGGAGTGGTCATTTTGATGTAAAAAATACAGAATTGAAATTAGAGATTGAGGATTCGCGGGGTTGGAAAAGATCTGCAAAAACAAAACTGAACCGGTTCAGGTATACCAGTATGTCCAACGAGCTAGGGTTGGCTGATACAACGGCTAGCAGAGGTCAATTTGATAAGAAAAAATATGGGAATTCAAATTGACGATGGACCATTCGAAAGGATGGAAAAGATCTGCTCAAAAAAAAATCCGGTTCAGCTATTCAAGTCTGTACAACGAGCTAGGGTTGGCTGATACAAGGGCAAGGAGTGGTCAATTTGATAGAAAAAAATACGAGAATTCAAATTAAGGATGCAGGATTCATGGTGATGGAAAAGATCTGCAAAAACAAAACTGAACCGGTTCAGCTACACCAGTATATGCAACGAACTAGGGTTGGCTTATATATGGGCTAAGATTGGTCAATTTGGTGGGGAAAAATATGAGAATTCCAGTTGGAGATTGAGGATTCATGGGGACGGAAAATATCTGCAAAAACAAAACTGAACCGGTTCAACTATCCCAGTCTGTACAACGAGCTAGGTTTGGCTGATACAAGGAATAGGAGTGGTCAATTGGATGGGAAAAAATACGAGAATTCAAATTAGAGATTGGGGATTCATGGGGATGGAAAATATCTAGAAAAACAAAACTTAACCGGTTCAGCTATCCCAGTCTGTACAACGAGCAAGGGTTGGCTTATACAAGGATTAGGAGTGGTCAATTTGATGGGAAAAGTAACTAGAATTCAAGTTAGAGATTGAGGATTCAGGGGGATGGAAAAGATCTGCAAAAACAAAACTGAACCGGTTTAGCTATACCAGTATGTGCAACGAGCTTGGGTTGGTTGACACAAGGACTAGGAGCGGTCAATTTTATGGTAAAAAATACGAGAATTCATGTTAGAGATTGAGGATTCGTGGGAATGAAAAATATCTGGAAAAACAAAACTTAACCGGTTCAGCTATCCCAGTCTGTACAACGAGTTACGGTTGGCTGATACAAGGACTAGGAGTGGTCAATTTGATGGGAAAAATAACTAGAATTCAAGTTAGAGATTGAGGATTCGTGGGGATGGAAAATATCTGCTACAAAAAAACTGAACCGGTTCAACTATCCCAGTCTGTACAACGAGCTAGGGTTGGCTGATACAAGGAATAGGTGTGGTCAATTTGTTGGGAAAAAAAATGAGAATTCAAATTAGAGATTGAGGATTCAAGAGGTTGGAAAAGATCTGCAAAAATAAAATTGAACCGGTTCAGTTATGCCAGTATGTGCAACGAGCTTGGGTTGGCTGATACAAGGACTAGGAGTGGTCAATTTGATGGGAAAAATAACTAGAATTCAAGTTAGAAATATGAATTCTCATATTTAGCTTAATTTTAAGTTTGAGTAGTAAACTAAGTGACGACAAGACACAATGACTTGCGTCATAATGGAAAACCAAAAAACAGAACGAGTGGCCAAAATCACGACCAGAACTGAAAAATATTGGAACAAACTCTAAACTTACAATCAAGGTCTTAAATATCGGTTGTATCGGAAATATCGGTAGGCCAAAAACACGGAAATTTTGATGGAAATATCGGGATATTATCGATATCGATAAAAATTGAATAAAAACTACGGAAATTGTAAGAAAAACTTGGAAATTTTTATTGAAACTTTACAGGATGTTTATTTAGGCAATTATCTATTAGTTTATCATAAAAAGTTGGAAGGAAATGCATTACATGATGGATTTAACTGATTTAAGTTGATTATATAGCGAGCTGGCAAACACTGTGAGTGTAGAAAATATATAGTAATTAATGAAAAAAGATTAAACACACCATAATCATTTATATATAATGAATTACTACAATATTTTACAATTTATCCTATATAATAAATATGGTGGTTAAGGTGTTGAATGAGTAAAATGGGAGGGGTTCGAATCCCCTTGGTGTTTTTTTATTTAGAAATTTATCCTATATAATATATATTAGCTTACAGACATTTGAAAGACGTTATAAATATTACACGCCGAAAATATAATCACAAACATGTACGCAGTTGAGTTGGATAAGGTGCTGGGCTGTTTCTTACAGAGGCAAGGTTCGAATCCCTCCATGCGCATTTGAAAGAAGTATCTGAAAAAGCTCCTTAAGTTTCGGAACCCATAGTCTTTAAACCACTGAACGCTTACGTACTTATGAACTCTGTCTAGGGTTTTGAACGCATAGGTACAAAGAAAGTATAGACTATAGACTATTGGTGACCAGGCCCATCATGTATGAAATGGCAACGGTCGCTGAAGTCGCAGCCACTTATGTTGTGGAAGTGCTTGCACCAAGTCGTTTTATGCTGGGGGTGCTTCTTACATTCTGCCTCCCCATGGGCAAATGTACAACGTTCTCCATAGGGGCAACCCTCAGGGGTTGACCATTTATCGCAAAGTTGCGTCTTGTAATCTCAGGAGGTGACATGTGTAGGATCCTGAGAGTTCAAAAATTAAAATAAAAAAAAGCTGAGTCTTGAATTCTTTGTAGTTTTTTAGGAAGAAAAGGACCTCATTATCAGACTTCATAATCTCCTTGCATTAAGGCAATAAAAAATTCATCCATGCAATACAATTCTTATCAGTTTTATAGATTATATATTATCTCCCTGACTATAAGGCAATAAAGAAAAGGGGGTTTTACAGTCGAATTAGACTTACCATAGCCATTGGCCCCAAACCCATATTTGGTTGCAGCATGTGCCCACCTTGATGCATAGGAATAGGATTTTGATGGTTGAGTGGATACTGTTACAAAAGAAAAAATGAGAATGAGAATCCTTTGCAGTTTTATAGATTATAAATTGAAGAATTGAGAATTCACTCTGGACATTATGCAACCACACAAATCATGTTAAAATTTCACTTTGAATTAGCTAAAAAGAAATTCAAGAACTGACTTTTGAGATCATGTGCCTGACACTGACGAATGATGATGACAATTAATGACATGATGAACATTTTTTGAAATGAATGATTGGAAAAAGTTGCAAAAATGATTTCCATACGTGGGGGAGCACCACCACCTCAGAATCCTCAATCTGCAACTCTTGACCTGATGACAATGAATGATTGGAAAGAGTTTTATGCTTAGGCAGTTCAGCCACCTCAATCTGCAACTCTTTCCAATCATTCATTTCAAAAAAAGGTCATCATGTCATTAATTGTCATCATCATTCGTCAGTGCTAGGCACATGATCTCAAAAGTCAGTTCTTGAGTTTCTTTTTAGCTGATTCACAGTGAAATTTTAACATGATTTGTGTGGTTGCATAATGTTCAGAGGGAATTCTCAATTCTTCAATTTATAATCTACAAAACTGCAAAGGATTCTCACTCTCATTTTTTCTTTTGTAGCAGTATCCACTCAACCGTCAAAATCCTATTCCTATGCATCAAGGTGGGCACATGCTGCAACCAAATATGGGTTTGGGGCCAATGGCTATGGTAAGTCTAATTCGACTGTAAAACCCCCTTTTCTTTATTGCCTTATAGTCAGGGAGACAATATATAATCTATAAAACTGATAAGAATTGTATTGCATAGATGAATTTTTTATTGCCTTAATGCAAGGAGATTATGAAGTCTGATAATGAGGTCCTCTTCTTCCTAAAAAACTACAAAGAATTCAAGACTCAGCTTTTTTTATTTTAATTTTTGAACTCTCAGGATCCTGCACATGCCACCTCGTGAGATTACAAGACGCAACTTTGCGTTAAATGGTCAACCTCCGAGGATTGCCCCTATGGAGAACGTTGTAAATTTGCCCATGGGGAGGAGAATGGAAGAAGCACCCCCAGCATAAAACGACTCGGTGCAAGCACTTCCACAGCATAAGTGGCTGCGACTTCGGCGACCGTTGCCATTTCATACATGATGGGCCTGGTCACCAATAGTCTATACTTCCTTTGTACCTATGCGTTCAAAACCCTAGACAGAGTTCATAAGTACGTAAGCGTTCAGTGGTTTAAAGACTATGGGTTCCGGAACTTAAGGAGCTTTTTCAAATACTTCTCTGCTTTTATCAATTTCATACATGATAGTTCTCTGTTCCCATTTTCATCAATTGTAAGTTTAGAGTTTGTTCCAATATTTTTCAGTTCTGGTCGTGATTTTGGCCACTCGTTCTGTTTTTTGGTTTTCCATTATGATGCAAGTCATTGTGTCTTGTCGTCACTTAGTTTACTACTTAAAATTAAGCACTTTAAATGAACAATCAATCGAAAAAGTAACATTGAATCAAATCCATAATCGGAAAAGCAAATGAACCAAGCTAAATAATACTGCTTAAAACAATTATCATAAGCAAACGTATTTAAACCAGCACCAACTAAGCAATCAACAAAGGACACAGAAAGCCCAATAACACTATTTTGCTATTTCCGGCCAATAACATTATGACAAGCATCGACCAAAAAAAACACACTATGACAAGCGTTATAACGCTTCCATGTGACATAGTATTATTAGCCAGAAAGTTTTTCTCCGATTCTAGAGCCAATTGAGACATACCAAAAGCCTCAATCCACCATCCAAACATGCTTTTTACAGATTAACCCCAAGATTTTCATTCTTGCCATATTGAAAGGGTCAAAAAAATAATAATTGTTATCGAAAAGCAACTATTCGGCGAAATCAAATCGAAGCAAAACCGTTACAAAAGAAAGAGACACAGGCAGTGACAATGAAGAAAAATATAAAAAGGGGGAAGACCTCTGTTGCACTGATATGGCAGTTTTGGGGGATATGCGCGTATCTGATATGTCTAGGGGGTAAAAAGGAAAATATTTGGGGGGGATTTTGAAAGCTATTCAAAATTTGGGGTTAAAACATAAACTTAAAACTTGATTTCAAACACAGCCTATGTCGAGAGAGGCTAGGTTTTTGGGTATTATTCAGATGCCAAACAAAACAGAAGAAGAAGGAAGAGAATCTGAATAACTCACCAGCGCCACCCACCCCCGCTGTAGCACCATCGCCGTTGCCGCTCACGCTCAGATTCATTTGGTCGTTGGGGTTTTCTAACACAGCTCAAGGTTTTGAACTTATTGTGGATGAAATATCAATTTTTCAATTTATATTATTTTTAAAAATATATATTATTTTAATCGCCGTACCCGTATCTGTATCGGTGCAACATAGGGGAAGACGTTTGACGCTCAAGGCAACGCGGACAATCTCCTTAAAGTACACTGTATTGACGCTCTGTTTCCGCTCTTCTACTATGACTTAATCTCGAAAATTTCCCTGCTTTGCCGATTTTGTTTTCTTCTTATTTGTTGATCGTTTCAATACGATACCGACTGATTCACCAACCTGCAAGGTCGGCATGTGATTCTTATTCGTTGTTTCTTTTGAACATTTTGCTTTTCTTTGTTTTGTTTTTGTTTTTTTATAGTATTTTTTGAATTGGATCTCATCTTTGGTTACCGCAATTGAAGCTGGAATTATTGTTTATCCACTTAGACTAAGATCTGCATACATTTATATAATTGTAGTTTTTTCCTTTTCTTTTCTAATTTTTTAAAAAAAAGATCTTTTTTGAATTTTATAGACATAACCAGGCTGGCATGAAGGGTTGCTTCATCTTCTATTTTAGTTTAGTTCATGGGCTTTTCTTTGTTTTACTCATTTCGCCATCAGTTTTGGTGAAAGAGTGTATTTTAGAGATCAAAAGGTTGTTTTGCTTGGCTGCTAAGGTCAATTTTCTGAAATGTGTGTCTACTCAATCGTTCTTCTTCTTTATTTCTCATCAATTTGTACAGCTACTAGATAATTCGGTTTGGTGTTTCACCCGTTAAGTTTTCTCTGAATTGTATATCTTGTAATCTAAACACTTCATTTTGTTTTTCCATTAAAGATAACTCATTTCACATCTGCTTGAAAATGTAGTTGCATGTAGCTGAATCTGCAAGCTATACATGTTTGTATATATATTTCTTTATATATTGTGTTCTGATTGATTCATTGACTTGGATTGGAATCCATTTATTTATATATTTTATAAGGATCTCTTAAAATAGCTTTCTAGTTTAGCTAAATTTTAACTAAAAAATAAAGAGCATGATTGTTGATGTTCTAAACCATCTCCTTAGACAAATTTTAGAGAGGAATTAGAAAAATATAACTCCAACCATGCTCACTATCCACCCCCTGAATCTAAGGAGAGAGAAAAGACTTCTAATGGCTCCTTACAGTGGCGGAGCCAGGAATTTATGTGTTGGGGGGCCAACATATAAACCAAATAAGATATTAAAAAATTTCAATTTTTCAACCTTAACAATGTTTGTAAAAATAAAAGGTAGAAAACAATTGTTTATTCAATTATGACTATTATCAACTTCATTGTCAATAGTCTCAATTCTTGGAGATCCATAATGATTTTTAGATGCTACTGTCTCAATATTAGAATCAGGTACAGATGAAATAACTTCATATATTTCTGTATGTTTTCTTTTGAAAAATCCATCAATTCTAGGTTGTTTTTTCATTTACAAACCAATTACAAATTTTACTAAGGACATGATTCATAAATTATATCATACAATAAAGTTCATATTCTATGCATAGAACATATAAAATACGAAACATATAACTATAACAATGAAAACTTCGATTTACACTCATATACAAATATATTTTCACGAAAAATAAATAAACAAATGAAAAAAACTATAACTATGTAAAGTTATCTAACTTGGAATTAAAATTTTTGAAGCAAGAGGTCGGAGAGCAAACAACCAAAGTCAATTATTTTCTTTTGATGTGTGTGGTTGCTTCAAACTAAGTTCATGTTGCTTTATATAGGAACAAAAATTAAAATCTCAATCTTTTTTTATTTTGGTAAAAGTCTAATCAAGGAGATTTTTTTAAACTTTATTTGATTGGCTACTTTTATTTTTTATTAAATGGAGTAAAGATTTTGGGGGGGCGCCAGGCCCCTTTAGGCCTTAACAAGGCTCCACCACTAGCTCCTTATAATTCAATGCTGCTTTGTTTTATGCATATTTTAAACTTTTAATTAATACTAACTATTTTTTTTATATATATTTTTAATACAGATGAACCAATTATATTGAACTAAAAAAGAATTATAGTATTTATGATTCTCTAAATTAGAGAGTATGATTGGAGTTCAAATTTTATAAAAAGCTCCTAAAATAGCTTTTGTGTTTTTTTTAGCTAAAATTTAACAAAAAAATAAAGAACATGTTAAAGAGGTGGACCAAAAAGAAAAAGATGTTAATGAGGTGGCATCTCTTCTTCTTCTTTTTTTGTTTTTTTTTTTTAAAAAAAAATCACATATGTTTAAAGGGGTGGACCAATTAACCCTGTTCAAACCCAGTTTAGCCCCTTTGCAGTTCCGCCCTGTAGACACCACCTAATCAACTTGGGCTTGATAATCAAATCAATATAAGTTGCATATCAAAATAGAATTTAAGGGCTCGTTTGGTACGCAGGACTGTCTTGGCATGAACTATGCTTAAGTACTGTCATGGATTGACTTGGCTTGGACTAAGCTTAATAAGACTTGTCCTCACTACTACAAAAAACGAAATAGACGACGGTAATCCACCGTCGTGTATCATGGTTTACAACCGACGAGAAATCGACCGCCGTCTTTTCATACATGAAATAACGACGGCAAATAACCGACGTAGTTAATATATTAAACGTCAGTAAAATACTAAAACCGACGTAGATTTCATACATAAAAGCTAAAAAAAGAGACCTTTCGACTATAATAGACGACGGTTTTAGTAAAACACAGACGTTGGAATAATGTTAAATGTCAAAAACAACTACAAAACCGACGTAAATATGCTTATCAACGTCTCTAAATGCACCAAAACCGACGTGTAAAACTTAGAAACCGTCTTGGTTAATAAATACTACGTTCACTAAATGAAAAAACTGACGTCTTAAACATATAACATGGCATATATTTACTTGAACAGACGTAAAAACAACAATAACCACGACCCTTTATATCACCACAGACGTTAAAAATGATTTTGACGGCTTGAACACAAAAAAAAACGACGTGGTTAATATAGTACACGTCACAAAAGAACTAAAACCGACGTCGATTTTGTACTTAATGACATAAAAAAGAGACCTTTCGACTATAATAGACGACGGTTGCATTAAAACACAGACGTTTAAATAATTTTAAATGTCAAAAACAACTATAAAACCGACGTAAATAGTTTTATCAACGTCCCTAAATTAAATAAAACCGACGTGTCAAACTTAGAAACCGCCGTGGTTAATAAATACTACGTTCACTAAATGAAAAAACTGACGTCTTAAACATATAACATGGCATATATTTACTTGAACAGACGTAAAAACAACAATAACCACGACCCTTTATATCACCACAGACGTTGAAAATGATTTTGACGGCTTGAACACAAAAAAAACGACGTGGTTAATATAGTACACGTCATAAAAGAACTAAAACCGACGTCGATTTGGTACATAAACGCATAAAAAAGAGACCTTTCGACTATAATAGACGATGGTTGTATTAAAACACAGACGTTTAAATAATTTTAAATGTCAAAAACAACTATAAAACCGACGTAAATAGTTTTATCAACGTCTCTAAATTAAATAAAACCGACGTGTCAAACTTAGAAACCGCTGTGGTTAATAAATACTACGTTCACTAAATGAAAAAACTGACGTCTTAAATATATAACATGGCATATATTTATTTGAACAGACGTAAAAACAACAATAACCACGACCCTTTAGATCAAAACAGACGTTGAAAATGATTTTGACGGCTTGAACACAAAAACCACGACGTGGTTAATATAGTACACATCACAAAAAAACTAAAACCGACGTCTATTTGGTACATAAACGCATAAAAAAGAGACCTTTCGACTATAATAGACGACGGTTGAAATGAATTATAATTACCCGACGTGTTTGCTTTTTAAAATGGCGGTATTTATTGCATTTTTGTGTTGTCATTCCACGTCGGTTGTGAAAACCCGACGTTGGTTGTTTTTAAGACGTCTCGTTTTGCGATATTGGTAACTTGACCGTCGTATTTTCAGCTTTAACCGATTATTTTTTAATTTTTGATTCGTTGTGCCCAAAGCTTGCAGAATGAAAATGTGATCGGAATTAAAATGATATACAGAGCTATGAATTAATGTCATACAATTAACTGCATAACTAATGTCATACATTACAACAATCAATCAATCCATATATCTTCACACCCATCTCTAATGTTCTCACTCCCAAACTCACCCACTAGGTCATCAAATGTGTCAACATTTGGTATCCCTCTAGAAAATGGCTGACACTCAATTCTAATATCACCTAGCACATCATCACCAATAACATCATTATATTCTCTATTAGGCATTGATAACACTACCGACCAACCACGATGCATTGGGTCGTCAACATAAAATACTTGTTTGACTTGAGAAGCCATAACAAATTGGTCATTCCTATGTCCAATTTTACTCAGATCTACAAGGGTAAATCCAAGTTCGTCGACTACAAGGCCCGAAGTGTTATCTATCCAATCACACCTCAAGACTGGGATTCTAAACTTTTGGTAGTCAAGATCCCAAATTTCTTGAATAACCCCATAAAAACCCATATTGGAGACAATAGGGTTTTTATCCTTGGCACTAGCAACTTGCATAGTATGTGCAAGTAAATAAACTCCACTATTTTGGACAGTTCGCACATCTCGCACATCATCTTGTGCCTTGGTGCTAAATTTGACACCATTAATAAGATAGCTCCTATATGATGGCACTACCATGCTTGGACCAGCTGCTAACCATCTCAAATTTTCTGATATGCCATTATAATCTTCCCCATTAAATTCACTTTGAACCTACAAATTAAACATATATATTAATTCAATCTAACATATATATAGAAAGAAAGAAAATTAAAATAATAAATTGAATATGTCATTCAATAACATATATACCTTAACACGTAGCCATTGAATGAAAGTGCTATTGTGCTTATCTTGTAGCTACTTTGTTCTCTTTCTAAATTTCGGATAAGTGGTCTTGATGTGGATCATATGTTCCCTACAATTGACACGAAAAAAACACGCATTACGGTCCCTTATATATAAGATAAATATAAGGAGTAATAATATTTAACATGGCTACATATATATGAAAAATTAAACTCATACGTACTCGATATAAGGTAGGACTTCCTCCGTATTCTCCAAGACATATAGATGTGCCTGGTTCAACAAGTCCATATCAACTAAGCCCACTGTGCAACCTGATAATGGCTTTGAAACTCCCATATTCTGGCTTGAAGGCACTCCAACTGTACTAACATCAGATAAATGCTCGGTACAAAACTCTACAGCTTCTTCAGCTATATACCGCTCAGCAATGCAACCTTCGGGACGAGTACGATTCTGAACATACCCCTTTAGCACTTTCATATATCTTTCAAACGGATACATCCATCTAAAATATACTGGCCCACATAGACGAACTTCTCTGACAAGATGTACTACTAGATGAACCATGATATCAAAGAATGAAGGGGGAAAGTACTTCTCAAGCAAACATAAAGTAACTACTACATCTTCTTCCAACTTATCTAGCTTGGAAACATCTACCGTCTTTGCACATAAAGCATTGAAGAAGAAGCACAATCGAGTTATTGCATACCTTGCAGGCTTCTCCAAAACAGAACGAATTGCCACAGGGAGCAATTGTTGCATCAAGGTATGACAATCATGAGATTTAAGGCCAAGAAGTCTTGAATCTTTTAAAGATACAAGATTTTTTATATTTGAAGAATAACCTTCAGGAACCTTCATACCATAAAAAGAATTGCAAACCGCTCTCTTCTCTGCTCTTGACAAATTCCAAGGCCCTGGAGGCAAGCGAGTACGTCTTTCTCCATACTCGGGTTGCAAATCAATTTTTACCCCCATGTTCAATAAGTCTAACCGAGCAGCAATCCCATCTTTATTTTTTCCAGGGATCTCTAGCAATGTACCAATGATACTATCGCAAACATTCTTCTCAATGTGCATAACATCTAAGGCATGCCTCACAGGGAGGTATTTCCAATACTCGAGATCAAAGAATTTTGATTTCTTCTTCCAACAAACTCTATCACCATCATTCTCACCAACACTTCCCCCAATTTTCGAGCCCCATATGTAATTAATATCTTCAACCATATGCAGCACTTCTTCTCCTGTTAATGGCTCAGGGGGCATGCCATATTCAGGTTTCCCATTAAAAGCTGCACGTTGCCTCCTATATGGATGATTGATTGGTAACCACTTTCTATGCCCAATGTAACAAATTTTGTGGCCATTTTTCAACCTGTGACTAGGTGTATCATCGCCGCATATTGGACAAGCTTTATATCCTTTAACAACACAACCAGATAAGTTTCCATAAGCGGGAAAATCATTAATTGTCCACAGTAATGCAGCTCTGAGTGTAAAGTATTCTCCTATGTGGGCATCATACACTCCTCTAATCCCATCCCACAGAGATTTCAAATCATCAATCAAAGGCTCTAAGTAGACGTCTATATCATTTCCGGGCTGTTTAGGACCGAAAATCAGTATAGTCAACATCATGAACTTCCGCTTCATGCATAGCCATGGTGGGAGATTATATGTAACTAACATAACTGGCCAACAACTGTATCTGCTACTTAAAGAACTGTGGGGATTGAATCCATCAGATGAGAGAGCCAATCTCAAGTTTCTTGGCTCATTACCAAAGTCGGGCCATTTTTCATCAACAAGTTTCCAAGACGGGGAATCCGCTGGATGAGACATATAACCGTCAACTGATTTTCTTGCAGCATGCCAAGTCAAACTCTTAGCTGTCTTATGTGATTGAAACATCCTTTTAAACCTTGGAATTGGAGGAAAATACCACACCACCTTCGCAGCCACACCCTCTTTCAAGAACCCATCCTTGGTTTCCTTCCACCTTGAGATACCACAAGTAGGACAATTAGTTGCATTCTCATACTCCTTCCGATACAAAATGCAGTCATTGGAACATGCGTGGATTTTCTCATAACTCATCCCTAAAGCAGACAAAGTCTTTTTTGCCTCGTACATAGAGGAAGGTAGTGTATTTCCTTCTGGAAGAAATTCTCCTTGAAGTATCAATAATTCTGTAAAGCAAACATCACTCATCCCATGTTTTGCTTTCAAATTATATAACTTCACCAAAGCCGACGACTTCGTGTACTTACTGCAACCAGGGTACAAGGGTTCATAACCATCCCCAATCACATTGGCAAACTCATAAGGATCAGATCCAATATTGGCAAACTCATAAGGATCAGATCCAATATTGGCAAAATCATTATCATCCATCCCTAATTCTTCAGAAACATAACTAAACCTACTTTGCTCATCTTCTTCCACATTTCTACTAGCATTGGTAGTCCATTCCCAAGGTTCTCCGTGCCATCTCCAAATCTTATAGCTTTGGTCAATTCCATTAAAGTATAAGTGTTCCCTTATAATTCCAACCCCAAACAATCGAACATTCCCACATTTAACACATGGACAACGAATCTCAGTTGTATTTCCAAGATTTTGTAACGCAAAATTCAAAAATCCTTCCACCCCTAACTCATATGCCTTCGATCTTCTATCCGCATGCATCCATGACTTATCCATCTCACACTCTATCAAATTCATATAAATATATATATATTAAAGTGGAAAGACCAGCAATGAAACACTACCTCATTCAAATAGCAGAGAACAAAATGAAAATTAAATATAAAACATGGAAAAGACGACGGTTTATAAAAATAATCGTCGTTTAATATACATTCTGACGACGGCATCTATAGTCACCGTCGTCATTAAGATACCCAAACCCAGAAATTTGAACGGTGTTCTGGTAGCCTAAAGACGACGTTTAATGGAGAAACAGTCGTCTTTAGGCTACCAGTTGCGGCTTAAAACGCAGACGACGGGAGTAAATGAACAACCGACGTATAATAAACATTTGGACGACGGTTTGATCCTTCAACCGTCGTCGTAGTTAAAAAAAAAAACAGCTTAAATCTCCCATCCCCATTCCTTTTCCAAGAACCCATGGCCAAACAAACATAAAAGAACCCAAACAGAGAGCAATTATTACAAGATTGCAAACACCAAAACCCTAATATAGCTACCAACGAAAACATTTATGGATTTAAGAAGAGATTAGGGTTGTACTTACATGGATATTGAGAGAGAGCTGATAGAATATAACAACTGCTTCAGAGAGAGCTTGGAGAATCTACGTACCCAATGCTTTGAGAGAGAGCTTGGAGAATCTACGTACCCAATGAGAGATCTTGGAAAATCTACGTACCAAATGCTTTGAGAGAGATCTTGGAGAATCTACGTACCCAATGCTTTGAGAGAGAGCTGAGAGAATATAACAAAAGCTTGAGACAGAGCTGAGAGAATTAGGATTAAAGGGACTAGAGTTGTACTTACATGGATATTGAGAGAGAGCTTGGAGAACGAAAACTTTCAGACAAATTTATGTTGAAGAGAGAGAATGAACTATTTGAGGGTTAAAGGGAAATTCTGAAAATTTTAAGTCGCGGTCAAAAATTTTTAAGTACCGCGTTTTTCAACCACGACGGTCAACACTTATAATGACGTCTAATAATTACTTACAACGGCAGTTTTCAATAAAGTTTCGACGTTGTAAACACTAAAGACGTCGCTATTTTATAACTGACGTCGTCAACCGAATTCAATTAGTCTTTGTTAATTTAGTTGACCAAAAACAGCGGGAGAAAACCGGCGTCGTTTCAAAAAACCCTAAACCCTAAACCCTAAATTTTAAAATAATTTTTAAAAAATACACAAGTACGAGAAAAATGAACCGAAAATTGCTATGGATTCCTTACAACATTGCCTTCTACAATAGTAGGCTAAAATATGGATTTCATAATTTTGAATTTATGGGCACCAATGGATCACATAAACCTTAGGGTTATGTTATGTAAAGTATAAGGAGTACAATGCTTTGTCTCTAAATTTGTTTGAATTTTGTTATCATTTGAACTTTGAAAACTAAAATTACATTTTTCAGGCCTTAACGGGCAAGATATTGTCTCAATCAGTGCATAGAATTTGCCGGTATATTTTTCGGATTTTGTTTTGAATATATTATTAATATTAGTAATTAAATACAATAAAAAAATATTTCCAAAATTATATTTTTTAAAGCTTTAGGATAGAGACAATATTCCAATGCTTGGTAGTTTTCAGTATAATTTTTGGATATAGTTATGAATTTAATATGGATTGAAATAAAATATAAAAGTCAATAACAATTAAATTAAAAATGACTTAGCCGACGTTGTATCCCTTTACAACGACTTTAAACATAAACAACCGACGTTGAAACTATATTTAAGAATATACACAGGATGAATTAATTATAAACCGTCGTTGTTATAATATTAAACGTCATTTTAGTTAATGTAACGGACGTTGTTTAAATATATAAAGGCGGATATTTAATAATATCCGCCTTTGTATAATATTACAACGTCGTTAAGTTATACTAACCGACGTAGTATATGAATACAATTCATTTATAAAGGATGAATTAATTATAAACCGTCGTTGTTATTAATATTAAACGTCATTTTAGTGTATATAACTGACGTTGTATATGAATATAAAGGCGAATATTTAAGAATATCCGCCTTTGTATAATATTACGACGTCGATAAGGTTATACTAACCGACGTAGTATATGAATTCATATTCTTTTATGCAGGATGAATTAATTATATACCGTCGTTGTTATGTCTATTAAACGTCATTTTGTTGTATATAACTGACGTTTTTTATTTATATAAAGGCGGATATTTAGAAATATCCGCCTTTGTATATTATTAAGACGTCGATAAGGTTATACTAACGGACGTAGTATATGAGTACAAATTCATTTATACAGGATGAATTAATTATAAACCGTCGTTGTTTTGACTATTACACGTCGTTTTTAAGAATTACCGTCGATGTTATATTTCCATTTACTGCAAGACGACCATTGTGTACACGTATGAGACGTGTAAATTAGAATCAGACGTCGGTGTTTGGGAACTAAACAAATTTTAAAACAAAATATTTATGTACATTTTAAATAATCTAAATTAAACATTGTTCATAAATATTTATCTACATCAATTATCCTTCGGTAATTGCTTGTTCACGAATTCTGCCCATTCATGCCTAACTTCGTCAATATCCTTTTGTGTATACTGAAGTTTATCTTTTTTCTTGTCAAACTGCAAAATAAACCAAAAAACCGACGTGTTAAAAGAATACAAACGACGGTTAAACAAAAATATGACGTAGTAAAATAAAGAAAGTATATCTAAAATGTTCCGTTTTACCTTCTTCTCGAAATTTAGGTCAGGATCATGAATTATATCTCTCATGAATCGCATCACGTAATAGCCACACTCTACACTTGTTGGTTGTTCAGGAGTGCCGTGTAGATTTTTCCAAATGGCCTGCTGTTTACGTGAATTTTTGTTTATATGAATGTTAAACATTTTAATTGACCTGTTACAAGAAAACAAAGGGTGTTAATGACAAAACAAAAAATTTAAATACAAATAGTAACCGTCGTGGTAAATCAGTCAAAACGACGGAGTTTTTTAAATCAAGACGTTATATTTTGTTTAAAACGGCGGTAAAACTTAACCGTCGTTGTGTAACGTTATAACGTCGGTAAGAGTAAAAATGACGTGGTATTTAAATTAAAACGACGTGGTAGTTAAATTAAAACGTCGTGGTAGTTAAATTAAAACGTCGGTATTAGTAAAAACCGTCGTTTATTTAAATACTTTATAGGAAAAATCATAAATCAGAAGAAATCAACTTACGTATTCACTATATTTTTCATTTCGTCGTCAACCATGCGTTTTGGCAGTGAATTCATGTAATAGGCAGTCTCTGTTAATGGTCTCACAATTACCATCACCCAATGACCCCTGCACATAATGATTCATATTAGAAAGAAAAATATTAGAAGCTCAGGAAAATACTTTAAATGGTACTAACCCTGGATTATAAGGGACCAAGAAAAATTGATTCCCATCTGCTGTATTAAGGCGGTTTGACAGGTTTTTTATTCGGTCTGATATTGATCCAGCTCCAGAGCTCACTAGCCCAGGGTCCACGAGGCCAACAAGGTTTACCATATTTGCCATTTTTAAATAGTCAAATAGGAACCTAAATATATGAAAGTCAATTAAATGAGATTTTAATTTAAAAGAAAGGAAAATGTCAAACAAAATGGGATTAGGGAGAATTACCTCTTGTATACTGATATCACTGTGGTTCCTATCTCAACCATGGAACCAAACTGCAAAACATCTTCAGTGAAGAGGAAGGTATCATGCTCAATGCCAAACACTTCCTTGGGCATGTGAATTGTTAGAGCCTCGTTACCATTAGGCAATAACTTGGTCTGGAAATGTTGGCATAAGGCTAAAAGAGGACGTGGCATGTCTAGCTTTGAGAGATCCTGTTTAAAGAAATTAATAAAGAAATATAAGTTAGTTTGTGTGTGAACTAAAATAAACGACTCTAACTAAACACAAAAAACAGACGTGGTATATAATATAAACGACGGCTTCTAGTTAATACTGACGTTGTATTGAATTTATAACGTCGCTATTCTATAGAAAGGTCGTCTAATATCAATACAGTTAATGAAATCATGAAATGGACGACAGTTTATAAAAGCGTCGTGGTATTTAACGAAACACGACGTGTCTTGTAAGAAACAGACGTATATACCGTCGTTATTTTAAATTTTAACGTCGGCTATTAAAAGGAGCGATGTCTTTTTAAAATTTAAAAAGCAGAAATAGAAAATAGCAGAGATTTTACCGTGTCCTCTTTCTCTTTTGCAGCAGTATCAGCTTCAGGCTTCGGATCTTCTAATTCCAAAGCTAGGGGTCTGATATTAGTGGCCCCAGAGCAGCTTGCCTTATCAGACATTGGATTTTTTGGGCTTTGATCTTGAGGGGGTAAAATAATTGGAGGAATTGGAGTCCTTTGAGAAATTGGGGTTTGGAGCATCTGGCTGGGATCAAAATTAGGAACTAGTTGACGGATATATGCCAACAAAGTCTCCCTCTCTGCTCTGACTGCTTCCATTATAGTTTCCCTTGACTTCGCCTCAATCCTCAAAGTCTCTTCTCTGACTGCCTCCCTCACACTTTCCTTCAATTTGTCACCAAATTTCACTCTCTGCTGCTTCGGCAAATTGAAGAACTGAGTTGGGGTAACGCCAGCACCAGCTCCTCTGACTCTCCCACCATGCTCCGGGGTTCCCAAAGCCAGAGTCAAGATATCATTGCTCCCGGAGACAGTCAGAGTGCCTTCGGAGACTTGCTTTTGCAAATCATCCTAAAAGAGAGAAAGAGAGATTGTTAGAACCTGACGTTGTAAATACATATACCGACGTTGTAAATTATAAACAACGACGGTTTTTATTAAATGACAGACGTGGTATTAATTTAAAACGTCTGTATATAAATACCGTCGTTGTTTATACTTTACAACGTCGGTATATAAAAAATACGTCGTATATTCAAAATAAAACAGATTAAGACATAAATAAAAAACCGTCGTAGTATTCAAAGTAAGACGACGGATTATTAAACAAACAGACGTAGATGTACAATTCCATACGGCTGCACAAAATTACCGTCGTTGTATAATCATTCTAACGTCTAGATAAGATAAAACCGTCGTAAGTTTTAATGAAGAAGTGAAAAAACTCGATTGAAATATGCATTCTTTTCCAGAAATTGTGCACCACAAAATTCAGTGAAATAGACAGAGAGAGGGAGAGTGTGTGCGTGAGTAAACTTAAAACAAAAATGCAGTTCATAGAATAATTTAATCCGTCGTATTAATTCTATCTAGACGTCTACTTTATTCAAAAACCGACGTCCTATTCACTTTTAAACGTCCGTAAATTAAGCCCGTCGTGGTGTTCACTTTATAACGTCGCTTATGTAAATATAAACGACGTCTATACCAAAATAAAACACTCTGTTTTTCAAATTTAGAACAGAGTTAGTGAGACTTACGATTAGTTTTGCCTTCTCTGCAGCCTTTGGATCAGGGATGTTTCCTGATTTATCTTCTCTTGCTTTCTTCCACAGAACAGCTCGATCGATTTCTTGACCTTCGGGCATGGTTTCTACCAATTGGTCCGTCAAACCAACATACCCTTTTCTAGACAACCTATGGTTGTACTCCAATTTCTCCCTCCTCTCCTTCTGCTCAGCATGCTTAGCTTCAAAATCTGGGGTTAACCTTGAAGCTACGAAGGCATCCCATTGCGATTTCTCTATGAACTTATAAAGCAATGGGATTTCTTTTAATTTCTCCTTGTCATGTGCGAATGGAAGGATATATTGCTTAGTTATGTTATACTTGAAATCCTTCCATTTTTTGGCGGCAGACTGCAAGACCAAGTTCTTGTAACTATCCCCAATAACATAGGACATTTGAACAGCTTCCCAAATCTGCTCCTTCACGTCCTTGGGTAATTGTTTCCATTTCTTGTCCACAAGAGGGACTCTGGTGCGTGCCAAAACACCAATGTAAGACTGCATCTCAACAGCAGCCTCGCCATGTGGTTTGCCATCTTTATTGAACTCAACCACAGGCTTAACCTTCTCAATTTTCCTCTTCACAACACGGCTCATTGTGCTGATACCGCGGCCAGATTTTGGCTCCTCAACAAACGTGGCTGTGCTCGAGTCTTTCTCTGAGGTTGAGGAATATCTCATCCTCTTCGAGGGTTTGCTTTGAGTTGATTTTTCAACTTCCACTGAACCTGTTTTGGGTTCATCCCCTTGTGCCATTGAACCTGTTGTGGCCTTTGACGCTTCAGCTTCCTTCTTTTGAGATTTCGAAACCATTTTTGATTAATCTGCCAGAAAAACAACGTCGGTTATTAAAAATACACGACGTAATAATACAAAACAACGACGGTAACACTAAAAAAGTGACGTCCTATTAGATCATGAATTAAAATAAGATGACGGTTTTTTATATTCCATGACGTAAATGTGCATAAACTACGTCGGTTATTAACAATAACCGACGTGGTTTAAAATTACAAAACGAGTGTTCTTCTCACACTAGACGACGGTTTTATCTTGTTTCCGACGTATTAATTGTCACACCATGACGGTTTTTAGCCACCGTCGTGCAGTTTGCATTACGGCCGTCGTGGTGTGTCCATTCCATCGTCGAAAACAAGACAGAACTGTCGTCTCTTGGCGTCGTGAGAGTATCTACTTATGTATTTAATCAAAACCAGTGAAAGATTTCTTCAATTTGACATAATCTTGCTTCCAGACAACTACGGCATGCAAATGAAAAGTTAAAAAAGGGAAGAGAGTGAGAAAAAACCTTGAATAACACCGGCGTGCAAAGAAATGTTTCCTTCCGACGAAGACGAAGACCAAAATGGTGATTTGGACGATGAAGACGATGATTCAGACGATGATGCTAGGTCAGGTAACGAAAATGGTGATTTGGGAAATGAGAGGGAAACTAAGATACTTTATCGGGAAGTGAAAACCGTAAAATATTAGGTCAGGTGACGAAAAGTTTATATATTTTCCCAGAGTTCAATACAACGACGTTGTTATTAAAAAACCGCCGTATTATTTAGTTATAACGACGGTAGATAATTCATAAATGACGTGGTTATCACAACAGCCGAAAGACTTTTGGAATTCCGATGTGGTTATGACGGCGCTTTTTTTCTCTAAACTGACGTTGTACTTGTAATTTCAACGACTGTGTATTTTAATAAACCGACGTGGTTAGTTTGCGGTTCTGAAAACGACGTCGTTCTCTTTTTAATACGCGCCAAATGACTTTTGGATTTCCGACGTGGTTATGACGGCGTTTTGTTTCTCTAAACTGACGTTGTACTTATAAATTCAACGACTGTGTATTTTAATAAACCGACGTGGTTACTTTGGTTCTGTTCTCTTTTTAATAGTCGCCAAATGACTTTTGGATATCCGATGTAGTTATCTTTTTAATACGCGCGAAATGACTTTTGGATTTCCGATGTAGTTATATCTAAACTGACGTTGATTAGTCAAATATGACGTCGCTATGTATATTAGAACCGACGTGGATATTTACTCCATTTTGTTTAAATAGGATTTTTTTACGCGTTTTTTAACTCTCAGTTTTCAATTAGGGTTGCAGAATGATTCCTCACAAGAAATTGTCTTTCTGAAAGCAAATGGGTTTGCAGAATGATTCCTCACAAGACCAAGCATGGGTTTGCTACATCCTCCTGTGTAGCAAGGGTGAAACCAGCTTGAGAACCCGCGTGGGTGTTCCTGATGCTCGCAGAGACGGACTCAGGTGGTGGCTGTAGCTGGGAGTGGGCTTGAGGTTCAGAATGAGTAGGTGGTGTCTATTCATTCTGAACCTCAAGCCCACTCCCAGCTTCACCCCAAAGGCACAACCCACAACAGGTTCTAAGGCTGGTTCCACCTTGCTACACAGGAGTTTTGAAGTTGATCACTGTGGAAAAGGGGACTACAATGTAACCAGGAATCGAGGAGTGAGGGTTCACACTTTGTTGATTTTGATTTTGATTTTCAGGAATCGAGGCTGTGCAGGAGCTTGAGAACAAGAGGAAGGAGAGGGCCCAGCTTGCATATGAGAGGAAGAAACAGTTGAACATATATTTGCCACGATGTATTTGCCAAATTTGTGTTCATATATTGTGTAAATATTTAACACGAAGAGATTTGCATTTTAAGATGAAAATGTTGTTGAGGATTGAGAATTAAATTTTGTTTTGTGTTAAGAAAGATATTACCAAAATAAAAGAAAAATTAATTAATTTTAAAAAGCTATAAACATAAGACGGCGGTTTACAGAGAGGGCAGACGTATAAATTGAAAAAATACGACGGTAATTTGAACTTAAGACGTGGTAAATAAAAACGACAGTAGTGTTGTAGATACCGTCGTAGTATACTCCAAAATAATAAGTCGGCGGTTTACAGAGAATGCACCGTCGTAGTATACAGACGTTGATTCCACTATATTATACGACGTGGATTAAGAACAGTTGGTCGTGTTTAGTTAGGAGTTAACACGGCAGGTTTTTTGGTGTACTGTCGTCTTTATTTTCTACGTCAGTGTATTCATACCTGCTGTCGTTGTTTTTTGGTCAGATTTTAACACTGGAGAAATCCTTTTTTAAAAACGACGGTTTTTTATTTGTACGCGTCGTCTTTTAAAAATATTGAACAGTAAATCACTTATCAACGACGGTTTTTTTTTATACCGTCGTCGATTTAAATACAACGACGGGTTTATGTTATGCCGTCGTCTTTTTCTGGTCGTCTTTTCCCATTTTTGTAGTAGTGCCTGCGTTTGGTATAATTCTGGATTGGGACTAGGACTTAAATAAAAATATGTTTATTTAATTAATTAAAAAAATTTAAAAATAAAAAAAACTAATAAAAGTAATTTTTTATTTAAGCCATAGCCACAATCGCCCAAAACCATCGACAACAAGCCACTGGATCTCTACAACCATCCTCTCCTCTTCATCTCTCTCTCTCTCTCTCTCTCTCTCTCTCTCTCAATTTTGGTTCTTCCATTTCCATGGCGATTTCAAATTCGTCAAGGCATCGCAGGCACAGCACGAACCCTCGCACTGATTC
This sequence comes from Prunus kanzakura, assembly GCA_020521455.1. Lineage (NCBI taxonomy): Eukaryota > Viridiplantae > Streptophyta > Magnoliopsida > Rosales > Rosaceae > Prunus > Prunus kanzakura. The sequence continues at coordinate 29,018 of BPUM01000936.1, forward strand.
AGATCCATGGGATTTGCTCGGCGATTGGGTCCGAGCTCGATGACACGGCGTTGTGTTCAGGGCTGGAGTCGCTATCGATCAAAAACTCGGCTGATTTGGCGGACATGGGAGCAGGAGGACGAGCACAGAACGCACGAGATTTTTAAATTTTTTTTTTTGGTCTGAAAACACACAGGATTGTTAGTCCCCTCCTTTCGCACGGGATTCGCTAACACCTGCTAAGGAGGTGCTGCCCCGCATGAATAATCCCAGCTTAGAACCAGAAGTTGGTGTACCAAACATGGGCCTAATTTTAGTCTAATCCAATCCAGACCTGGGAGGTGTACCAAACGAGCCCTAAAAGAACAAGTTATGCTAAGAACTAATGATAAATCTCACCCAAAACATATATAAATAAACACGAATAACCAGTAACTACATTGAATTGAAGTACACAATTTTCAAGCCAGGAAACAACACACATAAAAAAAAAAAAACAAATTTCATGGTTCAAATTCAAACTAGAAATTATAATTCTATCGACTAATATTTTTGTCCATACTGCAGATTAAAAAAGGTTCTACAAAGAAAAAACCTAACCTAGCCAACAAGATTGTAATTAGATCGAACAGATCCAATGTTAAGTGTTTAGTTGTTTAGTAAGACTAGAATCCTGAATAAGTTTCAAGTGGTGTTTGATTGGGTAAGTCCGATAGGTTGGGTTTATCTTTTCCCATTGTTGTAATTATCACCTATATAAGGTGAGGAATGAATTAAATTTTTTTTAAAAAGGAAAATACTAAGAAAAAAAAAAGGGAAATGGATTAAATTAGGGAGGAAAATATTAAGAAAAAATGGGTTTATCTTTTCCCATTGCCCTTTATTCACCCTTTTGAAAAAAAGATTTTGTGTCATTGAAGGGACTTGAACCTTGACCCTCAAGTAGGAAGGCTCACTCTCACAAACCACTACCCCAAACTTGATTTTGTAATATTTATTCAATTATACAATATTTATATAAACAATCAACGGTTAAAAAAAAATCATTTCAACACATATATTCACACAAAAACTGCAACAAAAATACAGTGTAAATATCAATTATGTTTAAAAAAAAACAAAAACGAAAACGAAAACTGTCACAAAAACAAAAATTAATTTTATTGAAGCAATCAATTTACAGATATTTCGGGGGATATATCGGGCCTCCAATTTACAGATATTTCGGGGGATATATCGTTATCGTTTTAGGTATCGGGAAAAAATCAACAAAAATGACAGATATAGGCATTGAAACACATAATTTTGGTCTAAAACTTTCGTAGATGTTATGTACATTATCAATGTATGTATTGAACAAATAAAACTGAAAATTTACTAATAATAAGATATATATATATATATATTATGAAATATAAGTGGTATGTAATGCGCGTTAATGAAAAGTTTGAAAATAAATTTTTTTTTTGTTTTTTTGAGAGAGAAAATAAAATATTTATTAGAATGAATAAACCATGCATAAATCCATAGTTTGTTTAAACATTATATTACAATTTAGATAAGTGTCTAACTACATAAATGAAGAGCTCCTATGAGGTTCAAACAATGAGGAACAACCATCTAGATTCATACAATAGTCATACCAATTGCCTGACTTCAAAAAGTGAAAAGGAAACAACCAAAAAACAAAACAAATATTAAATGATAAAAAGTTCCACAAGAAGCTCAAACACGTGCATCATTTTCTTGCTGAAAATTGGGTAATAAAGTTATATTTGACCAGAAATTTAATATTTGAATTTGTGTATTTCATTCTCTTCATATAAGACACGTATGTCCCTTCAATTGATTTTGCATAGATTCTTTATGGTAATAATTAATGGATACTCCAAAAAATCTTTTGAATTATATATTGCCAAAAGCCTTCACACATATCTAATCACTACCCACATACCTCCAAAAAATCTTTTGGGTTTCAATTTGCTTCAAAACTTTTGAATTTTTTTGGGTTTTGTTATGGGTATCGGGAAATATCGCGGATATCGGCAAAATATCGGAGATATCGCACTTATCGGGGATATATCGTCGATATCGGGGAAGATATGACCTTACCCTCTAGTATCGGTATCGACAGCTGAAAATATCGATATATCGGTGTATCGGCCGATATTTCAATCCTTGGTTGGGTGGAGGTTCATATAAAGTACTTGTACAATTTATATATATATATTTCGCCTCACAGCTACAATTTAGCTTAATTAATTATTCAAAATTAATAATGGGCTTACAGTTGTTAAGACTAAAATCTTTATAATCGCGTATGTGTGGGTTTGTAGATATGTATCAAATACTACCACATCTCCAAAACAGTCATAGTCAATTCGTGACCTTCCATCTCTCCAAAAAAAATTTGTCATTCGATTTTCTTGATCAACTTGAACTGTGTAAAATAACATAGGATCTTCAGCTTGTTTGTGCTTGAAAAGGTTCATCAAGCTTTGAGCATCCCCTGCTTCAATCATGGCCATTTTCTCCTTGTTCACAACATTGTAGCAATCTCTTTTTGTAAAACCAACATTTTGAGACCCGCCAACTTCTTCTGCTAAATAAGAATATGTATTTGTGGTCCTTATTCCTACACCCACCATTGTTTTAATGACACCCAAATTTGAATCTAAAACTTTTCTATTTGATCTCAAAAATTGCCTCTCTTCTGGCTTAGCAAGTTCATGGTTATGCTCAGGAACAAAATGAGAAACTTTCCACGTATCATCTTCATCCTGGAATGCAAATCGAATGCTAGCTTCGCAACCTGTTCTTGTCTCTAATTTGCTAACCTTGCTCAATTCCGAAGGGTCACTATCTAGTCGAAAACCTTCTTTTGAACAAAGATAACTAAATTGCCGTAGAACTTTTTTGGTATTGTATCTCTTTTGTCCCCTCCGAACACTAAATCCAACTCTCATAGCATAATTGTTGTAGAAATTATAAGCTTCCTCTTCAGTGGACACAACCCTTCCAAGCAAATCTTCATCAATATATTCTACACGGTTAACAATCATTGGATCTTTTTCTCTTACGTTTTCTTCATCACTTTCAACATCAATGAATACTAACACAAGCCACAACATCATCTTATCAAACATAGAAATAATAATAATAATTATTATTATATATAATATAAGAGAAACAACCTGTATAACCTCCTACAATCGACAAAAAAAGAAGAAGCAGCAATAGACTGAAAAAACAAACTGCAGCAATCGACAGGAAAAAAAAAAGGCAGTAATAGACAGAAGAAAAAAAAAACTGCAGCAGCAGCAATCGACAAAAAAATAAATAAAAAAATAAAAAAATAAAAAATGCAGCAATAGACTAAAAAAAAATCTGCAACAATCGACAAAAAAGAAAAAGCAAACAACAGACTCAAAAAAAAATCTGCAACAATCGACAAATAAAAGCTACAGTAATAAAATAAAAAAGTACGATTGCAAACACAAATCGAGGATATTTGTTTACCTCTGTCACTATCCATAGCTTTATAGCTATAAGCTTGACCGAAAAAATAAATGGCTGCAAAAGTCTTCTTTTCATAACAGTGGTACGAATTTCGATAAAAGTAATTATGTCTTAGGGTTCTTTTTTTATTTGTTAAAAAAAAAGAGAGTTGGTTATGTTTGTGCCTAATCAATCACGGCCATGAATTGGCCGAGGGAACCCTTCTTCTCGGCCCCGTCTCTCTCTCGAGAAGCTAAAGCGCAGCGTTTTGTCAGGATGCTTGGCATTCCAGAGAAGCAAGAGGAAAATTGTTAAGGCACGATCATCTCGGCCTCGATTATAGGCCGAGGCCGAGATCGAGCAAAATCACGACCAGAAGCATTAAAGTCAGATCATCACGTGACAACAGGGTCCCACGCTCCATTTAATGAAGCAAGGCCTCTATTTATTGCAGCAAACCCACTGGCCAAGAATAAGCATTTAATGCACGAGGGAAGGTGGGAAGTGATTGGAGTCAGGGTTTGGTGACAGGGATCAGAGTGATTAGACGCCAACATTCTCACAAAGCTCTTTGCAACTTGAGAGATTAGGTGACCAGCCACCAGCGCAATAAATGCGTCTCCACGGCCAGAAGCGCAGAACCCACGATTTAGGCGGCGGCCGAGATTCACCGGGATTTATGGGGTCACACCACCTTACTTTACGATCCCAAATGTCGATTTGACTACCCACTTGCGCTAATCAAGCTCCACCATGCAGATTTTCAGCCTCGATTACCCCTCCAGGAACTCTGCCTATAAATACAAGACTCAGGACCACTTTCAAAGGGTTCAAACACCAAACAAAAGCCTCCCACGGAGCAACTTATATTTTCCTGTAATGCACTTTCAATATCTTTACTTGCTTTTCTAGGAGTAGTGTTAGTTTGTAAGGAAAATCCGTTCATCAAATATATCATACGACCCTTGACTTTCAAGGCGTCGGAGCACCACCTCTGTTGTTCGTTCACTCACCCCATATATCATACGACCGCCGCTCATTGAGCAGCGCGCCGGAGTACCGCCCTAAAACCCACCAACACCACCACTCAACGGCCTTGTAGCTCAGGCCGTGAACCTGCCGGCCGAGATTAGTTCCTCTCTCGGCCACAATCGTTTGATTGAGAAGTCAAGTCCAAACAGGCGCACCATTTTACCACTTCCATCCAAACCACAACTCGACGCACGATAGACCGTGCTGGCACGCCCGCGCACAAACGCACCGCATCCAAAAGCAAGAAGCCGCGTGTCCAAGCACATCCCCTCGGCCCGGAACTCCAGGCCGTGAGATTTGCACGGCAGACAGGTTACTAACGGTGTTACAATTAAATTTGGATGTTAACTCTCTCTCTTAAAAGGCAGCCATGCCACGTGTCATTATGCAATTGGTGCATACTAACACCTGTCACTGACACGTGGTAATACCGTATTATTGTATAATTTCTCCATTAGAGGCCTTAAATAAATAAATAAAAGACTGAAATTTTATGACTTTTTTTCTTTTTGGATAATCTAGGAATGACATTTATTACCAATGTGGCTTGAACCAACAACCTCTCAAGGAGAGTTTGAATCCATACCAACAGCGATAGATACGTACATATATGCTTCCAACTTAAGATATTACAGGGCAGATGTGATAAAGGTAGTAGACGTCTGAACCCTATTTGGTTGGTCATTAGCATTCAACATGGTATCTAGTTCCTTGATGAATCTCTCCATAGCTGGGGCAGGTAAGCAAATAGGAACCACAATCCCATCTTGGCCATTATTGTCTTTGAATGGAATGTAGAAGCTAGCCACTCCAGGTATGGCCCCGACCCCACCCTTGGCTGGCCCGCCATAAGCTGCTTCGCCCCACCCAAAGTCCACCTCTCCAAACCCAGCACGCGTCACATCGGACACAAGGTACGTCCCCACCACCGTGAAGTGTGGCCGGCCCCTTATGACCAAGAGATCTGCCAAAGAGCGCATGTACTCCTCTGTCACATCAGCTTTGGCCTGCTTTACCAGCTCCAGCGCGTAGCCCAACGGGTTCTGGCAAAGCCTGCCAGCCGTCGTGAGAGCCACCGGGAACGCAAACGCGTTGCCATAATAACCCGCGGGCAGAGCAGGGTTGAATTTGGCACGGGCATTCACAATGCACAGCACGCGCACCTCCTCCTCCGGGTCTGGCTGAAGTGCTATGGTACGGCAACGCCAGAGGCAAGCCGTGAGGACCTCAAACGTGGAGCACTTGCTTAGGTGCTGTGGAACGAATCTACGGATGGCGGACATCTCGATGGGCCTGAAGAAAAAGGAGCGGTGGGCCATATCATCAAGTGGGATGATGGTGCCCTTGGTGTCCGCCATTTCATCGTACTCGTGGTGCGTACAAGTCACGCGCGGCGGATCACGAGCTTTCAGTAGCTCCCTTTTCCACACAGGCTGGATGGAGGGGACACGTGCGCCACGTGCCATCTCTCCCACGGCCATCATGAATTGGACTAGTCCTGCTGCATCACCCATGGTGTGGTTGAGGCGCAGGGCGAAGATGAAACCACCGCACTTGAGGCGCGTCACCTATTACACCACAACACTGTTAACTAATGGCGCCATAATAATATTAATATATTTTTGGTCAGCGAGAAAATAATTCTTACTAATGAGAAAGAAGACTACGACAAAAAAAAAAAAAAAAAAGAAGACATGTTTTACTCCTTGTGAATTATTTACTAATTAAATACTCTTTCTATTGATGTGTCGTTGCTCGTGCCTGTGATAAACAATTACCTAATTTTAATTACAAATGGGAACTGAAATATTCTTTCAACATTTAAAACAGAAATACCATTATAAATAATTTGCTTTATCAAAGATATACTTTGTTCCAAAAATATAATAAGGTGGTTACATTTAGACTGGGGTTCGAAACCTGTTGAAAGTACTTTGTGGTTAGGGGCAAGTCGAATTCTGAGCGGAGATTAATCCCACCCTTCGAGTGTGGGGACACCTCGTGGTATTTACCAAAAATAAAACAAAAAATACCATTATATATAATTTGCTTACTCAAAGATATACTTTGTTCCAAAAATATAATAAGGTGGTTACATTTATGTCCTCGTATATTTTCAAATTATTTTAATTTTTTCAAACTTTTAGATAGGGTAGAATACATTCAAATACCATAAGAAAAAGCGAAGAATTAATTGTGTTGTTTATATGGGCAGAAAATATATGAAATTTTTATGTGTGGCGTACCGTACTATGTTATAATATGTGCTTTATTTCTTAGTATTATACCTTAAAATATAATTAAGGTGGCCATGAATTAGTTTGTTGGACAAGTAATTAGTGATGAAATTTGGAGGAGTCTTAACATACTATAAGTATGTAGAAATATATATATATATACCTGAATTAGCAAGAGTGGGCAATTAAGAACCCCATCCGATCCAGGAACATTATAAAGAAGTTCCTCCAAGCAAGGGAATGGGGGCTGAAGAACATCACCAAATTGCTGTAGCGTAACATCGGCATCAGCCTCAATGAACAAGATACCCTCAGCCGTGCAGTCTACCATAAGCTTCCGGGCAGGCCCCTCCCTAAGCCTACCTGCGAAAGGGTAGTAAAACACTAGGGTCTCTGCAATTGCCTCTCTAATGACAGCCACAGGATCACTTCCTTGCATGGAGGGATCATAGCGATAAAATTGTATCACAGGTATCTGAAACCGAAGACCTTCTTGGTCATCGATATCAGAAAGTTGTTGAAACTCATGGGGTGTGGCCTTAGCCGGTGCCACCAGTTCTGGTTGGCGCCTTCGCACTGTGAACACTAAAGAGGTAGAAGGGGATGCCATGTCACAATCTGATCGATGGATGGGACTGAATAGGAGAGTGGAGAGAGAGAGAGAGAGAGAATTTGGGAGCTAAAGTTTGGTAGTTGACAGTACTAGTAGTGTGTGTTATCATAATTATTGGGGAGGTTATTTATAATAGGACAGAGGCAGTGGAATTGGATGGCCTACACCTTTTTTTCTCCATTTTCTCTTTTCCTTTTCTTTTCTATATGTTTGGGTGGGTGGGTGTGAAGTTGCATCCTAAATTTCCTGGCTGCTCTGATTGGGTTGACGTGAACCTTGATAACGGACTTAGACCATAAGAAAAACGACTTTTTAAGTTTGGTGGTTGACAGTACTAGTAGTGTGTGTTATCATAATTATTGGGGAGGTTATTTATAATAGGACAGAGGCAGTGGAATTGGATGGCCTACACCTTTTTTTATCCATTTTCTCTTTTCCTTTTCTTTTCTATATGTTTGGGTGGGTGGGTGTGAAGTTGCATCCTAAATTTCCTGGCTGCTCTGATTGGGTTGACTTGAACCTTGATAACGGACTTAGACCATAAGAAAAACGACTTGATAAAAAGAAAGACTTGATAGTCGACTTTCTTTTTTATTATGGACTTGACTTGGCCTCGATGATGGTTGTTGGGTATTTACTAATCAATCTTCCGGCTAACTTCCACGCAAAACTTTGCCAGAAATAATTAAAATAATATAATATAATATAATATAAAACTGGTACAAGTAATAAATGGATAAATTATAAAACTAGTAAATTGAGCTTAGACCCATAAAATTCATTTGTAATTATCCACAACCCTTTCCTTTATTTTTCTATTTAAAATACCCAATTTTTTCAAGTAAAACCCACTAACTAGGATCCAAGTAAGCAAGTTACTTAATCTAGCTTAAAATATGATTTATTCTATTTTTCGGATTCCAAAACTACCCCTATTTACAAGTTAACGTGTTATGTGGAGGTGTAACTAATGACACACGTTGAATTTGGAAAGATCTTCAAATGGTTGTAATGAATGTAGGAATTAATTTAGAAACTTATTTGAAATTAAATATTAAATTCAACATTAACGTATAATTAGTAACGTTTTGGTTTATTTTATGACAAAAAAAAAAAGTTCTGGTTTATTTAATAAATTTTTGTTGTTGTTTTCCTTTTATGAATTATACTACTAGTAATTTATTTTATTATAGTTTTATGAATAATAGTGTACATTCTAATTATGTTGATAAATATTTTGATAATCTATTTATTGTTTGTTTTATGAAAAACATTTTTTTTTAAAATGAACCTATTTTTTCTCTAAATTATGTACCCTTTTTTCTCTGAATAAAGTACCTATTATTTGTTTTATGAAAAATAATTTTTTTAAATGAACCTATTTTCTCTCTCCAAATAATGTACCTATTTTCTTCATCTAATAATATACCTAGTAAAACAATGTACGTAATTTTTTTTTATAAATGAACCTATTTTTCCTCTCCAAATAATGTACTTATACACATTTATAGGTATATTGTAAAATAATTTACCTATGGGTAAATAATGTACCTATATTTTCTATAAATTATTATGTACCTATTTTTAATTTATGAAAAATGTACGGAAATTTCAATTACAAAGTAACTGACTTAGTTTTTTTTTAAATTAATTTTTTTGGTAAATAATACACCTATATTTTATTTAAATAATATATTTATATTTTATATGTATATATTTATATTTATATTTTTTATAGGTACATTATTGGATATGTAATTTACAGATTTTTTTTTTGTTTGCAATTTTAGGGGGCAGTATGTGAGAGGGAATGACAACTAAAAGAAATGGGGTGATTGATATGCTATTAATAGGGAGTGTTAATTACAATTATGACAGTTAATGAAATGCTTGAAATAAATTATAAATAAAATATGAAGTTTGGAGGCAACGATGTAAAAATATAGGAATACTACGACCTCTTATATCCTACTGGTCATTTAAATTTGAAATTGGATTTTACACATAGATTTATAAAGTGATGGGTATATGTCTAGGAAATAGAAAATGTAAGCATGTATATTGAACAAGCCCTTATAAAATAGTACGGTATTACAACATTGTTTACAACATCAATTGGTGATACTTTCATTTAAAATATGACACGTGCCAATCTATTGAAATAACTTTTTAATAATTGGATTTAAAATTGGGAGTTTCACTAAAACACCCAAAATGGGAGCTGAAATTATAAAAAAACCCAACACCCAAAACACTTTATAAACACATCCAAAACCTATCATTACACACACTCAAAACCCATTTATAAACACACCCAAAAAATATACAATTGTTAATTGTGGGGTTGATTTTGGGTGTGTTTCTATGTTTAAATAGTGTTTGGGTTTTTTTTATAAATACATGTCTAGGATTGGGTTTATTTATAAATATCTATTTAAAATTCACTAGTCTCTTTGCACGCGCTTCTGCGCCTGCGAGAGGCTTTTTTTAAAAAAAATTAAATTAATTTTAGAATTAAAAAAGATAATGGGTAGTTGTGTTCCATAAAAAAAGATCCATTATCTGATTTTTCTTTTCATTTTAAATTTTTTTTAATATGAAAAAGTGTGAATTTACCATATTATCCTCATTTAATTAATAATTTCAATTTTTAATGTTTGCATTAACCAAGAGCTTTTTCTAGTCTTTTGAATGTTTCACCATTCTTTGCCTTTTACTTTATATATAGATTATTTCTTTTTTGAATAAATTTTAAAAAACCTAAAAACAAAAGATGCCAAAACCCACCACACCACAACCCAACCCAGTCCCCTACCTTGCACTGTCTTCCCTTGCCGCCCCTCTTTCTCTGCTTCCTCTCCATCTCAATCTCTTTCACTCTATATATCTTTCTCTCTGTCTCTCTCTCTCTCTCACTCTCCAAAACCAATATCAGAAATTCTTAGCTTATGTCGGAGTATCTATGATTTTGTAGATCCCAGTTCGAGAAAAATTTGAATCTTCAAGTGGGTTTTTTTATTTTCAAGCACAGCTCAAGAAAAAAAAAACTAATTTGTAAACTGGGTTGGCATTGTTTTGTGTTAATTGTATCAGGAAGGGAAACGAGGAGTAGAATCTTGATCCCTTTGGTAATATTGTGGAGGAAAATGAACCCCAAAAAGGGTGTTGTTATGCTCTTTGCACGCTGATCTAATGGTTCAAAATGCTCTGTATGGAAATACACTGGATTCTTTGTGGGCGATAGTTGTTGTTTATAGAGAGATGAAGGGAGGAAGAAAAAGAGAGGGAGGGTGCGACATTCAGGGGAGGCAACGGAGGGGCGGTGGCTCTTCATTTTTCCCATTTTCTCAATTTTATTTTAAGGATAAAAATAAATTCAAAGTCCAGCTATCAAAAAAACTTCAATTATTTTTTTAAAAATAACACATGACATATTTTGAATGGAAGTATCACCAGCTGACGTGGTGATACACTACCATTTTATAATTTTTCTAACACATGAGGGAGGAAAAAGAATTAACATTCCGTTTAGATGAAGGAATTGAAAATTATATAGAATTCTAAAATGACGAAATTTAGATTCCCATCATTTAAATTTCTGGCAATTAAAGATTTTAGTGTTTGGATTTATATATGTTGAATTTTGTAAATGACATAATTTTGTAAATAGCACTAGGAAAATTGTGAAATGACACATATTTTGGTGGAAATTAAACTCCGGAATTTGATTGCCCAATTTCCACGATTTTTTCCACGTGTCATATAATAAATTTCATGCTTAAGTTGCCAAACAAGGGAATTGTCAATTTCTCCTCTTAAATTCCCGACTTTTAGTTAAATTCCGAATTATTTTCCCTTATCCAAACGGAGGGTAAAAGAAAATGAATTATGGAGCTAGCATTTGCTCTAGCACCAGGCCTTGATCTGTACAAGGTCTAGTGACTAGTGTGTAGGCAGGGACAGACCCAAGAATTGCAAATTGGGTGAGCTAAATTTACCTTAAGTACAAACATATTAAGAAAATTTGGTGAGTTTTAGTGGATTTTGGCGAATTTTTGTAGATTCATAGCCAATAGTGGCCCAGGTTAGGCTGTTCTAAGGTCTGTGCCTGTGTGTCGGTAAGATTGGGACCCTAGCTTTTTGTTTTTCTTCTGGTATACTAGCGACTTGCCCTCTAAACTTGTACCTCGCTTTCAATTAACCCCATATCCTTTTTTTTTTAGAAAATTAAGGATATTAATTTTTTTTTTCGTCAATTTCCCCCCTCCGTCTAAATCTACAACATTTCATCCAATTTGCCGTTAAAAATGAGGGCAATATGGTCATTTTGTACATTCTCTTAGATTGCACACCTTGTTGTGTCGATCTTTGCCACCGGAGGCCCTCGAGAAGCAGATGATGCGGGAGTGGTGCCACCCGCGGAGGCGGTTGCCGGCATCTGCAGTGGCAGCCGTCTTGAGGTCTAGGCACGATGGGTCTTGATCTTCGTCGTCGGCAGCTAGGTTAGTGGCTCTGCTGCTGCCATTTCCAATTCTTGTTCAGTAGATTAACAAACAAATCAAAGCTTACAGCCAAACTAAGAGCCAAGACCTCTTGGTCAGTAGAAGTGGCAGCATGAAGACAAACACAAAAGAAGATAAAAGAGCAGAAGTTGCTCTCATAAACCCCTCCCCCCACAATTCATAATTTCAGGCATTTTAAAGACAATCTTTTGGAACTCACTAACCACAGAGGCCTAATTTTCTTTTCGTTTTTATTCCTTACCCATGTGACATCAGGACCCCACCATGTTCTTCCTCCAACCCCACCAACCAATAGCGTCCCTTGGTGAGCTTATTTGATTATGCTTGTTTTTTCCTTAATTTCCTTTTTAGCAGGCCCTTGTGGTCAAGATTCAATGGGGTTGGTTTAGTCTATTCTGTGGAGGCAAGGTGTATGACATCCCTGCTAGATTTGTTGTATTTCATGTGGCTGGTCATAAGCTGGTCAGTATCAATGGCTGCCAAAAGAGAAACCTCCCTTGCCAGGACAGCACCGGCTACAATTCTGGCCAATTGCCTTGTGTTTGCACCAGGGGACTCCCTGTTCGCACCCTTCACACCCAGTAGGTTCAAGCAGGCTGATTGAGATGCAAGTTTTGTTACTCCTTCGATTGTCCTCATCTGAAAAGTTCAAATTTTGCAAATTAAGATTAGCTTTCATGCCTTTCTCAAACGAAGACTCAGTCAATTTGTTCTTGTTTTTTTTTTTTTTTTTTCTGGGTTTTAGGGTACTTTGGCTATGTTGTGATGGGGTTGATGTGATGGAGGAGATAGAGCTAGGGGAGGGGGGCGATAAGGTTGCTAGTTTAGTGTCTTTTTTTTTTTTTTTTTTTTTATATGGGGTTCAATTTTCTTCTTTTTTTTTTTCAATTTTTTAAAATAATTTAACTGAAAATTGGATGAAATGTTAAGGATTTAGACGGTAAGGGGGAAATTGGAGAAAAAAAAAGTTCATATCCTTAATTTTCTGATGAAAAAAAAGATAGGGGGTTAATTGAAAATTAGGTACAAATTTAGGGGGCAAATCACTAATATACTCTTTTTCTTCAAAAGCTATTCATAGCTTTTCTGATAGGATGCTTCACCAAAATCACCACTCCCGACCAATCCAAAATGCATTATTTGGTGTGTGACAAAAATAGATGGGCAAGCAAGTAACAAAAATAGGAGAAATGAATGGGCAAGCGTGTAACAAAAATAGATGGGGCGCACCCAAACTAAAATAATGTATTTTTAATTTTTTAACGAGGTCTGAAAAGTAAAAATAATGGAGTCTACACATTTGTATCTGTAAATGGCATATATAGGTAATGATTCAGGCAAACCCACTTAACACTCTCTCAATGCATGAGGCAATAAAGGCAACATTGCCTTCTTAGGTCTGGCAAGGCTATATGGCCTTGTTGACACTCTTATGGGCCCATTTACATTATATTTTCAAAATTCAAATTTTTTATTTTAAGGTATTTCTTTAAAGGTTATTTCAGCAAAAAAGTACTTGAATTCAAAATTATTTAACTATTCAACCAATTGTTGTAATTTTGATTTTTTTTGGACCACCGGAATCGTTGATTTAGTTATCACAACTAGATGTCTTAATGGATTCCAATTTTGCTCATTTTTTACAAAGATGATCTTTGAATAAAGACTTACAAAATAAACAATTCAGATTGTTGAAATATAATTTGTATCGTACCCTACAAGATGTCCCTTATATATATTGTTGTAAATATTATGCCCTTGTAATTAATTTTTAATATTATCATGTACTTATCTTAGAGGAGTGAAAAAGAAAGTGATAAACAAAGATTCTGCTAAAGAAAACCAAGCAAGAGGGTTAGCAATAAAGAGAGGAACATCAAGGAGAAGAAATAATGAGAGTTAAATCAAGGAGAAGATAGTTTTAAAAATAGATTTAAGTTATTTATTTATTTATTTTGAAGGATCTTTTCTATTGAGATGGGCGATAGTATACTAAACTCACACACACTACACGGATGCTAGGACTTGAACCTAGGACCTTTCCTGGGGAGGGAGAAATTGCTCCAAACCCACTACACTAGTGGGTTGTTTGCATAGATTCAAGTTCTTAAAGCATGTCAAATGGCGTTTAAAAAAAAAGCTTATTTATTGTTTCACCCCTAAAACTCGAGCTCACTCTCACTTAACCATCATGAACTCAAATTTCCTCACTTTACCCCCCATTCTCCCACTTCATCTCAAATGTTACCTAATCCCCTCAACACCGTCTCATTTTCCCGTTAAATGACATTTCTCTCTCTCTCTCTCTCTCTCTCTCTCTCTCTCTCTCTCTCTCTCTCTCTCTCTCCCTCTCTCCCTCTAACTAACCCTCCATGGAATTACTCAATACACCCAAACCACCACCACTCAATTTTTTAAAAAAAATCTCTTCAACAGCCACTCCCCATCTTCTCGCTCGGCAGAAAAAGTAAGAGTGAGAGAAAAAGGCATAGAGAAGAAAAAAAGATAGGAAGGGGTGAGATGCGATGGGGGTTGGCAGAGAGAGAGGAGGGGTGGGGTTCGATGGAGGGGCATTAGGGGTAAGGTCTGAGGATGGGATGGGAGAGAAAAGAGAGGCAGAGAAAGTGAGAGAAAGAAAGAGACAAAAGGAGGGAAGGGTGATCAGTTTATAATTGTATATCATTTTATACCCTTCTAGCTTATGAGTTGGTTATGTTTTTGAGTTAAACTTGTGCTTTTAATCTTTTTTGTGTTTGTCATTCAGTTCATTGAGCTTTAGGTAGTAATTGTGGCTTAGATAGAAAAAGGTGCAAAATGGTGCAAAAATGTGCAAACCTGAAGACTGAGTTAGCAATTCGTTTTGGACATAACATCTTCATCCGACCTTGGATTGGCCCAAATAACATGTGTTTGGAAATATGACATTTTGAACTTCAAGATGGAAGGCTCAAAGTCGTCATTTGCTTAAAGGAAACCCAAGTCATGAGCCCATGAAGTTGCTGGTCATTCTGACCTAAGCATGAGCTAATTGTCACTTTGTCATGTTGAGCTATGCATAAGCTATTGTTTATGGTGGGGAAGTTAGGTAAGGTTGGTGAAGTGGGTGTTATAGGTAGAAGTCATACTCAATTAAGATTTCCCATTTCCTTCTTCCTATAAATACCACTTCCATTCCACACCAAAATCATCAACCACATCTTGGGATTCACACTCCCACAAATCACTCCATCCTCCACACTTCCATCATTTTTCCAAACACATTCAGAAACCACATCCAGCACATTCACACTCCCACAACCTCATACACTTCTCCCACAAATCACTCCATCATTGACACTCCCATCATTCATCAAACACATTCAGCCAACACTATAACTCCCACAACCCCAAATCACCAAAACAATCCTAGCAAGCCTCTTTGGCATTTCCCTACGAATTTCCTCCTTCTCAGCCATCATCACTCACCCAAACTCATCCCAAATCACCTCATTAAGCTTCATACATCCTTCTAGACTTGGAGAAACTCTTGGAGAAGCATTGGACACCACAAGAACTTCAAATTCAGGTTTTTCCACTCCTATTGTATTCATATCTAGGGTTTTGATATAACCTAACATGAATATTTTGGGTTTATAAGTTTCAAGTTTTTGTTTGATTCAAGATTATAGTTCTTATTTATTATGCTTATAAGTTAATATGCTTATTTGAATGATTAATCACCATTAAAACTTGTATGTTAGCTATCTTGGTTGGAATTATGAGTAGATATATCTTAATTTGAATTGAACTATGAATAGGAAAAGTATGTATGGACATTCGACAACATGGATTAGATACATGCTTGGTTCTTTAAAACATTCCTTTATGCTTAATGGATTTCTAATGCTTAATTTAGGTTCAAAAACAATGACTTAATTAGGGAATTAGGAATACAAGATTAGGACCAAATACCATGGCTTAATCATACTTTATCTAGAATCAATCTTTGAATCTGAATTAAACTTGTCACTTGAATCCTTATAACATAGAATTGGATTAATATGGTGAATTGAATGCCCTAGTCTCCAAATTTGTTTTCCAACCCTTAAGACCACTCTTTGTTACACTTGTGTACTTTGCTTTTGTTTGCAATTTCATTTTGCTTCATTTATTTTCAAAATCAATCTCACTTTAAATTCTGTTTTAGACTTAACTTCTTGTTTCTAGAATTGGGTAATCTAAGTATATAATGACTTTAAACTTCTCAGTTCTTGTGGGTAAGAACTTGTACTTGTCTTGCTATACTACTAATTGGCCCATACAATTGCGAGTTAATAAAGGGGGTAGGGTGCACTGGGGGTTGGGTCTGGGGAGGGATGAGAGAGAATAGATAGGGATAGAGAGAGAGAGAGAGAGAGAGAGAGAGAGAGAGAGAGACAGAGACAGACAGAGACAGACAGACAGACAGACAGACAGACAGACAGACAGATGAAGGGAAGGGTGGGGTGCAATGGAGGTGCACTGAGGGGGGGTGGGAGGGAAGAGAGAGGCAGAGAGAAGATAGAAGAAGAGGGGGTGGGGGTGGGGTGCAATAGGAGGGAGAGAGAGAGAGAGAGAGAGAGAAGATAGAGGGGCTAAAATTACTGCCCATGCCACGTCAGTACACTTAACAATTTTGTGGACGGAAGTGGTAAAGTGAGAAAATTTCAGCAATTTTTAGAGATTCAGGGGGTAAAAGTGACGAAATTTGAGATCCTGGTGGTTAAGTGAGAGCGAGCTCAAGTTCCAGGGGTGAAACAATAAATAAGCCTTAAAAAAAAAAAAAAAAGCAGGTCAAGTTGTTAGGGCATCTGCAATGATGAGGGTCATTTCAATTTTATTTCAATAAATTGAACTTTTGACTTACAATGGTAAAGTTCGGTTTGTTGGCACTAAAACTGAACTGATAGAGATGAGTGCAACTTACAAGTGATATGGACGATCTAGAGATCGATTGAGTGTCAGACGCAAATTCTTCCTGTCCTTGGATGCTGATCCTGAATGGAAGGAAGCTGAGATTTGTAAGGTCCATGGAACCGGTGTGGAACCAGCCTAAGACCCTCCGATGCCAAAGTAAGTTTGTTTCTAAGAGCTTTTGCTGCTGACAATATTTTTAGCATAAAAGTCAAGCTGAAAAGTCTTACCCTTGTATTGTAGTGAAGGGGCCTTTTTATAGAGGACATTTGGTATGCTCTTAGTACTCAATTTCGATATGGGACTCGTGAGAGGGCCCTATGAGGTTGACACGAGTCTTTAGATATTTCGGGTGGGCCCTTCGAGGTTGATTCTGCAAAAGCGGTTGGGGGAACCGATTGTGGACTCTGCTAGGAGGTATCGACCGTTCGCTGCTTTGAAGCATTATCATCGGTAGCCGATACCGATTGTTCGGAGCCTTGGGCACTTGGGGAGTTCCACTAATCCACGTGTCACTGAATGAGTGGAGGGTCAGATAAGGTACAAACACGGTTCATTTAAGAGATCAATATTTCATTTTAGGGATCAATAGTTCATTTCAGAGGTCAATAAAATGAATTATGAAATGAATTCATTTCAATAAGCTAGCGCACCGTAATAAATAGCCTCTCTCTTATTGACGCATGGACAACATTATTTTTTGCTTTTTAATTTTGCTTATTCATGTTCAGTATTGACACATAGGAAACTTCCTCACTTGTTGTTATATTATATAATTTAACAAAAGAATAAAAAAATGATAAACAAAATATAGGGAAACTAAACAAAGATAAACCAACATACCTTTTTTAAAAAAATCAAGAAGTAAAGATGCTCTCAAACACAACATAAAAAGACTACACGCAAGCCAATTTTATTTTTATTTTTTGTGATTCTCTTCTTCTCCGACACTGAGTTGGAAAAAAAAAATCCTCCACAAGACTAAATCAGTACCTTTCTTTCAAGGTTCTTTTTTATTTATTTATAAGATCTTTCAAGGTTCTTTCTTTTTCTATAGATAGATATAGAAATTTTTCAAAGTGTAAGAGGATCTATGAATAAATATTTTGTTAAAAAGACCAATGTTTCACTTGAAAATTTACCAAATGCATCTGAACAACCAATCCAATTTGATCTAGTAATGCATCACCATTTTCGACTCATTCAAGATAAGAAGATTTATTATCATTATCTTAGCCATAAAATTCAAAATGAGTTGATAGCTATTTTAGCATCAAATGTTAAACATGCAATCTTGAAAAAATAAAAAGGGCAAAGTATTTTTTAATCATTCTTCATTTTACTCATGTTGCAAGTCACAAAGAACAAATGACTTTAATATTGAGATGTGCTTATTGTGGGAACCGAATTTTAGCAAAGCCCTAGGTCAAATATTTCATTCCATTTGGGGATTCTTGTCTTGAATTAGGTATTTGATCCTCATCAAATCCCTAATTGATTTAAATCTCCTAAAATCAGGAAAAATAATTCCTTTCCCAACAAGGATTATTTTTTCCCAAACCCTTGCCCTCTGAAGCTTTATAAATACAAGGCTATGCAAGGCTAACGTAAGCCATTCTAAGCTCTCAAATTCATACCAAAAAAAAAAAAGCTCTCAAATTACTGCAAAAATTCCCCTCCTTGCTGCCACCTTTCTCTCTCTCTCTTACACACGGCTTCGACTACCTGGTTCTCTCCCCGTGAAAGCTCCGTACCCTTTTAAACTATTGTTTCTTTACGAATCAATCGAACTACTTAGGCATCGGAGGGCCTTTGGCTAACACCCTCGAGTGTGGTCCTTTTACTCTGATTGGTTCTGCAGGGAGAAAGAGTTCGAGGAAGGTGAAAGGAGAATCTATTGATTGAATATTCTAAGCGACGAAAATCACTCCCACACTTATCTCATTAAATTTTTCCCAAACAAGGTTTTAATGAGGCCTCAAAATGTTCTTCTTTATCTTTTGTAGACTCTTCTAACTTTAATAAAATTAATTAGTTGATAAAAAAATTGTAATTTTAGTGTTTAATTTGTCTAAAGGGGCACACTTTAGAAATTTGCCCAAGGCCTTAGAAAACCTAGGACCGACTTTGTAGATATGTACTTTTTAATAGATTGAGTTAAAATCAACATAGCATCTTTCTTTAAGTAAATTTTTTTCACGATCCCAAAATAAAGCTGTACAAGTTAAAGTCAGATATCTAAAATTTTCCGACTAAGTTTTTATGCATTGAGTTTTCAGATGAGAGTTTCATGGTAGCTAAGATATGAGAGAAACTCTTATGCAATGAGGATAACACTTTTTGCTATTTTTGGTCAATAATACAATAATACATGAGATAACTTTTTCACGTATCATTGTGTTATTGGTCAAAAATAGAAAAACAGTGTTATTCCCGTTACAAGTAATTATTTTTTTTTCCCAGGATTGGGCTTCTGGCTTTTTGGTCGCTTGCTTAATTTCTCTTTGTCATTTTGTCTACCTGTTGATTTTCAGAGCGAACACCTTTTTCTTCGTTTGCATATTGAGAGTTTGCACTTGACCAAAAAAAAAAATTATTGAGAGTTTGCATGTAAAAGCAACCTCTTTCTGTCGTTTTTGTTTTTGTCTTTTGTGGTCAACATCTGTCGTTTTTGTTTACTTACTCACTCTTCGTCGTTTTGCTTACTTAATCACTTTTTGTCGTTTTGTATACTTAATGTTAATCTCCTTTGGTCGTTTTTTATTATTATTATTTATTATTATTTTTATGTATACATAATGCTGAAAACTAATTCCCACATGTGTTGCAAACATGCACAACACACCACCTGGTCACTGGTTACATCTATCTACAACCACAAAACCAGAAACTAAAAATTAAAATTCCACATCAAATTATGAGATATGGCCCCCTCCCAGAAAAAGAAAAGGAAAACAAAAGAGAGTATTCTCATCTAAATGTGAAGTCACACTATTGTAACCAAGAATTTTTGCAGGGGTGGGCTAAATTTTTTTGTAGGGGTGGGCTAAATCATGAACCACGTAGAGTTTGTTTGAAGAGGTGTCTGTGGGCTTATTTCTACCTAAAACGGTAGGCTAATATTTGATTTACCTTAATTTGGCTTGTAAAACTAAGCTTATATTTGGAAAACAGAAAAATAGCACTAGGCTGGAGCCAATTAGAGCCTACATGTAGTTCCGCCCTTGATTGTATCATATCCTTATAGACAACCCTAGAGGCCCAGGGACTTCTCCAGTCCAGCTGTGCCCTTGTGCATTGGATCGACACTGACAGTCGGCTCGTCGGTGTCATAGTAACCCAGGCCATACCATACTTGTTGCTGGACACCATCATGAAGTAGCATGAGTTACAAAAGCCGAGTGAATGTCAAGATTATTAAGAAAGCATCCAAGACCCTCAGCCCATCCTTCGTATCCTCCAATGTTTATTTACTTTCATGTTTGAAGGAAGTTGAGGTTCCACTCCAAAATCAATTGCCATGGATCACATGACCTTTGATCCTGGACAAATTACCTCTCATACACCGTCTTCTCAATCAGCGGTGTCTAATGTCAATGGTACCCCCTCTCCAGTAATTGGGGAGGGTTCCCTCTCTCGCTCTGACTCCCTCATTTTGGATTCTGTGTTGATTGTTCCATTCTTATATCATAATCTCTTGTCTGTTGCCCAAATTACTACAGTTTTGAATTGCACTGTAACTTTTTGGCCTACTCATTGTGTTTTTCAGGACATTCTAAGCAACAAGACGATTGGTTGTGGTACTAGGAGGGGCAAACTCTACTATCTGGACTTGGCATTTGACAGTGAAGCCAGCCTCAGTCAAGCTTACAAAATTAGGGGTGCGAATGTTGAGAAGCAAACTTCCGAAGTGTGGTTATGGCATCGCTGTCTTGGACATGCTTCATTTGGATATTTACAGAAGCTATTCCCTTCCTTATTTTCCAATTTAAATATTTCCAGTTTTAAGTGTGACATTTGTGAACTAGCCAAGAGCCATCGTGTTCCTTTTCTCTTAAGTTCACATAAAAATTTGGTTCCCTTTTCTTTTGTTCATTCTGATGTTTGGGGCCCTGCTAAAATTACCACTCCAGGGGGAGCTAGATGGTTTGTTACGTTTATTGATGATTGCACACGCATGACCTGGGTTTCCCTTCTCACAATGAAAGGGGAAGTCAGTTCCAAGTTTCAACAGTTTTATCAATGGTGGAAACACAATTTCATACAAGAATTCAGGTTCTTCGTTCCGACAATGGCGAAGAATTTCTCAACCATGATCTTAATCAGTTCTTACAAGATCATGGCATCATCCATCAACGCTCATGCCCTTATACTCCCCAACAGAAGGTTTATACTTCTATGGATGTTGCGTTCCGGGAACACAACATATATTTTTCAGCCGTACAGAAGGAGCATTGCGATGCCAACACTTCTCAAATTTCAGAATTTTTTCCTTCAGTTTTTTTTCCAGATTCATTACAGACTGAAAAGAACTGGTTACAGGATGCAAACGATCGGTCATCGAAGACTCTGCCTGAAAACGACCGGTTGCAGCTTGGAAATGACCGGTCGCTCCCCGGAAATCTCGATACACCCTGATTTGCTTCAAAACGATCGGTCGCTAGAGGACTATGACCGGTCGTCTCCCTGCTGTCAAACTCATGAGGAGAAAATTGAAGAGTTTTTGCCCGCTCCAGAGAATTCTTCAGCTCCAGTACCACACCAATCACCTGTTGAGGATGTCATTCAGGTATCATCTTTTCCTGAAACTGATAACATTAATGAAATATCTCATGATGATTTAATTTCAGAAGACACAGAGCCTGCATATCAGATCCCAAAACGCAAGAACCGTTGCAAACCTCCAGTTCACTACGAAGCAGATCTTAATGCAAAAGGGAAATACCCCATCAACAATTATGTATCCCTCAACAGATTATCAGGGTCACGGGTACACTTTGTGAAGCAGTTGGCCGACATACCAGTTCCCAATAGTGTAACTGAAGCACTAGAAGACCCAAAATGGAAAGAATCCATGAATGAAGAAATGCGAGAGAAGAATGGCACATGGGAACTTGTGCCATTACCTCATGGAAAGAAGACAGTGGGATGCATGTGGATTTATACTGTGAAACTCAAAGCAGATGGATCCATTGAAAGATATAAAGCTAGATTGGTGGCAAAGGGGTACATACAAAGATATGGGATAGACTACCAAGAGACTTTTGCCCCAGTGGCCAAGATTAAAACTATCAGAGTCCTGTCTCTAGCAACAAATCTAGATTGGCCATTACATCAGTTTGTTGTAAAATATGCATTCTTACATGGAGACTTGGAAGAAGAAGTATATATGGACTTACCACCAGGATGTAACTTAGCTCGTGACAAGGAGAATCAAGTTTGCAAGCTCAAAAAGTCATTGTATGGGTTAAAGCAATCTCTCAGAGTATGGTTTGGCAAATTCACTAAATCCATGAATTTTTTTGGATATATACAGAGTAATGCGAATCACACTTTGTTCTTGAAGAGTGATGGAAGAAGACTTATTGCATTGATTGTTTATGTGGATGACATAGTTATAACTGGAAACGACAAAGAAGAGCAACTGAAACTGCATAAGTATTTGTCCAGGAATTTGAGATGAAGAATTTAGGTGATCTGAAGTACTTTCTCAGAATTGAAATAGCAACGTCCACAACAGGTATATTTATGTCCCAAAGGAAGTATGTATTAGATCTACTCACTGAAATAGGAATGCTTGGATGTGAGCTTGCTAACACACCCATTGAGATGAATCACAAGTTGTGTGAAGACATGGATCAAGAACCAACCAATAAGGAACAGTACCAACGCCTTGTTGGAAGGTTGATATATTTAGCCCACACAAGACCAGATATTGCATATGCTATGAGTGTGGTTAGTCAGTTTATGCATTCACCCAGTGTGTCTCATAGGAATGCAGTTGATCGGATCTTAAGGTACTTAAAGTCAGCCCTTGGAAAAGGATTAATGTTCTCAAAAAATGGAGATCTCGAAGTTGTTGAATATACAGATACTGATTGGGCTGGCTCTATTACTGATAGACACTCTACTTCAGGTTACTTCACTTTTGTGGGAGGTAACCTAGTCACTTGGTGAAGTAAAAAACAAAATGCGGTTTCTCGGTCTAGTGCTGAAGCAGAGTATTGAGGAATGGCTCATGGAGTTTGTGAATTACTATGGATCAAAAGGCTATTGACAGAATTAGGTTTTAAGCCATAAAAGCCAATGGAGTTACATTGTGATAACAAGTCAGCCATTGATATTGCCCATAATCCAGTTCAACATGATTGAACGAAACGTGTTGAGGTGGATAGACATTTTATCAAAGAAAAAATTGAGAAGAAGATCATCCGCCTACCATTCGTAAAATCATAAGATAAACTGGCAGATATCTTAACCAAAGCTGTTTGTGGCAGAGTATTTCATGACTCACTTACCAAGTTAGGCATTGGTGATGTATATGCACCAACTTGAGGAGGAGTGTTGAAGTGAGTCTCCTAATTAATCAAGGAGATTTATTTCCTTGACTAATTAAGGGATTTACTTTCCTATTTATATAGTTGTCAAATCATTGTATCATTAGGAGATACTTTCCTAATCCTTTATTGTATCTAATTCATTGTAAAGCACTCATGTAAACTCTTATATATACCTCCTTATGGAGAAGAATAAAGATAACCTAACATATTCAAACCATATTCATATTTTAGCAATGCCAACCCAAAGGCTAGTACAGTGAGAGCCCATGCTGCCACAATTCATGACGATCCTGCTGCAGCTAAGGTTGTCACTCCTCCAAGCTCTGATATGGTTTGCTCCAGCCAACTTTGATGCTACGCTCCCATCACACCACCCAATGCCAATATGGAGAGTATAAGGAAGAACATTGTTGCGGAGCATTTCCTCCAAAACTAGGATGGTTGGTCTGGCAATTGATGAACCTGTTAAAACACCAACTAGCAAAACCAACTACAATCAAATACATTATCAAGTTGAGAAACAGCAATGGAGCTGCCACGTTCCTTCCCACTGTCTCAGCCATATCTCCTTATAGATCTCACAAATAAAAGCAACAAATTAAAACCAAGCTTTGTCTCTCTTGTTGGGGATAATATTTCAGGAATATTTTTTGCTTCCTTTTTTTTAAATTTTGTCTAATTACTTACCCTTTGTATAATCCTAATGTAAACCATTTTACGGTTTACCACTTTGTACATCTATATACACCTTGTAGGAGAAGAATATACCTTGACGTGTCCTCTTTTTAGGGTTCGCTATTGTGTAATTCCGCTGCGATTTGCTGATACGGGTTCTACTTTGTTGGAACCCTCTATTCTTTGATTAAAAGTCACTTTTGGTTCTTGTAGTTTAGCACTTCAACCACTTTTGACCCTGTAGTTTCAATTCCGTCAATTTTGACCGTGTAGTTTCATATTTGTAGCAATTCAAGGACAAGTTAGTATTCCTGTCAACTTCATTGAGGATGCAAGGGGCAATTTCATCAACCCAAAATCCTTGAGCATAAAAACTCGTCTGAAACTCCCCTAATTTCATATTAGGGCTTGAAATTGGTCATTTGGATATAGGGTTCTTCAAAAATTGGGATTAGTTGTTGAATTTCGAGCCCTAACATGAAATGGGGAGAATTTCAAACAAGCTTTTACACTCAAGGGTTTTGGGTTGACGAAATTACCCCTTGCATCATTAAGAAATTGACAAGAATACTAACATGTCCTTGAATTGTTACAAATACGAAATTACATGGTTAAAAATGATTTAAGTGCCAAACTACAGGGAAAAAAAGTGACTTTTGGCCCTATTCTTTTATCTACTTCTGACTCACTGCCAAGTAATGGTACAAATACATGGATAATTGATACTTGAGCTACTGATCATATGACTTTTGACTCTCGCATTTTTGTTCACTTATCTTCTAAGCCCCGCAACTGGGAGTTTAAACCAAAGTTGTGGGATTGTGTATCCGAGGCAGGGACAAAGGACACCTGAGTCTAGATTTATTTTATGGGTAATGCTATGCTTACCACATGATTATACCATATTTTTAATACCATCTCACGTGGCAGTTGAGGTGGACATCCAACTCATTAAAATTATATATATACTTTTTAAAGATATCAGTTTCTTATAATTTTCATTAATTAAAAAAAATTAAAAAACTTAACCCTCGAGACTTTTCAATTTTCAAGTTATCTGTTGGCCTCCCCAAATTCCCTCCTTCCTCTTCCTCTCCTCTCCCCTCTCCCCAAATTCCCTCTCTTCCTCTGCCGTCGATCCGCCACCGCTCCACTCCCTCTACCTTTAATTTTTGGTTAGTCCACCTTTGAGATGATGTCTACAGTCTATGGTCAATGGTAGTTGAGGGGTCATAACACTGCTCCTTGCATCACCAGCTCTGACCACCTCCCATAACCTCTCATAGAAGGACCATTATACCGTGATGATGTTGATCATGATATGGGTCTTGATCAAGCAAATTTGCAGCTATTATTACATGTGTACTGACCAAAAAGCCAAGGAGGAGGGAGTCTTGCGGCGGCGAAGAGGTGATGGATGGGCTGCATAGGTCCGGCAGAGTGCCGCCGATGGGGAGGAGAGGAAGTAGGGAGAGATGGAATTGAGGGAGGTCGACAGACAAGGGTTTAGGGTTAGGTTTTTTTAATTAATGAAAATAATAAGAAATTGATATGTCTAAAAAAAACTAATATAATTTTAATGAGTTGGATGTCCATCTCAACTGCCATGTGAGATGGTATTAAAATGTGGTATAATTATGTGGTAAGTATAGCATTACCCTTATTTTATTTATTAAAGATAGAGGAAAAATTTATGAGAGGAATGACGGAGGAGGGAAAAACTATTAAAAATGAAAACTTGAAAAGAAAAACTATTTAGAATGGCATTTGAAGTCCCTCAACCAATCCCTCCCCCTTCCCTCCTTTTTTTCTCCATCCTTTTTCTCATGCGTTTCCTCTCTGAATTAATTTCCTCCGACTTTTTAACCATGACCCGACTATTTGACGAAAAAGGACATGACTAAATGAACGCTACCAAAAGAAAAGTTAAAAACATTGATAGAACGTAAAAACAATGAACCACAATGAGCAAAAAGTAGCAAGGATTTGAACTACCGTACCAAAATGGTCAAGTCCTTCCAGTAACAAGGTTAAAGTAATCTGACAATTGACTTTAATAAAAAATGGAATGACATGGATTAAGAACAATCCAATGAACACTACGATTCCACACCCACAATGCTATCTTAAAGATTTTCCATGGGTGTGAACTGGACAGTTTGGGGTTTAACGACCCAATATCCAATAAAAACGGAAGCACATAATGAGATTACTGATAACAAAAGGGCAAAGACACTAGCAGCACTGACTGAGCTACGTGGTCTTGCCATGGTAAGCACAGAACTTCCCAAAGAGATGTCTAAGGGGACCCAATCACAGCTAACAGAATAGTGTCCAGAGCCGTGCCACGGTTTTCCATCAACTGGATACCAAAATGCAACTGACATTTTACTTGATCCTCCAATTGTGAATTGCACATCCTGCAGAAACAAGTAACAAACTCATTTTAAACTCATTACAATGTTGATATTTTAATTGAAATCTATGTATAACAGACACTTATTACAATGTCAATTTTACTTGGAATCTATAATATCTATATATAAAAGAGACCTAGTACACTGTCAATATTTTCCTTGGAATCTAAATAAATTGACCAATAATCACATCATATCAACTGTGTAATATGTATGGTCTATTAGTAACAAAAGATGGGTGAAAATAAATTCCAACACAACAGTATAGCACAAACCAGTAACCATTCCAAAAAGACTTTTCGTACAGTAAGTTTGGCTGACACCATGTACATATTCTAAAAGATAGATGTGTTAAACTGCCAAGAAGTTTGTAAGTAAAAACAGCAAAGGACCAAAATAAAAAAGGAACAGATCATCAGATAATTGCAGCAATCTTGTCCAAGGGATAGATATGCATTTTCAATTAGCAACAAGGCTATTTAGTGTTTGTCCATAATCCTGTTCGTTCAACACAAAACAACAAGAACGATCAACTCTTCAAGCAACTTACACAACATGTACTACAAGATGTATCAACAATTAGAGGGGAAAGGGTTTTTGAAAAGAACTCAAATCCAGGTAGCTAGAAATTTAAAAGTGCTAGGTGAACCTGTTGGAGACGATCCATAGTTCTCAAAGGCCTAGAGAATTCAAAATAAAATGTTCCCTTTTGACCATCTGTTGCATAAGGACTGTCTTCTTCCACAAAACCTGTCATAGTCAACAATAAAAAAAAAAATTTAACAATGCAAAAAAGAAATATATTTGTTTCTGAGGGAAGGATGGTTCAGTAGATAATGCATGGTCGTGTCACATACACGGATGCAAAATTATATTCAAATGACAAACCATATAACAAAGATTGATAATTACCTGAGTGAACATTGAAGCTACTGTGCCACCAAGCACCCTTCCAATCATTTTGCCCACTAGAATCATTTGCTGACAATGGGCAGAGATAAACTAAATAATTTGATCACTGGAACTCATTTAAAAGCAAATACAAAAACTTAGAGAAAAGGAGTTTTCCGCAGGTGGGGGAATTCCACCAGTGGTTGAATTAAAGCAGTACTTTTTGCAGTCAGTACCCTTCCTAATGGGGATATGAGGGGGAAAATTGTTGACAAACTAATGGAAATCAAATAGTAATCTCCAGAAGATAATAGTTAAAAGTTGTTAGCTGGACCAGGGATATTCAACATAATGAATGAGATCACTTTTTAATATAAACCATCTTGAGGATTGTGACGTTGGAGAACCACTTCATAGATTTAATGCTGCTTTTGTGACTTCCTAACTCTAGCAGTCACTTCCTTAGTCCTTTCTTCTATCATATAGGCATGGTTCATGCCCCATTAAGAAAAATAGATTAAAGTAGCAATAGGATAAATTACTCTCAGAAATACCTGAAGAACCAATTCCATCTAGGTATCTACAATGCGGGTTCCAAGCATAAAGATCAACTAAATGACCAAACCTGTTCAAACAAAGATGACAATTATATACAATAAAATGGAGTCTATAAAAGATAAATCAGAATCAAATTACCCAACAAGTGGATCATTGCTATAAGGTGAAGAAATGAATTGTACTACAGCACCTGTCGCCTCCATTTCCAACCCTGTTGTCTATAGGGTTGCCACCATAGAGCCGTCCAGGAATAGCGTTCCCAATTGAGAAGTGCAATATATCAACTTCATGGCCCTTGCACGTCTTGTTTGTGCAAGAGTCAAATCCTTCCTTACAGCCACCCATCTAGCAACACAAAAATCCTTTTGGTTTTGAACTCCACAGTACATGAAGGAAGACCAAAACAAAGCAAAGAAAGTTGCACAAGTTTATTGAAAAATGAAAAACACATGCACAGTGCAATATGCCAATGGAGTAACTTACACTATGATAAGTTGCATCTTCACCAATTTGAAACATGAGGGCAACAGATGGGCATTTATTGTTGTCACTAAGTCAGGAGAGGAAAAAAACAAATCAACAAACTCTTTGTTGTTAAGAAAAAAGGCATGAAATTCAGTGGTAATGCAATCCAACAAAGCATGCACTTCAAGCGCATAATCAACCAACACATCAAAGTAGAAAAAAAGACCCGACAATGACTAACAAAATCTTCAAAGATATGGCAAACACATAAATTCCATGTCCTCCAACAAAAAAAATAACATTCATTGTACTAAAAAGAGAGTCGAAGAACATCTTAAATGACAATGAGAATTTGGAATGAACCGCAATTCTTGCCACTAATACTGAACATTGAAACCAACTCAAACAAACAAGAAATTAGTTCAGAGTCAACCACAAAGATACGAAAATATTCATTCCTTCCACAAAAAAAACATACCCCTTAGAGTAAGCGTAGTCCCCATCAACTTGAACCATAAAGAAGACATCACGGCCATCATGCAAAGCCTACCGTCAAAATATAACAAAAAGAAAATCAAATTCATATTTAAAACCAAACCAAATTATATGTTCAAACAGTAAATCAAGAATACCTTAACTGTCATTTTTCCACCTCTGTACTCGTTTTCAGCATCTGGGTCAAGAGCAGGGAGGAGAGAGAACTCGAACCCATCCATGTCCTTCCAGTCGTCGGCATGACCATCGAGCGTAATAAGGCCGGGTCCGTACTCGGCCTGGACCCGGATCTCAGAGTCCAACTCACAGCTCCATTCACCCGACTCTTCGTGCGAATTGGCCTGTCGTATCAGCAGCACACAAAATACCAATAGCACTAGCACTAGCACTACTCGAAGCATTCTGTAGAGGATAACGAACTTTTAGGCTTGAATTTGATGAGTCAACCGTGCAACGCTCTATGTTCTGCATCCCGTGAAATATAATTGGTATTGGGGCTTGACTTTTGGAGAAATTATAATAGTACGGATGTACCACGTCAGCATGTGATACTCCCGTTCAAATATTGCCATGTGTCTATTTTAAAACAGAAATGAAATATTTATTTACAGCTGTACTTATATTTTGAAATAAAATTTAAAATTTGAAAAATAGAAAAAGGAAAAAAAAAATTATTCACAACCGCCGCCCCTCCCCTAAAACCCCACTGTGTTCCTTGGATGCCATCCCACTCTCTTCTTCTTCCTCCCCGTTTCTTCTCCTCTTCACCACACCGGCGTCCAAACCCTCATCTTCCTTAATTCCCCTTTCTCTGAAATTGATCATGACAACCTTTGCCATCATCATAGTATTTCCAAACCCAGATCCAATACCGTAACTCTTTGGTAACAATTACTTCAATCAATACAATACAACAATTCTCTCAAAGGGTCTCTCTGTTTTGCATTCACTCTAACATTTCCCAACCATTAACACAAACACCACCGCTTCCATTATTCCATTTCATCATCATCATCATCATCGTTGTAATCATCAATACTAGTTTCTCTACCTCTCTTTAAACTCCATTACCTACAAGGAAAAAGGAAGAGGAAGGGAGATGGGTGGCAGTCATGGTAGATAGTGTGGAGATGGGTGGCGGTCATGGCATGTTTTTGGGATTAGAGTTGTTGGGTTCGGGAGTAGTTGCTGTTGAGAATTCTCTTTTTTTTTTTTTTTCCTTTTTCTAAAGTTTTTCAATTTCCTAATTTTATTTCATAAGATAAAAATTAAGAAATAAATCCAGCTAAAAAAGTTTAATTTCTATTTTAAAATGGACACATGGCAATATTTAAATGGGAGTATCATATGCTGACGTGGTACATCTGTACTATTCTATAATTTATGTGACTTTTGATGTTGCTTTTCTCATGTACGACCTTATATTTTGATTTGAAAATTGTTTTCAATTTTTATCGCCAAAGAATTACCGTTTAAACTTCAACTCTAGGCCCCGTTTGGTTCAAGGAATGGATTTGATGGGAAATCATTTCCTTTGTCATTTCCCAAGGGATAGGAAATGGTAATTCATTTCCCATGTTTGGTAATGCCAGGAAAGTAACCTGGAAATATTACTTTATTTCCTTTCCCATGTTTGTTTTGAGTAGGAATGAAAAACTAATTTTGTTTAGTTTCCCAATTTTACCCATATTAAAAATATGTTATGAATTAAAAAATAAAAAAGGAATACCAATAGTTGTTGGATAAAACTATAATTATAAATTATTAGTAAAGATAAATTAGTTAGAAAAAGGTGCATTTAATGCTAGCCTTACTTTCCCATGAGAAGGGAAAGTAAAACCCGCGGAGGGAGGATGGCTTCACTTTATTGGTGGCAAATGGATTTGAGGCATTGAAGAGGTCAAACGGGATTGATTTGACAATTATATTCCTCATAAAATAGGGATTTAACAGTTTTTTTAACAGAAAGACTATTTAAGAGTACCCATATTTACGTTAGGGACCATAAGTGATAAAAAAAAAACTTTACGGATGTAATCTGATAGTTTCGCAAAGGTGAGGGACGTTTTGTGATAAAAAAAGCCTTATTGAAATTTTAGTACTTTCTTAAAGCACTGTGTTCATTGATTTTGTAGGACACAATTGGATATCGAAACAATTTTCAATTTATCTAATTTTTTACGAGGATGATTTATAAATGTAGACTTAAAAAATTGATAGTTTGTATTTTTGAAAAAAAAATTCGTTTTCTAAAACGTAACCAAACGATGAGTCACTTATTAAAAAGTATTGAAAAACGTGTAATGCAAAAGTTGTCTTTTAAAAATTAACGAAAATGAAAAGGGATAAAATCAGAAGGCATGCATCATGAAGCCTCTGGAACAATAGGGAAAAAGATAGAATCTCTTAGAACGCTCCACGTTTCTACTTGCACATATTAAAGTAAATAATTAATAAGATATATCAAGAAGAAAGAAGAAAGAAAGAAAAACAGAAGGAAAGTAAGAAGCTGGAACCTTCCTTGTTTCTCTAAATTGGTCTAAAGAAAGTTTTTCATTTTCGAATTTTCAAGAACTATGTCCTGTCTTGACCAAAAAAAAAAAAAAAGAACTATGTCCTGTACCTCCTAAACTTTCTCTCTCTCCCTCTCTATAAGTTTCATCCCATCCCATCGCATGCTAAATAAATACATCGCTAACCAGTCCAAACCCGGATAAGCAGACAGCGGCATTAGAACACGATCACTACTATTCTCCGGCATCGATCTTTCTTCATCATTAAACCATCTTCTCCGAACAAACCATATAAGAGAAATGAGGCAACTCCGCTCTCTTGTCTTAACCTTGAGCTTTCTCCTTGTTTTTCTTTCAGCTGGGTCATCCAATGCATCCTTGCTGCCATTCGTTGATCGCCGCCCAGAAAGTTTGCTGGTTGATCTCTGGTCGGAGCGCTTCCCAGACCCGTTCCGAGTGCTAGAACAGATCCCATTTGAACTTGACAAAGAAGACGGCGTGGCACTCTCTCCAGCAAGGGTGGACTGGAAAGAAACGCCAGAGGGTCATGTTATAATGTTAGATGTGCCGGGACTAAAGAAGGAAGAGCTGAAAATCGAGGTGGAGGCGAACCGAGTTCTGAGAGTGAGTGGAGAGAGGAAGAGGGAAGAAGAGAAGAAAGGGGATCATTGGCACCGAGTTGAGAGGTCTTACGGAAAATTTTGGAGGCAGTTTAGGCTGCCAGAGAACGTGGATTTGGACTCTGTCAACGCCAAGTTGGAGAATGGGGTTCTCACTTTGACACTGGCCAAGTTATCCCCTGATAAGATCAAAGGTCCTAAGGTGATTAGCATCGGTAGCACTGGAGGACATGAGGACGAACCTGCCCAGCTCAAGGCTACTGAGGTCAAGCAAGAGCTTTAAATAATTCACTGTTTTGCAACTTTGTTTGTGGGATGAGTGAGTCCAAAAAACGAAAAACTAAAAAAAAACTTTGTGGGATGAGTAAATGATGATTTCGTATCACTCTGCTTGCTACTTGCTATTATAAAATAAAGTTTGTAACTGTTTCGTTTTTTCAGATGTTGTTTGAAGTTAATAAAACTCCCTCGTCTGTAAAACTCTTATTGTAAAACTCACTCAATTATCTTGATCCAATGCATCCATGGTGGGAAATATGCCTCATTATCCTCTTCAATAAAGCGTCCATCTGGGGGCTTTATTTAAGATTCATTTTCATGAAAGAAATAAAAATAGGATTTAAAGTTAAGAGCAATTAAAACATCACTGCTATCCTTCACATGTTTCATACTTGAGCTTCACTGATTTTATTTATTCGAAACGGAAGAAGTAATATCTATCTGCATTTAAAATGTTCAGCTCCTCGCATGCTAGGAGCCATTCTTCTCCTTGTAAGGAAATTTTGACCGGCTTGTAAGGAAATGGCTCCTTAATGTGTATATATGTATAGAAAAATGTTAGGCTTATCATATTTTTCATACCACATTGCGTACCACCTCTCTAATAGAGGTGGGCCTCATTGTATTGGTGGGCTCCACCTCTATTAGAGATGTGGTATGAAAAATGTGATAAACCTATCATTATCCATATGTATAAGTAGGAGAATTTTCTAGTTAGAATGTCCCGCATAGCACTACCCCCAAAATGTAGTTCAAATGGCAATCATCGTAATCAAATAGCTGTAGATTATCCTTGAAGGAGAACTCCTAAAAAATAGATGGTTTCAATCACTGGATTGCAGGCTTGATATTTGATGTTCATAGTAATCTTAAATGAGAACATCCTCACAAGCTTCCTATATATAGTTATATATACGCATCACACTGTGATGCTTATATGGATGTGGCTTGAACCATGTTCGATCTACTTGTAAAGTTAATTCTGATCAGTAGTTTATTGTGGTTCCAGGTATGAGTGGAGCTAATGACGCATAGAAGGTTTGGAAACAAACCCTGGTTTGTGTCATGGTCCCCTGGAATGTCGTAGATGCTAGGATTCTCTTCTAAAATAAAGTCAGGTTCAGGGTGATGTTAGAAAATAATTGTTCAGATATGTGTGTGTCACATTTTGATAACCGTAAACTACTAGGTTTAACTGAAATAAAGGCCAAGCTTTTCATCCCTTGACTTTGTAGCTTACCTTGTTAGAGTGAAAAAAGAAAAATAATAACTAGCATAAGTTGCAGTATTGTAAGTTTGATTGATGCCCTCCTTATGTGCACGTAAGGGGGTGTTGCATCCAAAATTTCGGAGAAAGAGAATTCAATTCACCATAGTAAGTTCTGATCTGAAGAATCATAGGAAAGAGTGTCAATAGATAGGTCGATCCCAGACCATCCCCACATTTCTAAAGTTTTCCTCGTTGGATATAATCATATAACATAGGAATCGTCAATTTTATGCCATGATCGTACAACACTTCTATGTGAACTTAATGTATGTGTTTTAGGTCAAAAGAGACTAGGAGCAAAATAAAAACAAAAAATACAGATAAATCGGATAAGTCACAACTCAGGAACCATCATTAAATAAATGGACACAAATATATTAGTAGGGTGAAAGGAGCTTTTGTCAAACCTGTCGAGTGCATCCAAGAATTGTACTTGTCTGCAACATAGAGCCATGCCCTCTTTAGATGCTGTTCCTAGTAAAACAAAAACCCAACTTCAAACTCTAACTTTAAACCACAATCTTCGGCCAGATCCAAAGGAAGAGAAGGAATATAGATCAAGGGTGAAAAAGACATCAATGCTTTGGAAAGCAAATTTTTGTCTAGCTCTAGCTAGTTAATCCGATACAAGACCTTAACTGATGATAAAAACGAGTTCACAATAATGAAGCTCCATCAAGAAACAAATAAAAGAAAACACAAGTTCGTTTTAATTAAATATTAAATGTAACAAGGAGAAGGGCAAGCATAAAGTGGTAAAGGGCTAGGGCAAAAGTATAAAACCAACATCAGTTTGTCTCCTCCACGAAGCAAGAAGTCAACAAAAAGTACACACGCTAATTATCAAAAATGCATACAATTGCCTGTATTACGAATGCAATCCGTCAAAATACTAATGACAAAAACAACAGATTGAAACTCTTACCAAAACAACTGCGTTGCTGTTTCCAATTATCACTTGGAAGGCAGAAAGACCACCGGTGATCTGCAGTTGCCCGTTACCAACTCAGCTACAAGAGTCCTTAATACAACTCAGAAAAGGGTGGTCCAGTATACGAGTTTCTCACCAATGCGAGGCTCAGTAAGGCAAAAACATACTCTGCCATAACCTCATTTCCAGAGAAATGGAGGGATAAATATTTCCAGACTTGAAGCTCCACACCAAGTCACTCGGAGTAAGTCATATTGTTGCGCTAAGACACCTAGACCTTTTATATGTAAATGTGGTTATATAGTAGGTAGGAACCAAATAACCTTGCTTGAACTGTTGAACCAAATTTGGGCTTTTAAGCAGAGTTCATGGGTTGGGAAGAAATAAGAGGAGTTTGAGAATTCGAGATCAATTGCAACTTGACTTCAAAATGATAAAACCAACAAGCGTGTCTAGGATTTGGTAGATCTCTTTCGTTCTAGGATGTGATTTGTCAACGGAATAAAATTGGTAAACTTGGTTATCAACCTCAATCCAACTGCAACCTGGGGTTTTATAAGCATTTCGCTCCCTCAACACCTTTCTCACCTTCCGGACGTCATCCCACTTCCCCAACTGCCCATATATATTGGCCAACATGATACCATAACCACCATTATTAGGATCAATTTGAATTAAATTTTTAACTGCAACTTCTGCGAGATCAGTACGACCATAAATCTTACATCCATTAAGCAGAGAACCCCATACAACCTCATCAGGTTCAATTCTCATTCCCCTCACAACTTCCATGGCTTCCTCAAATCGACCTGCTCGACCAAGAAGGTCTATCAAGCATCCATAGTGTTCTATCTGAGGCTCAATCCCGTGACCCCGAGTCATCAAATCAAAATAAGAAATACCTTGCTCTACCAATCCTCCATGAGTACAGGCATTGAATAAGCCAACAAAAGTGACCTCGTCTGGTCTAACATCAGCCCCACACCGTATCATTTCTTCAAACACACCAATTGCATCGTTGCTTTGGCCGTGCAGAGCATAAGAGTTGATCATGGAATTCCAAGATGTCAAGCTTTTTCGTGAGGTCCTGTCGAAAACCCTTCTTGCCACTTTTAAGCTCCCACATTTCCCATACATATCCACTAGAGCATTGGAAACAAATGAATCTGGACCAAGCGCATTTTTGTAAATATAGCTGTGGATCCATTTACCAAGCTGCAGCATGCCAGTGTGACTACAGGCTGAAAGTACACAAACAGCTGTAACCGGGTTTGGCCTATTTGCTAAATGTTGCCCCCCATGCGCAAGAAGTAACATTCTTTTGAACAGATAAATTGCCTCCGAGAACTGGCCGTTCTGCGTGCACCCAGCAATAACAGCATTCCAAGCAGGGACATCTCTCTCCGGCATTTTCTCAAACAACAAAATAGCACTGCCAATGTCCCCAACTCTAGTGTACCCAGAAATCATAGCCGTCCAGGACACGACATTTTTCTCAGACATTTCATCGAATACCTGTCTTGCTGAGCCAACATCTGAGCGGAACCTTGAGTAGGAATCAACAAGAGCTGTTTGTACAACTGGGTATTGACCAAAACCCGATTTCGTAATGTGCGTGTGCACCAAAGCAGTCCCATGAGACTCAAAAACCTCTGGACAAGATTTCAAGACGTGGGGGTAGATAAACTGGTTGGGTCGAGCGCTTCCCTGACGAAGCATGGATTGGTACAACAGAAAAGCAGAATGGTGGTGGGATTGGGAGGCATAACCGGTGATCATGGCAGCGAAGAGGTATACATTGGGGGAGCTGAGACAGTCAAAGATGAGGCGACCATAGGGAAGGTTGTCAAGAGTGACAAGGCAGAAGCGGACGAGCTTGAAGGCGTAGAGCTGATTTTGGGTGTATCCCAGGGTGATGATAAAGACTTGCAGTTGCTTTACATGGTTGAGGCTTTTGCATTTTGCAAGCAGTTGGTTTAGATTCACCATCTTCTTCCTTACTTTTGTAACCGAGGTTTTCGTCGTTATCGGTTTGAGTTGATAACCAGATGAAATCTAGGTATCTTTTTATTTCGACAGTCCTTGCCTTTTACATTTCCTTTTCTGCGAATCACTCTTCATAAAAAAAGAAGGCCAAAAAAAAACAAATTCTGCACACTTGTCAAATTATAATTAGTAGAAAAATGAGGCAAATATTTTCCTTTTTTTGAAAGTAAGAATGGAAAACCAGATAATGAGGCAAATATTTTCCTTTTTTCAAACAACTTTATCTTATTTTCCATGTACCTTAATTTTCATCCTATCATAAATGTAAGAATAAAAATTTAAAGAAATTTTACAAGCGTCAAAACTCCATTTGGTTTAAGAAGAAGCTCCTTCTTAAATTTTAAGAAACCAAACTTTTTCCATATTTTTTTATGAATACATTTATGAATACATCAGGATGGAGTAGGAGAATGAAAACTGAATGGAGTGTTTTTGTGTCGATTAACAAGTTATACCCGACCAAAACAAACAAAGAAGTAAAAAAGAAGAGCTATCCAAAAGAAGTAGAGAGCAAACTTGGTAGGATCGCATGCGGCACGTAGAGTTAGAGAGGCAATCGTGGGGTGGTATTGGTGCGGCTGATCATATTG
This sequence comes from Prunus kanzakura, assembly GCA_020521455.1. Taxonomy (NCBI): domain Eukaryota; kingdom Viridiplantae; phylum Streptophyta; class Magnoliopsida; order Rosales; family Rosaceae; genus Prunus; species Prunus kanzakura. Next base: position 66,142 of record BPUM01000936.1, read on the forward strand.
TTGGGCGAAGGTAGGGGATTTGTAGGTGAACACGTCAAGTACATGTCAAGTTTTTAACAACGCGAAAGCAGTCAAACTGTCAAAGTTAGCAAATTAGACTCTGGACAGGAAAAAAAGAGAGAGAGTGGATTGTGGATTGTGGAAGTTTTTCAGTTTTGGTCAGTTAAGTTTCCTCAATATTTTGTTCCTACAAACACTCCCCCACCCACTTTATCTTTTCTTTCTGTGTTTGCTTTCGTATGCTTCTTTCTTGGACCTTGGCGCTCTCCTCTCTCCCTCTCTCTTTCTATATCCAAAGTTTCCTCTTTTAGTTTTATTGTTCTCCTCCGTTATTTTGCATTTTGGTAATGATTATATAATATAGCATTGGAAATCCCAATCCCAATCTCTTTCCTGTCTCTCTCAAACTCAAACACAAACTCAACTCTCTTCTCGATTGATCGAATTGAAATCTCTTGTCCGTTGGTCCTTTGTTTTTGTCTTTTTTAAGTATCAAGTATTTTCTTTTGAAATGTCTGGAATGCTGAGATGGAAGAAGGTGAAGCATATAGCAGAGCTCCAGCAGCGGTTCACTCAGGTATCCCCAATCTCGACACACTTGAACCACCTTCATGTCACGAGCCATCGCCGAAGAGAGTCTCTGATCGGAGTGCAGGAGCGCTACAAGTGGGACCACGGCGGCTCTGGCTCCGGCGGCGATGTTCGCACCCGCAAAATCAGGGCGGAGGCGAATTGCCCCCGCTGCTCCTTCAACCGCATGGATCTCCTCTTCTCCGATCGGCGCTTACCCAACTTATCTCCTCCAGATGATTCCAGCACCAGCACCAGCACCAAGACGACCACCAAGACCACCAAGACCAAGGCTGACGACTCTGAATTTCATCAGTATCAGGCCCTCAATCTCTGCCCCAATTGCAAAACCGCCTACTACTTCCGACCCCACCAGATTGCTCCCCTCCAGGGCACCTTCGTAGAGATTGGGAGACTCACCAACACGACCACCACCTCTTCCAATCGTAACGCCACCAGAACCAACAACTCCGACAACAAGTCCCATTCCAGAAATACCCAAAATACTAATAATAGTAATGGAGGAGGAGGAGGAGGAGGAGGAGGAGGAGGTGGAGGAGGTGGTGGTGGTGGTGGTGGAGAATCGATGCCTAATATTAACAGTAATGGGCTGAGGGTGTCTTTCTGGGACACTTTGAGGTCATATGCGAATGGGGTGGACCCACCAGACAACTGGCCTCCGCCTCCTCCTCCTCCTCCTCCTCCAGGCAATGGGCTGGCCGTGCATACTCCTCCGGGGCCTCCTTTTGCCCCTGGAGTCAATGTCATTCGTGCTTCTGGGCCCCCTGGAGATGCTGGGGGAGACAACAAGAATGCCTGGGGCGGTTCCAATTTGGGAAAAGATTTGCCCACGCCCAAGGAGATCTTTAAGGGTCTTGACAAGTTCGTTATTGGCCAACAAAGAGCCAAAAAGGTTCCCAATCTCTTTTTTCCTCTGCATTTTCGTTCAATGCTTTATTCCACGGCCCTTTGAAACTTATTCTGTGGATGATTTTTGCATCTCTGTTGGGCAGGTGCTTTCTGTGGCTGTTTATAACCACTACAAAAGAATATATCATGCCTCCTTGCAGAAAGGGTTGGTTTTCAGCTGACTTTCATTTTTATTTTCAGTTTATTGTCTGACCTCTCACTCTAACTGAACTAAAATTCATGCTCCTAGCTCTTTACTCAGACTTTTTTCCCCTCTTAGTCATGATAATACTTTTGTAAGCTGTCAGAGGATGTGGTCCTATATGTTCTATCGTTTCTGTGTATCTATTTAATAGAACTGAACCAGTGGAGTTGTATACTAGGTCAGGAGGAGAATCAGGTATTCCAAACACAATAGATGATGAGGATAAAGTGGAGCTAGAAAAGAGCAATGTGCTCTTGATGGGCCCAACTGGCTCCGGTATGATTTCTTCTGAAGCACATGGAGAAAAACTGGTGCTCTCCACTTCTTTATGTTCTTAGACTGAGACTAATCATCTAAATTGATACTGGGCTATCTGGAAGTTGAAGTAAGAAGAAACATAAGATGTTAACCTGCCCTTCTAACTGTAGTATTGTAATGTAAAACAGGGAAGACGTTGCTTGCAAAAACACTAGCTCGTTTTGTGAATGTGCCATTTGTAATTGCTGATGCAACAACTTTAACACAAGTAAGTTTGTTTTTTAGTTATTTATCTACAACTATTATGAACTCTAAATACTCGAGCATAAGGATTGAATACAATATCTGTTATTTGAGCCAAGGTTAGTTTTGGCATGCTTGGTATCTTTTACTAACTGCAAACTGATTGCAATCGAATTTTGAGAGTCGGCATGTAGTATTGAAATTCACTTTCTCCAGCTTTAATTTAATCATTTACATCCAGCATTCTTTAGGCTGGATATATCTTTATCTATTACTGGGGAACTGAAAGAGGCAATACTGCTATTTTACAGGCTGGTTATGTTGGAGAGGATGTTGAATCAATATTGTACAAACTACTGATGGTATGGTATGCCGTATTTGCATTTATCTGACTTACAGTTCAAGTGACATTCAAATTGTTGCTTCTTATCCTTGCAGTAATATGTCTATCTTTTCCCATCCTTCTTGGGGGAATGTGCATGCATTTCTGTGTATTCTGAACACTTAATCATCTTTGAAATGGTACCACTTCTCTTCTTTAGTTGTGATGTGAGAGTGCATGGGTATAGCCTTTTTCTCCCTCTTTCCTCCCAACCTTCGCTTGTTAATTGTGTATGGTTGATCACATGAACTGATGAGAAGGGACATTGCTGAGGACAATGTCTATGACTTCATGGTTATTTCCATCAAATGAATAGGTCAAATTTTATATGGGCAATAAAACGTATAAGAGCTGGACAATAATAAGTTCTGGCTTGGATCCTTTATCCACGTGACCATGTACTGTTCTGATTTGATTTGGGTGGTCCAGTTATAGTGAATCTTTAAATAGCAATGCAAATTTCTGCCGCGTCAACAACATCTTAGTCATTGACAAAACTTCTGCTAGTTTATGTTGTTCTTGATTTCAAGCTTCAATTAGTCTTTTAACATTGTGCTTGCACTTCCATTCATATCAGTGAACTCACATAGTTGATCTTGTAAATAGGCAGCTGAGTTCAATGTACAAGCAGCTCAACAAGGGATTGTTTACATTGATGAAGTTGACAAGATAACCAAGAAGGTGCTGTATTTTTCTTTTCTTATTTCATTTTTTGATATAATTTGTAGGTATAGTCAGTCTTAGTTTCTTTAGTGTTGGTTTTCAGGCTGAGAGTTTAAACATTAGCAGAGATGTTTCTGGAGAGGGTGTTCAGCAGGCGTTATTGAAAATGCTTGAAGGAACTGTGAGTCAGTTCTACACTGCAGTCTTGCTCATCAGTTTATTTATTTATATATATATAACCTTTTGAAAATGTTTTCTTCTCTGGATGCACGGAAACAAATCAAATGTTGGCTGTGGCTTTCTCTACTCAGTACTTCACTTTTAGTGTCTTTTAAATTCATAAACATATGCAAGTCACTTTTTATGTATTTTTAACTTAATACAAAGCAACTCTGATGTAGGAACACTGGTCACTGGGTGGAAAAAGAGAGAAGCAAACTAGAATAAAAGTTAGAGAAATTGTTAAAATCTCACAAGGACAACGTGAAATAAAATAATAATTAGACCCTAATATTAAAGCCACCAATTAACTATACATTCTTAATTCTAATATAATAGAACTAACTTAAATAGGCATACTTTCTAAACTTCCTCCTGCACCTAAAATAAATATATTTTCCTTCTTCCATCTCAATATTTTTTCCTGGCTGGAGAAAACTGGACTTCGAGTTTCCTAATGTCGAAGCATCTTGAAACTTGGAACTTCAATGAACTTATCTTCTAAATGAGAGGAGTAGCAACAATTGCAACAGATCTTCAAACGTGGAACTCTTGTAAAGTAGTCTCAACAACAAATATTAGCCACAAAATTAATTGAAGAGGAATAAAGAAATCAATGCTTTGATTTCTTGAAGGGCTGTCTTTTATCAAAAGTAGCTACAATGTTAGAAAATCTTACAGTCTAGAATCAATATAAACCAGTGTATTCTTCTCATTTTTAATGCAGTACACAAGCTCTTTCCTTCTTTTCTCTTCATTTTCTTTTAACACAGCATGGCATTGGTTTCCTCAGAATTTCTGGTTCTTCATTATGGGTTTGAAGACAGGATTCTCTTTTAATGGGAGAAAACAAGAGAGAATTCTGGCTCCACACTTCTGGATTCTCATCTTTGGCAGTAGTTGCCGTTGTTCTTCCATTGTTGTTTCCAGTGCCTCTGAGATCTTACCTTTTAAATTTTTTTTATCCATTTTAAGAAATACTTAATTTAGCATTTCCCATTTTATAAGGTATAGAATGGGATGAATTGAGACCAATAAAATCACACAAGGGTGTTAGGCTGTAGGTTGTTGGCCTATTCACCAACAGTTTTAAACTTTTGGAGTCCAGTGTATGTCTAACATCCCCCACTGTTTAAAATCTTTGCTTAACCCCTAGCAATACCAGTAGTCACTTTCTTCCCAAATAAATTCCCTGGGAAGTTGGGAGGTTTTCTTTCAAATCTAAAGGTGATCAACAACATTTCCATGAAGTGGGTACACCTATCGGGAGCAGGATATTGATTAAAGTTTCTTCAAATCTGCATTACAGTTTAAGTTTACAGGTTGTTTTCAATTTATCAGCGTTGGTTAATGTGCCTTTATACTGAGCTGACTTAAGGCTATCTGCGGAACAAAAATTTGAAGAATCTTTACATGATATGACATTATGATTAAGGATTGTAAACAGAATACTCAAAAGAAATGAGAAAGTAAATATACATATAATGTACATATAAAATATGACACAGGCCAGAAGAGAAAATGCCCATATGTAATATTTGGTGGTCCTCCCATTTGCATCATTTGGTACTATCTTCCTTGGCATCGCTGTAAGACAAATTTAAGAATTTAATTATTGAAAAAACGTCTGAAGTCACAATAATAATAGTTCAGGAGTCTAATCTGGTCCAAATCAAATTTAAATATTCTTCCGTTTTTTGCTTTTTATTTTATTTTATTGGGATGATCGGTCTTAGAAGCACGCTTTTTTATGAGCCTCTCCTTTACAGTCACATCACTTGTTATAAACTCACATGTACTAAATTCTTTTTGTGTGTCACATTAGATGCACTTCTATTTATAATGAACTTGCATAGCGCCATAAAATCAGAGCTATAAAATTATCAGCATAGTTTCTTCTGTTAACTGAAGAGTAATATTTTTCTTCGTGTTTAGATAGTGAATGTTCCTGAGAAGGGTGCAAGGAAGCACCCTCGGGGTGATAACATACAGGTATGGTGTTTCTAAATTTCTGATGTATTATCGTACTCACAAATATGTTCATATCATCTTGATTATCCCACTTTTAGAACCTTAGGTTTTGTTTATTTTATTTAGCATTGAGCATATTCATATATGTTTACTGAATATATATATATATATATATATATATATATATATATATATATATATATATATATATATATATATATATTCATCTCTTAATATAAAATCCTGATTGACAATGTGTCTAGCTTGAAATATATGTTATATTTGTTTTATGAAAGCAATTATTTTTTTTAAAGTTGTAGCAGACTTTTTATTTAAATTCTCTTAATTAATAGTTAAGTAAGAAACCTTAAGAAGATGTGCAAAAAAGTCCATCTAAGCACAAACAATCAGAAAGCTTCAGTAGTGGGATCGCACTGTTCTTTGAGGCCTAGTTTATTACTTTAGAGTGTACAGTCATGTTCAAGGGTTTAGTTGATGCCCAAAACATGAGAGCTAACTCTTAAATTATAAGGCTAAGTGGGTGACAGAAAAAAAACATAGGAGCCCAAGCCACCCTTGAGCGGATGAAAGTGCCGCTCTAGCGGCCAAGGATTCCAGCTGAGGGGGAGAACGGAATGAATCCTGCAGAATTCATTCCGTTCAAGCTGTACCCTATGCGAGCTGAAAATAAACACGAGGCAGATTGTCTTTCCAAGAGGGAGTCTTACTGACTGAGTCGAGGTAAGTCTCCCTCTTGGAAAGACAATCGCCTTCATCCATTTAATTTCGTAGTCACATTTTCCAACAAAAAACTTAATGCACACAAATTAGCCCAAATGGGAAGGCCTTAGGAGTTTATAGGTCTTCTCTTGTCTTATAACACATTCCCCTAGCCAAGGACTCCATTATCCTTTCCTGCACATTGATGCCCACCGACACCTTTTAGGTACATTTGTTGTCAACCTTGGATTAATCCAAAATGTTATTTCTTGAGAGACTTTGTATGCTTTTTTTTTTCCTTTTTGTTTTTTTTTTGGGTTAATAAAAAAATTCAGATTATAGAGTACCTCTTGGGTCTCTTTGCCCTAGAATCAGTGTTCCAGCTTCGATCACTATTGCTTTCCTCTCTGTGTCTCTTCTGTTTATTTCTGGAAGTTTATTTTGTACTGTGGTTTTGTACTGCTTCAGCGATCTGATAGCAGCTTAATGTTCTTGTCATACACCATCCTTTGAGGTCATTTTACAAAAGGAAAAATCTGCTATTAAAATTTTCCTTAAAAGGTGCGCAGGCAATGGGACAAGGGGTGCTCTTACTTTATTAGCAAAGTATTACGGATTTAGACATATGCACAAATATTCCTATTTTTCGCTTTTATGGTCTCGTATTCTTAAAATTCATGTAAATGATCTGCAGATGGATACAAAAGATATTCTTTTTATTTGTGGTGGAGCATTTATTGATCTTGAAAAAACCATTTCAGAAAGGTAATGTTTATTCATTTTCCCTCACAGAGTTCATTTCCCAAATGTTTCTTTCCCCTCTTCTTCTTTTGTCCCCTTCTCTCCCTCTCTTATCAACTTTTTTGTGGAAAAAAAAAAAAAATCTGCTATGAAACTGTCTATAATTTTGACCAGACGACAAGATTCTTCTATCGGTTTCGGTGCTCCTGTTCGTGCCAACATGAGAGCTGGTGGTGTGACCGATGCAGTGGTGACATCATCTTTACTTGAATCGGTATGAATCAGGACCTTTCAAAGTGAAAGTCATTGTTCACCATTTTCTTATTTCATTTATATTTTTTTTTCTGGAGCAGAAATGTATCTGCTTGATACGAAGTAAATTCTTTTTCACATTATCTTTTAGCGTATCCACAATTAACAACACCCCCACCCTCCCAAAAAAGGATTAAAGAATGAAAACTGAAAGAAGCAAATTAAGCCAAAGTAGTTCCTTAAAATGGGTCTGAAAGCTGCTATTTTTGTTTTCCAGGTTGAAAGTTCCGATCTCATTGCATATGGACTCATACCAGAGTTTATTGGACGTTTTCCAATATTAGTTAGTTTAACAGCCTTAACTGAGGACCAACTTGTTCAGGTAACACATAAATGCACTTGTATTTGGAATCAGCGTCCTGCTGGTGCTTGGGCTGGTGTTCCTTCTGTTTAGTTATTTTTGGGCAGGCGGAGCTTGAAATTATGAGGATCCCAAATTTTATGCTGTGCAGAATTACGTATTTGAATTTCTTCACAGAACTTTTCTTTTACAGGTCCTCACGGAACCAAAAAATGCTCTTGGCAAGCAGTACAAGAAATTATTTACAATGAATAACGTGAGCATTTTGTTTTATATTCTGGGTCCCCCCCGCCTCTCTCTCTCTCTTTCTCTCTCATGCAACTAGAGTTAAGCTTCTGTATGATGAGACCTTGTACCCGTTTCAGGTGAAGCTACATTTTGAGGAGAAGGCACTGAGACTCATTGCAAAGAAGGCAATGGCTAAGAATACCGGTGCCAGGGGTTTAAGAGCACTTTTGGAAAGCATTCTAACTGAAGCCATGTATGAGGTATGCAAGAATCTATTGCTTAGATGGATGAAAGAAACTTCTAACGTGGAAATGTTTTCTTTATTTATTTTTTTCACAAGCATGGAAATGTTTTCAAATACATAATCTGTTTTGATGTGCTTATGTCTCAGATTCCAGATGTTAAGACAGGAATTGATAGAATAGATGCTGTAGTGGTTGATGAAGAGTCAGTGGGTTCGGTAAATACCCCTGGATGTGGAGGCAAGCTTGTTCGAGGGGATGGTGCATTGGAAAGATACTTGAGTGAAATCAAGTCGAAGCACTCAGTGGTATGATTCCACAAATGATTACATATGCATCTGCCCTTTCTGGTTCTAGGATCCATTACTTATTTCCAATATACCCTCAAGCAATTTGGCTTGTGGGACCCACCTGTGCAGTTTTTGTGGGAAATCATCAATTTTTCTTTTTCTTTTCTCACGAAAAATTGGATGGTTTCATTGCAAAAACGATGACCATGTATTGAACACTGATTGTTTATTACAAAAAAGGGGTGTGGTCTTTTAATGTTCTTGTTAGAGTTTAAAAGAGTATCATAATCAAATTCAATCAACCTATGCAGGAAAATGTAGAGGCGGCTGAAGGGGAAGCAGAGGGTGAATCAGAACGATCGTCCAGAGCTATGAGCATGTAACACTTACAGCACCGTAGTTGTTATAATCTGTAAAATTTATGCCCTTGTTATTTGTAAAAAAATAAAATTCATAGCCTGGTGTAATTGCCCCCTTATAAAACATTATAGCTTCTGTTCACATTAACAGGAAAAGAAGAAAGAAGGCCAAAGTATAGCATTACTAATTTATTCAAAACATTGTACAAAACTCATGTTGCATTGGATTAATGGGTTTCAATTTTATACAGATTAGTAGCCTCATCATTCTTCAGGCTTTTAAAAAGGGAGATTCACTATTATATCCAATATAATGAACCAAATTATAAATAAATAAAAACCCTACATGAAATGGACTTTAAAAATACACTCAAAAGTTCATTTACAAAATAACGATGAGACTTCGAATTTGCTATAAATTACAAAATTATCATTGATTTCTTAAAACAAGGTCAACTCTAAAACTTCATTAAAAAAACTCCAAAATACTTAATAGGGTATTTTTAGAGGTTTTTTTCTGGGTTTGTTTAAAATCCGTATAATGACGGTCAAGTTCTTTGCAAGATATCAGGAGGCTAAAGGATACGTTTCCTGAAAGACGAAGGACCAAATAGGAACAACAGAAATGTGATATGTTACATTTGTTGGTACATAATATTTTAATGTGGACATCTAGTTAAATTATTAAAATTGGAATTACTGTAAGAGCGATTCCAGCAGAGACCCCAGCCCAAGGCTGGGGGGAGAAAAACAAAAAAATCTTGTTCCAGCGGTCAGCCCAAGCCCGGGCAAGGAGTGGGTCCCACGAACTCAGGTTGGCCCGAAGGCCAGTTCAGCCCGAGGTCCAACTCGCGTGTTGGGTGACGTCAGCGCTACAGTGCTCGCGCTACAATGCTGCTAAAATCCACGTGTCGCACTTTGGACTCTCCGATCAGATTTTTTACTCTAATCCAACGACAGCCAATTTTTGTGCAATAAAAAAATGAAAAAAATTGAATTTTTTTATAAAAAATTACTGATTTTTTTCTTCTATAAATGCCAAAATTTTATCCGATTGAGACATGAAATTTATAATAAATATTGACACATACGAACCCAAAAATCTTATCCGAAAATATTATCCAAATTAATTGTTTAGGTAAACAAATTTTGGAAAAAAACAAAAAAATGAATAGTAATTGCCCTTTGCCATGGCAACGGGTGGAAACACACAATACTATTTGCAAGGGCAACCACTATTCACATGAATAGTGGCTGCCCTAGCTCCCCCCTTGCCATGGCAAGGGGCAAATGGGTGGAGTTGCTCTAAGAGAACACGATGGTTTGATGAAGGGCTGTAGTTATTCATACTAGTCTCTCTGCATACGCTTCCGCGCCTACGAGAGGCCTTTTTTAAAAAAATTTAAAATTTATTTTAGAATTAGAAAAGATAATGGGTAGTTGTGTTCCATAAAAATAGGATCCATTATCTGATTTTTCTTTTAATTTTAATTTTTTTAAAATGAAAAAGTGTGAATTTACCATATTATCCTCATTTAGTAATTTCAATTCTTACTGTTTGTATTAACCAAGGGCATTTTCTGGTATTTTGAATGTTTCACCATTCTCTGCATTTTGCTTTATATATATAGACAGATTATTTAATGGTGACCTAACTGAGGTTTGAGGTTGCTCTCAAAGCAACAAAAATTAAGGTTTGAGGGAGGGAAAGAGATTCACAAATCTTAGGATAAAAACTGAAGATAATTAAGAAATTTGGGATCATTATTTATTATCCTTAAAAGAAACATATAAACTGGATTTAAGAAACGGAACAAAGAAATTATCCAAAAATATGGTAATTAACGGACAACAACCAGATAATAAACAAGGCCAGTGTGATGCTAAACCAAAGAGGAAATGAAAACATCTTTTTGGATTTGGACTTGGAAATGAGTTCAAGAGCAGCAGACTGGGTTGGAAGAGCTGGAATTGCACCCTTCTGAGTAGTACAGATTGCTCCACTAGCATTTGCAAAAGACAGAGCCTCCTTCAATTTTGTTTCATCCTAGGTAGTTAATTAAAAGTTAAGGTTAGGCCAATTACAACCCTGAAATACAAGTTTAAAAAAACATGTCTAATTAATTTGGGACTAAACTTACCTCAAATATGGACATATCTTTGGCCATGGAAACCAAAAATGAGCCAACAAAAGCATCACCAGCACCAGTTGTGTCGACAGTTTTAACAGAGAAGCCAGGCACCTTTCCTTTAAACTTCTGTATCACATTTACATGCATCTATTATCAGGAAGAAAATTAAAGAAACAAATCAAAACAAGTGTACCCGCAGCATTAAGTACTCATGAGTCATCATTTTGACATATTAGGGTCATCAAACTTGTTCACCAAATAGTTTGCTAATGAAGATATACGTGCAAGCATCTTACAGTTATTAACTAGTACTCATGTTAAACGAAGTGGGCACACTGATTTAGTATATGTAGAAAAGGGGAAAAAAAAATGTATATACATGTATAGAGACGTTCAAGTGCAATGTGACCACAAGCAGGGTCAGTCCTAAGATTTTGAGAGACCTATGTGAAACTTAAACTGGAGCTCTCACACAATCTAATATGAAAATACTAATAAATAAATAAAATTTACCATGACTTAATGTCATAAAACATTTTTTTTTTCATAACTAAAATTCATCATCAATTAGCATGTAATAACAATCACAAATCAAATTCATAAATTTTTTACTGTTTTTATTTGATAAAGTTAAATATTAGTATGTTCGGTAAAAAAAATAAGAGTTTAAGAGAAAGAAGATGGCATGAATTTTTATTTTTATTTTTGTTTTGTTTTGAGTGGAAGAAATTACTTTTTTTTTTGGTTGGGTGTGATATATAATGTTGTTAGTTTAGTTGGATTGTTTCCTTTTGTTTTTTTTTTTCATGCGCTTCTATTTTTAACTAATTTAAGTTTTGTTGATATAATGAAAAAAGAATAAAAATACGTATAGAATGATATGAATGAGACTCAAACTTAGGCCTTGTATCAAGGGGTATACGCTAAAAACAAGCTCCACCAATACACTTTGTTTCATTATATGCTGTATGATAGAGTATATATAGTTTTTATAATATTAAAATATATAATATAAAGTAAAAAAAATTTGAGGACCCTAAAAAATCGGAGGCCCTATGCTTAGGGCCACCCCTGACCACAAGGGGTTACTCTAGATAATAATTACGCACGCACCTTAGTGTAATATCTGCAGCCCTTCTCACCATCAGTGACCACAAGCAGTTTGAGGTTGTCATGCCATAGGGACAGAACCACATCTTCTTTTTCTGCATCTCCTTGCGTCAGGAATTGCACCTCGTCGTCGCTCACCTATATACATGCATGCAACAATCATCAATCATAATAATATCTATAATTAATCATCGAAAACCGTGCGTACTTACGCAATTACTCTTAGAATTATTTATCTAAAAATAGCATTAAATAGAATAATTAATTCAATAAAAAAGATTTGCAGCAAAGCGTAATTAAGAAGTCAAGAATACTATAAACCCTAATCCAATTTTGACATCCAATTAAACAGTCCTGCAGCTAAAATTGAGTGCCACCATGGACGATCTAATTAAGAAGGAAGTCATAAAATTAAATAAAGATTGATTTTTGGGGGATTGGATGCGTATATCTAATTGATCAGGAAGATGAGCAAAAGTAAATTGTATTTTATATTAATATACAAAAAAGAGAGAGTATAAATAATAAACCTTGATGAAATCAGCCTGATTCCATATGCTCTTGATCCCCTCCCTAGCAGCATCAGCAGAGGGCCAGAGAGGCAGCCTAACATTGGGATCATAGGAAAGCATAATACCGGCATCCTTAGCGGCTTTCATGGCTGCCATATGAGCCGATCTGCATGGCTCGGAGATGAGGCTAATGGATCCGTAGTGGAATATCTTAGCTTGCTTAATAAGAGGCATGTTTAGCTCTGAATCCTTTAGCAACATGTCAGCACTAGGGTTCCTGTAGAACATGAACTCTCTTTCACCGTCCTTCCTTAAGGTCACAAACGCCAACGCCGTTCTAGCATGCGTATCCACGCACACTCCCTCAGCGTTCACCCCATTCTTCTTCAATATGTTGATCAGCATGTGCCCGAACTCGTCATCTCCAACCTGCACATGCACAACTCCTTAATCACTACGTAAAACTTATTATAATAATAATTGATTTCTTAATCAAAACCAGTAAGCAATAGATCTATTACTACAAGAGAGAAAAAAGAGAGAGCGACAGAGAGATTGATCGATCTATATCTAACCTTTCCAATGAAAGCCTATTTACCACCAAGCTTGGTGATGGCACAAGCCACATTGGCAGGTGCACCACCGGGGGCTTTGAGGAAGCCCGTGGACTCAGCCAGCGAAACTCCTGCAGTGTCGGGCACAAAATCGATGAGCATCTCTCCCAAAGCTACAATCAATGGGGTCCCTGAATTCGCCATTCTCTTCTTCTTCTTCTTTGATTCTTCTCAACAAGATATCTTTCTTTCTTTCTGTATATATAAAGAAACTAATGGAATGTTTCTTTCTTTCTGTATGTAAAAGCTACAATCGAATATTTTCTTCTCTGGATGCACGGAAACTAATCGAATATTTCTTTCTTTCTGTATGTCAAAGCTACAATCGAATGTTTTCTTCTCTGGCTGTGGTTTTCTGTACTCAGTACTTCACTTTCAGTTTCTTTTAAATTCATGAACAGATGCAAGTCGCTTTTAAGTTTTTTCACTTTAATACAATGTTAGCCTAGAATCTATATAAACCAGTGTTGGCCCATTCCGCAACAGTTTTAAACTTTTGGGGTCCAATGTATGTCTAACATCCCCCACTGTTTAAAATCTTTGCTTAACCCCCAGCAATACCAGTAGTCACTTTCTTCTCAAATAAATTTTCTGGGAAGTTGGGAGGTGTTCAACAACATTTCAATGAAGTGGGTACACCTCTGTGTGAATCGGGAGCAGGATATTCATTCATTAATGTTTCTTCAAATTTGCAAAACAGTTGAAGTATGCTGGATGGTTTCAATTTATCAGAGTTGGTTAATGTGCCTTTATACTGAGCTGACTTAAGGCTATCTGTGGAACAAAAATTTGAAGAAGCTTTGCATGATATGACATTATGTTTAAGGATTGTAAAGAGAATACTCAAAAGAAATGAGATATTTACAACGTACATAAAAATGTGACACAGGCCAGAAGATCTTTCTTGGCATCTCTATAAGATAAGAGAATTTAATTATTGAAAAAAGTCTGAATAGGGTTAGGGTTTTAGAAAATCTCACCTCGTGATTGTTACTGAGCATTCAACTTCAAAGCTTAGGGTTAGAGGTCGAAGAGTACAGTAGCGAATGAGGAGCCCTTAGACCATGGTATATGTTAGGGCTTTAGATATATTGGTGTACTCTTGAATCTTCCAGTAGGAGAGAAGCCATGTATTGTGAAAGAGGGAGATGGAGAAAGAAGTAAGAGAGAGAGTGATGGGAATCGGGGTTTGGACATAGGTCACAAATAACACACACGAGCATCGCAATCTAGGGCTAGTGCAAACTCATATCATAGCAAATTCATGCCACAAATAAACTATTTCATTAATCATCACCAAATACTCCCTACAACTATTACATTAGCTTTATTTATAGATATGTTGGTTTATGGGTGAACAAGAGTGATTTTATTTATTCAACAATACATAGGTACAAGGCTTTATAGAAGACTAGGCTTATTGGCCTTCAACAAGTAGAAATTGTTTACTAGGCTTATTGGCCTTTTTCACTCTTTGTTGGCTTATTGGCCTTCTCTCTCTTTTTCTTACTTGAGTACATAATTGGGCTGCTAATAGCATATATATAGGAGTGCTATGTCGGCAGCATGCTTTGGAAAAGTTGATTTGATTTTTCCAAAGTTGTTTTTAGCCACAATTTTTCACATTATTCTAAATTTCTCTAGTTATAGTACATACATATTTCTAACTTCTACTTTCTCTCAGTCTTTCTTGATTTTTCTAGATTATTCAATACATTTCTATATTATTTCTAGTACAAATGTGTATTACTTTTTAACACTCCTCCTTAATGCACATTTGGAGCTATATTGCTAGATATTCTGATCTTGTTGATGCCATATTCTTTGCTCCTGCTGATAATTGAGCTACAGTCTCTGTCTTCCGGTCATTGCCACTGCCATTGATATGCCAATTTGTGTTGTCTTTTTCTGATGGTGCTAGACATGCATAGAACACATGCTCGTACTTATCATTTTCTTCTGTGTAGTTAGCTTGATAGTTTTTCTTGAATCGACAATCTTTTTCTATATGCCCAAATCTTTTGCAGTTCCAACATTTTGGTATGCCTCGGTACCAACAATCTTTCTCTTGGTGGCTTGTCTTTTTGCAAACCCGACACGGAGGATAGTCTTTCCTCTTCACAATTTCTCTTTTATTTTCCCAATTATTATTGGGTTCATTTTCTACATTTCTAGAATTTTCTTCAAATTTTCTTTCATCATCTTTAGACTTCTAAGACCTTAAATTTAGTTTCGACTGGAAGGCACTTTCTACTGAACTTTCATTTCGCCTACTCAGTCTTTTTTCATATGCTTCCAGAGAGCCCATTAATTCTGTTATATCATTTGTCTGTTCAATGGCAGTTGCTAGTGGATGACTGATAAGTATTTTTTCTACACTTCTTGAATCATAAAATTTTTCTCCATAGGCTCTCAATTGATTGACTATTTCTTTTACTCTAGCATAATATTCTTGTGTGGTCTCAGAATCTTTCATTTTAATGTTTTCAAAATCTCTTCTCAAAGTTTGTAGTTTAACTACACGTACCTTGGCATTTCCTTGAAACTCCTCCTTCAAAGTATCCCATGCTTCCCTTGATGTTGTAGCTCCCATGATCCTTGGAAAAATAGTGTCATCCAAAGCTTGTTGTAGCGCAAATAGAGCCTTTGCATCCTTCTGCTGATCTTTCTTTAGTTGCCTTAACTGTTCCTCGGTTGGATTTTCTGGAATATTGAAGCCACTATCAACTATGTCCCATAAATCTTGAGACATAAAATAAATCTTCATCTTGATGCTCCAGAAATCATAATTTTCTCCAGTAAAGATTGGAAATGGGATAGAAGTTTGGCTAGCGGTAGACATGATAGAGGACTATATCGAATCCCTTACGCCCAAGATGATCCAACTTTGCTCTGATACCACTTGTTGGTTTAGGGGTGAACAAAAGAGTGATTTTATTTATTCAACAATACATAGGTACAAGGCTTAGAAGACTAGGCTTATTGGCCTTCAACAAGTAGAAATTGTTTACTAGGCTTATTGGCCTTTTTCACTCTTTGTTGGCTTTATTGGCCTTCTCTCTCTTTTTCTTACTTGGGTACATAATTGGGCTGCTAATAGCATACATATAGGAGTGCTACGTCGGCAGCATGCTTTGGAAAAGTTGGTTTGACTTTTCCAAAGTTGTTTTTAGCCACAATTTTTCACATTATTCTAGATTTCTCTAGTTATAGTACATACATATTTCTAACTTCTACTTTCTCTCAATCTTTCTTGATATTTCTAGATTATTCAATACATTTCTATATTATTCTAGTACAAATGTGTATTACTTTTTAACAAGATGTTATAAGGCTTAAGCACCAAGGCTACTTGGTCCAAAAGTAAACTAATTAATTATAAAATCACATATAAATAATAAAAGATATCCTAAAGCTACCTAAATAAGAAAATAACAATATTTCATGAAATAACTAAAGCCCCTCAAGTATCTGTAACTTACCTTATCAATTGGATCCCCTCAAGTATCTTAAATTTCCAAACTCCTCTTCAAACACTTCACCACCATATCCAAATACCTCATACCTCAAACCTTGAACCACGTATTTTCCGCTTTGTTGTATTTGTGCTCTTACATGAACACCAACGAAACAAATTGGATCGTCGAGCAAATAAATGTGTTTTCATTGGCTATGCCCCCATCAAAATAGCTACCGATGTTACTACCTTCATGGATGTTGTGTTCTTGGAACACGACATGTATTTTTCAGAACCACCAGAAGACAGTTTTAAAACAGGTGATCTAGCGCAAAACGACTAGTCGTCTCCCTCACCCGACTGGTCAGTTCTGGGGTTTCACTTCTAGGAGGAGTCTTTGCTAGATTTTGATAGGTCACTTCTCTCATGCTACCGGTTGCCTTGTGTTTGCTGAAGATACCGAGGCTCAGGATGAAATTGACTAGTTGCCCATACCCAGCGACTAGTCATCTGTCAGCTACTAAAATCAGAAGGAGGAAATTGACTCATTTTATGAGATTTGCCCACTTCGGAGCCATTTTCAGACATAATACCACACCAATCACCTGCTGAGGAGGTCATTCAGGTAACATCTCCCCTTGAAACTGTTAACACTAATTAAATATATCATGACGATTTGATTTTAGAAAGCATAAGGATACAAATACCCCTATATACCTGTTTGTGCAAATATCTCATGGGAGAATATTCGCGTGTAGATCCTTCACCTTTTGAACTTCCTTCTCTCTGTTCCTCGATTCCTGTAAAATCAAACATGAGTAAAAGACCACACTTGGGGGGTGTTGGCCAAAGGCCCTCTAATGTCTCAGTTAGTTCGATTGGATCTTTGAGAAATAATAGCTAAAAAATTGTCACATCCCGAATCGGCTCCGCCGTAGCACGATATTGTCCGCTTTGGGCCCCCCCTCTATGGCCCTCACGGTTTTGTTTCTGGGAGCTCACGACCAACTTCCCAGTGGGTCACCCATCTTGGGATTGCTCTGGCCTCCAACTCGCTTAACTTCGGAGTTCCTACAACTCCGAAGTCAGTGAGCTCCCAAAAGGCCTCGTGCTAGATGGATGCGGGCATGTACATATAAGGCACATCAACCCCATCTCCGTTGGTCGATGTGGGATCTTACAAAAAGGGTACAGAGTTTTCTCTCACGGGGATAGACGGGTGGCCAGAGCTGTGTGTGGTGGCACTAGGCCGTGTGGGAGAGACGAGACTGGTGAGGCTAGCGGTATTGGAGGTGGCGTTGGCTAGTAGAGAGAGAGAGAGAGAGAGAGAGAGAGAGAGAGAGAGAGAGAGAGAGATTTCGGGTGTATAGGGTTGAGTTTCATATTAACTTGAGATATTTCGTGTGTATAGGGTTGAGTTTCAGATTACCTTGTGTGTTAAATGTGGCTATATATTTATAGGGTTCTACGCATCTAGGGTTTTTCAAAGCATATCTTCTTATTTGGAAGGAAGATATTCGTTCCCCAAATTGTAGAGATTGAATCAATCAGGGATTTGATTTGGATCAAATCACTTAATTGACGATGATGTCTCCAAAATAAGATAATACCATAATTAGATTATATTATCTTTTAATTGGTGATTATATTCCCAAATAAAGACAATATCCCTATTTTTAGTATCAATATCCCTATGAGATATTCTTCTTGTCCATGCCTTGTGATTGGAATTCGGATTATTTAATCCCACAAATGCCCCCCCAACTTCTGCATGGCGCTTGTGAGGCATGAAGGAGATAAAAATACTCTTCGGGCTTTCCAACTGCATTTGGGTTTTCTTTGTTGAGTTGGACTCCTTTCGCAAATTGGGCTCCTAATTGGAGTAGACTTTTGACTTTTCTTGGAGTTTGGCTCCCAATGGGAATAGGCTTGTGATTCTTCCTTGACCTAGGATGCCCAACCTTTATAAACTTCTCTTCACTCTTCTTCAAAATGCAAACTTGTCTTCTCTACTTTCTAGTTTGAGAGATATCTTGATGAATTTATACTACTTGTCGAAGAGAGGAGTCGTCGTGTACAACAAGGTAAGTCGAATTTGAATTTTTTTTTTCTTGCGGCAAGGACCAATGGGTGCAGATTGCTAGTTGTCGTTGTGACGACTCGGGGAGGCTGCTGGTGTGACGCAAATATCGGTGGTGTCGGTTCGCAATGGCGATCATTGTTGTCGGCAACAGTTACCGCTGCTCCCTTCCCCCATGTTTTGTCCCGATAAGGGCCTAGCCCATCTACGTTGATGTGGTGCAGGCCAGCCGCCTAGGCTGCTGCGGCTCAGGCAGTGGACTTGCGACTTGGGTTTTTTTTTTTTTTTTTGCTCAACTTCACCGTGGTCTAGTGTTGCGTCGATTCAGCTGCATCCTCAACTTGTGATACTCGCAAGTGCATGAGCCGTTCGGTAGTATAGCATATGTAAGTGCGAGGTCGACTCCACAGGGATTGGTGATTGAATAATCAAATTCAGTTTTTCTAAACAAAACATAAAAAACAAGAAAGAAAATAAATAAAACAAGAAAGAAAGAAAAGAAAATAACTCAAGCAGATAAGTTCCCAAGTTCAATTAGATTAACGGATTGATTCTAGCTAAAGTATGATTAAGCTATGGTGTTTGGTCCTAACCTTGTATTCCTAATTCACTAATTTGATCATCTATTGTCTAACCTAAAATTAAGCATTAGGAACCCATTAAGCATAGAAGAACAATTTAAACAACCAAGCATGTATCTAATCCCTGTTGTCGAATGTCCATACATACTCTTCCTATTCATAGTTCAATTCGAATTAAAGCATGGTGTCTACTCTTAATTCAAACCAAGATAGCTAACATGCAAGCCTAAATTGTGATCAATCATTCAAACTAGCATATTACTTATAAGCATAATGAATAAGAACAAAAACCATAATTGAAACTTGGAAACTAAATAAACTTGAATACTTAAGAAAGAATGTACATTACAAATAAAATTAAAGTAGAACTTGAAAACTTGAAGGAAAATTTAGTAAAATCATTTTGTTACAACAATTGACAACTTGAAAGGAAACTAAGAGAATTTGAGGGAGAGAAGGGAAGGGAGCTCTAGAGAAGTGTTTGAGAGCTCCCTCCTTGGGGTGTTTTATGAAGCTTGAAGACTTCTCTATTTATAGGGCTAAGAGGGAGGAACATCATGATGAATTCCAACACCACCATTCCTCTTTTAATACAATCCATAACTCCCACTTCATCTTGTCTATGCTAGTCTTTGTTGCTGGCTAATAAAGTTCTTTTGCTGTTGCACATGTGTTGCTGGAAAAAACGAATTCTTCTGAACCAGGCTTGGTGTAGTAAGGCCTGAGATTTCAATATGTATCCAATGGGGCTCAAATTTGGATATGTCATAATAGACACCCATTGGAACAACTTTTATGAATAAAGTATTCCCATCAGATCAGTACAAGTGTGCGTTTTGGGCCTTGCAAGTTGGCTCCCGAACAGAGACTGGAATTGATTTCATTTCTTTTCTTTCCTTTTACTTCACATGCATGCACATGCTTTTGCCAAAGCCTTTCGCCTTGTCAAGCTCTCTCTCTAACTCAAAACCTGATCTCCAGCTCCAAAGTGATCTGCCAATTCAATTCCCACATTCAAAGGCTGAAGCAAAATGCCTCTCATCATTCCTTATTCTTCTCTCTCTCCTTTCCACCATGACACTTTAACCTTTGTCTCTTCCTTGTCCCCTTTGCCATGATGTATCTTTGTCTTCACAAATATGCTCTTTGTCTCAGAAAATCCCACTTAACTAAAGTAATTTATTGTTACCAAATGGCATGGTAACAAGTAGAAATAAGATGCCATCAAGTGGAGGTGAAAGCTGGCCCAAGATAGATTTCAGAGCTGTGGTAACATGCTGGATCAGATGGAAAGGCTATACTTGTCCAATGGAGCTCAAATTTGGATATGTTGTAGTCAACATCCATTGGAACAAGTTTCATGAAGATCTTCACCTCATCCGAGCACCAAAGCATGCTGATCCAAGGCCAATAAGTTGACCTACGAAAATGAACAAAAACAGAATTTATAACCAATAAAGCACTTTTATTTCATTTTCATTCTAACCAAGGTAAAATCTATGAAAACACAAAAAGAAAGTAAAAAGCTACAAAATGTCAAGAACCAACTCAAAATGTTAGGTGAATAACATGATAAATCATGTGTAAAAATGAACCAAACATCTAGCTACTGTGGCTCCGCTACTCAGGCCTTCCGCTCAGGCTGCTCTGTGGCTCGCCTTGCGGCTTGGGCCGCAAGGCCAATTCTACTTCTTGTTTTTTCTTTTTTTACTGCAATCCTAACATGTAATTTGACTTGCAAAATTTTCTCTGTCTCACCGCTGTTCAGTCATCATGTCTACTAAGGAAAGCAGCCAATCACCGATCTCACAAGTGCCTTTGTACCAATGGGGTGGTTCCAAAGTGTACAAGAAGAGATTTGTGGCTAATATGCGTCGCATTACGTTTGAAGTTCAGTTCCAGAAGTGGCTTGCCACCTATGCTTATACCATTATGTCAAGACGGCAGAGTTTTCGACCGATGATGTGCCTTGTATGGATATGAACGATCTAGATGCTACGATTATCACATTATGTCCCTTCTATTTCCCATTGGGCTTCATATTCCTGTTATCGAAGTTCTTCAGGTAGGTGTTCTACCCCATGGAGTGTGCTCCAAGTCAGTTTACTCTGAACGACTACCAGGAGATCATGTGCTTTCAGAATCTGAACCACTTCTTCAAGCTGGATCTGATGGTGCGAAAGTTCTTCCACTTCTTTGAAGTGAGATGCTATGAGAATATGCTCAAGTCCATGTGTGCAAAGTCAAGCTATTTGATAGTTTCAACCCAGGAGATCACATATGGCATATGCCGATGTGTTGGAAGTCAGCGGACGGTGGGAAGGTTAGGTTGGTGATGGTCCACTTGTTCCCATCACTTACTATGAAGGTACGTCATACTTCTGCTGATATGCTTCCTTTTTTATTTGAATTCTTTGATGTGTGATTAATTGATTTGTCTTCTGCTTGCAGAGAATGATATCTGTAAGAGACTGGGTCTTGGGCCGAACATGGTTAAGGTCCGCTGGGCTATGAACATCCCAGCAAGGTTCCGCTAATGGCGTTGGCTAGGATGTTCAGAGATGGAAGCAGAATGGCCAGACTCTGATGAACAAATGACTTAGAAAAAAGTATAAAATTCTGACATTCTTGGAAATTAAACAATGGCTTAGAAGGAAGTTACTGACCAGCTGAGGATGAGGAATTTCCAGACCTGGTCGAAAATGATTATGAGGTGGTGGTGTACGCCCCCACATCTTTTTTCATTAAGATCCTGAAGAATTTGTTACGCCGAGTCCCCCATTAGAACAAAACTAGTTCCTCGAGTTCTGTGAAGATGATGATGGTTTGATCAAGAAAGGAGTCTACCGGTGATCAACAATTGATTATTTTTTGTGAGCTGTAATTGATCAAGTTCGACTCAACCTCTATGAATTTGGGTAAAGAATAAACTCCTCTTAATAAGAGTTTATTCTCTACGAAACCCTGGCCTCAAGCCTGCTACAAATACATGACTTCATTCATCATTCAAGGTACTTCAAAACACCTACTCCTAATACCCGAGAAAAATACCCGAAGCTCTCTCTCTCTCCACTCTCCATATTTTCTCCACACAGCTCTGGCCACCACACACTGCCCTGGCCACCAAGTTCACACCATACATATATCTCCGTACCCTTTTGTTAGCTATAGTTTTCCTACAAAAACTCGAATTAACTTATGCATCGGAAGGCCTTCGGCCAACACCCCCCCGGACTGTGGGCTATTTACTTCAGTCTTTTTTACGAGAATCGAGGAAGAGAGAGAAGGAAGATCGAAGGTTGAAGGATATAGAAGCGAATATTCTCCCGAGAGATTATTTGCACAAACAACCCCAATGTCAAACGCATATATTTTTAGGAGGAGGACCTCATTATCAGACTTCAAAATCCCTATTTTTAGGAAGCGAATATTCTCCCGAGAGATTATTTGCACAAACAGCATGTGGCCTTAAACTCATAGCTATTGGCCTTAAACTCACATGAGGGAATGGCATCTGCCCACCTAGATGCATAGGAATAGGATTATGATGGTTAAGCGCATCCTGCGACAAAAGAATTAAAAACCTATGAAATCCTGACATTCTTGAAAATTGAACAAATGACTTAGAAAAAAGTATAAAATTCTGACATTCTTGGAAATTAAACAATGGCTTAGAAGGAAGTTACTGACCAGCCGAAGATGTGGAATTTCCAGACCTGGTCGGAAATGATTATGAGGTGGTGGTGTATGCCCTCACGTCGTTTTCCTTTCATTAAGATCCTGAAGAATTTGTTACGCCGAGTCCTCCATTAGAACAAAGCTAGTTCCTCGAGTTCTATGAAGAAGATGATGTTTTGATAAAGACATGAGTCTACCGGTGATCAAGAATTGATTATTTTTTGTGAGCTGTAATTGATCAAGTCCGACTGAACCTCTACGAATTTGGGTAAAGAATAAACTCCTCTTAATAAGAGTTTATTCTCTACGAAACCCTAGCCTCGAGGCTCCTACAATAGATGACTTCATTCATCATTCAAGGTACTTCAAAACACCGACTCCTAATACCCGAGAAAAATACCCGAAGCTCTCTCCCTCTCCACTCTACATATTTTCTCCACACAGCTCTGGCCACCACACACTGCTTCGACCGTCAAGTTCACACCATACATATATCTCCGTACCATTTTGTTAGCTATTGTTTTCCTACAAAAACTCGAACTAACTTAAGCATCGGAGGGCCTTTGGCCAACAACCCCCGAGTGTGGTCTATTTACTTCAGTCTTTTTTACGAGAATCGAGGAAGAGAGAGAAGGAAGATCGAAGGTTGAAGGATATAGAAGCGAATAATCTCCCAAGAGATTATTTGCACAAACAGCATGTGGCCTTAAACTCATAGCTATTGGCCTTAAACTCACATGAGGGAACGGCATCTGCCCACCTAGATGCATAGGAATAGGATTATGATGGTTAAGCGCATCCTGCGACAAAAGAATTAAAAACCTATGAAATCCTGACATTCTTGAAAATTGAACAAATGACTTAGAAAAAAGTATGAAATTCTGACATTCTTGGAAATTAAACAATGGCTTATAAGGAAGTTACTGACCAGCCGAGGATGTGGAATTTCCAGACCTGGTCGGAAATTATTATGAGGTGGTGGTGTATGCCCTCACGTCGTTTTCCTTTCATTAAGATCCTGAAGAATTTGTTACGCCGAGTCCTTGTCTGCCGCGCAAATCTCACGGCCTGGGTTTCCGGGCCGAGGGGATCTGCGTGAAACACGCGGCTTCCTGCTTTTGGACGGGGTGCGTTTGTGCGCGGGCGTGCCAGCACGGTCTACCGTGCGTCGAGATGTTTGAGATGTTTGATAGTGTTTAGATGGTGCGCCCGTCTGAACTCGTCTTCTAATCAAACGATTGTAGCCGAGAGAGGAACTGGTCTCGGCTATAAGGTTCACGGCCTGAACTACAAGGCCGTTGAATGGTGGTGCTTGGTGGGTTTTGGGGCGGTGCTCCGGCGCGCCACTCGATGAGCGGCGGTCGTATGATATATGGGGTGAGTGAGCGAACAACAAGGATGGTGCTCCGGCGCCTTGAAAATCAAGGGTCGTTTGATATATTGATGAATGGATTTTCCTTACAAACTAACACTACTCCTAGGAAAGCAAGTAAAGATATTGAAAGTGCATTACAGGAAAATATAAGTTGCTCCGTGGGAGGCTTTTGTTTGGTGTTTGAACCCTTTGAAAGTGGTCCTGAGTCTTGTATTTATAGGTAGAGCTCCTGGAGGGATAATCGAGGCTAAAAATCTGCATGGTGGAGCCTGATTATACCAAGTGGGTAGTCCAATCGACATTTGGGATCGTGAAGTATGGTGGTGTGACTCCATGAATCCCGGTGAATCTCGGCCGCCGCCCTGATCGTGGGTTCTGCGCTTCTGGCCGTGGAGACGCATTTATTGCTCTGATAGCCAATTACCTAATCTCTCAAGCTGCAAAGAGCTTTGTGAGAATGTTGGTGTCTAATCACTCTGATCTCTGTCACCAAATCCTGACTCCAATCACTTCCCACCTTCCCTCGTGCATTAAATGCTCACTCTTGGCCAGTGGGTTTGCTGCAATAAACAGAGACCTTGCTTCATTAAATGGAGCGTGGGACCCTGCTGTCACGTGGTGATCTGACTTTAATGCCTTTGGCCGTGACCTTGCTCGATCTCGGCCTCGGCCTATAACCTTGGCCGAGATAACCATGCCTTGGCGATTTTCCCCGTGTTTCTCTGGAAAGCCAAACACCCTGACAAAACGCTGCGCTTCAGCTTGAGGCCGAGAAGCGTTATTCCCTCGGCCAATTCACGGCCATGATTTATTAGGCACAAACAGTCCTCCATTAGAACAAAGCTAGTTCCTCGAGTTCTATGAAGAAGATGATGTTTTGATCAAGACATGAGTCTACCGGTGATCAAGAATTGATTAT
The DNA here is from genome assembly GCA_020521455.1 of Prunus kanzakura. Classification (NCBI taxonomy): domain Eukaryota; kingdom Viridiplantae; phylum Streptophyta; class Magnoliopsida; order Rosales; family Rosaceae; genus Prunus; species Prunus kanzakura. The sequence goes on from BPUM01000936.1 coordinate 91,213, forward strand.
TTTTTGTGAGCTGTAATTGATCAAATCCGACTGAACCTCTACGAATTTGGGTAAAGAATAAACTCCTCTTAATAAGAGTTTATTCTCTACGAAACCCTAGCCTCGAGGCTCCTACTAATAGATGACTTCATTAATCATTCAAGGTACTTCAAAACACCGACTCCTAATACCCGAGAAAAATACCCGAAGCTCTCTCCCTCTCCACTCTCCATATTTTCTCCACACAGCTCTGGCCACCACACACTGCTTCGACCGTCAAGTTCACACCATACATATATCTTTGTACCCATTTGTTAGCTATTGTTTTCCTACAAAAACTCGTACTAACTTAAGCATCGGAGGGCCTTTGGCCAACACCCCCCGGGTGTGGTCTATTTACTTCAGTATTTTTTACGGAATCGAGGAAGAGAGAAAAGGAAGATCGAAGGTTGAAGGATATAGAAGCGAATATTCTCCCGAGAGATTATTTGCACAAACAGCATATGGCCTTAAACTCATAGCTATTGGCCTTAAACTCACATGAGGCAACGGCATCTGCCCACCTAGATGCATAGGAATAGGATTATGATGGTTAAGCGCATCCTGCGACAAAAGAATTAAAAACCTATGAAATCCTGACATTCTTGAAAATTGAACAAATGACTTAGAAAAAAGTATCAAAATTCTGACATTCTTGGAAATTAAACAATGGCTTAGAAGGATGTTACTGACCAGCCGAGGATGTGGAATTTCCAGACCTGGTCGGAAATGATTATGAGGTGGTGGTGTACGCCCTCACGTCGTTTTCTTTTCATTAAGATCCTGAAGAATTTGTTACGCCGAGTCCTCCATTAGAACAAAGCTAGTTCCTCGAGTTCTGTGAAGAAGATGATGGTTTGATCAAGACATGAGTCTACCGGTGATCAAGAATTGATTATTTTTTGTGAGCTGTAATTGATCAAGTCCAACTGAACCTCTACGAATTTGGGTAAAGAATAAACTCCTCTTAATAAGAGTTTATTCTCTACGAAACCCTAGCCTTGAGGCTCCTACAAATAGATGACTTCATTCATCATTCAAGGTACTTCAAAACACCGACTCCTAATTCCCGAGAAAAATACCCGAAGCTCTCTCGCTCTCCACTCTCCATATTTTCTCCACACATATCTGGCCACCACACACTGCTTCGACCTTCAAGTTCATACCATACATATATCTCCGTACCCTTTTGTTAGCTATTGTTTTCCTACAAAAACTCGAACTAACTTAAGCATCGAAGGGCCGTTGGCCAACACCCCCCGGGTGTGGTCTATTTGCTTCAGTCTTTTTTACGGGAATCGAGGAAGAGAGAGAAGGAAGATCGAAGGTTGAAGGATATAGAAGCGAATATTCTCCGGAGAGATTATTTGCACAAACATCATGTAGCCTTAAACTCATAGCTATTGGCCTTAAACTCACATGAAGCAACAGCATGTGCTCACCTAGATGCATAGGAATAGGATTATGATGGTTAAGCGCATCCTGTGACAAAAGAATTAAAAACCTATGAAATCCAGACATTCTTGAAAATTGAACAAATGACTTAGAAGAAAGTATGAAATTCTGACATTCTAGGAAATTAAACAATGGCTTAGAAGAAAGTTGTTGACCACCCAAGGATGAGGAATTTCCAGAGCTAGTCGGAAATGATTATGAGGTGGTGGTGTGCTCCCCCATGTCCTTTTCCTTTCATTAAGATCCTGAAGAATTTGTTCCCCCGAGTCCTCCATTAGAGCAAACGAGTTCCTCGAGTTTTGTGAAGAAGATGATGGTTTGATCAAGAAAGGAATCTCCCTGTGATCAAGAATTGAATTTTTTTTTTTGAGCTGTAACTGATCAAGTCCCACTCTACCTCTACGAATTTGGGTAAAGAATAAACTCCTCTTAATAAGAGTTTATTCATTACGAAACCCTAGCCCCTAGGCTCCTATAAATAGATTACTTCATTCATCATTCAAGGTACTTCAAAAAACCTATTCCTAATACCCGAGAAAAATACCCGAAGCTCTTTCCCTCTCCACCCTCCACTGTCCATATTTTCTCCACACGGCTCCGGCCACCACACACGGCTCCTGCCGCCCGGTTCACACTATACATACATCTCCGTACCATTTTATTAGCTATTGTTTTCCTACAAACACTCGGACTAACTTAGGCATCGGAGGGCCTTCGGCCAACACCCCCTGGTGCGGTCTATTTACTTCAGTTTTTTTTACAAGAATCGAGGAAGAGAGAGAAGGAAGATCGAAGGTTGAAAGATTTAGAAGCGAATATTCTCCCGCGAGATTATTTGAACAAACAGCCCCAATGTCAAATGCAGATAATTTTTAGGAAGAAGATGACCTCATTATCATACTTCAAAATCTCTTTTCATTAAGGCAATAAAAAATCATCCATGCAATACAATTCTTACCATTTTTATGGATTACATAAATATCTCCCTAACTGTAAGGCAATAAAAACAAAAATGTTTACAGTCGAATTAGACTAATCATAGCTATTGGCCTTAAACTCACATGAGGCGCATGTGCCCACCTAAATGCATAGGAATAGGATTATGATGGTTGAGTGCATCCTGTGATAAAAGAATTAAAAACCTATAAAATCACATTCTTGAAAATTGAATAAAATGACTTTGAAGAAAGTATGAAATTCTGACATTCTTGGAAATTAAACAATGTCTTAGAAGGAAGTTACTGACCACCCGAGGATGAGGAATTTCCAGAGCTGGTCGGAAATGATTATGAGGTGGTGGTGTATGCCCCCACGTCCTTTTCCTTTCATTAAGATCCTGAAGAATTTGTTACGCTGAGTCCCCCATTAGAGCAAAGTGAGTTTCTCGAGTTCTGTGAAGAAGATGATGGTTTGATCAAGAAAGGAGTGTACCGGTGATCAAGAATTGATTATTTTTTGTGAGCTGTAACTGTTATAACGAACGTTCCCTCCCATTTATATTTTGTATAGAGCACGGCACGTTTGTCCTTTAACGTGTGGGAATATTTTACCTTTTTATTTATTTCTTCTTAATCAGATTTTCCTAGAGGATGTGTCTTTTTGTTTTTTCATTTTTCTATTTCTATTTGCCTTCGTATCCTTCAATTATTAAATATGGTATTAATTTGTTTAAAATCTTGGTCTTTTTTCTTAAAATCATTTGAGTGCTGTTAAACAAACCTTAAAATTAACTGAGTACACCTTATGATCTAAGTGCACCTTAATATTTAAATCAAAATGTAAAATTAACTAAGTTTCAGAGCGAAAGAAAAAAGCGAAGGGAAGTCTTCATACTCAAAAGGACGCTTTTACCCCTCATTTTCAACAGTAGATAACCCTTAATGTAGGTATGAAATGATAAATATGAATGCATGTGAATTTTCTAGGGTTGTGCAGTTGGACTGAAAAACTCGCAAACTATTTATTCCCAACTAAAAATCCCGAACAGTAGACTGTTTGACTCTCATATGTGCCAAAATAAATAGCGAACTCATAATCTTTATACTTTCCACCATTATCAGAGCATAGAACTTTGACGAGTCATGAAATTGGGTTTGAATTATAATGTGGAGATTGTGAGATACACAAAGAATTGCATTCTTATACTTGATAAGATAAAGTCATGTCATCCTTTTATAGTCATCAATGAATTATACAAACCACCTTATGTTTGAGGAAGCATGAATTAGAGAGGGACCCCACACATTCTAATGTACTGATAGAATTCAGTTATGAAAACAATGAAGGTGATAAGAACAGCTAAACGAGGGATCCCCAAACTTCTTTAAGAATTAACCACCCACATTATTAGTCTCACGGGTGTACTGTCAATTTAACCATTGAACTTGTACGCTACTTTCAATTTACGCCCTCAAATAGTTCGTAAGATCATTAAAAACTGTATTATTATTTTTTAAAAAAAATTAAAGAAAAAGAGAGCAAAAACAAAAAAGAAAAAGAGAACAAAAAGAAAAAAAAATCCTAGGGACCCTCCTAGTTTTCTTCTCCTTCCATTCCCCCATAACCACCACCCTATACTCCAGACCAATCCCCCTCACCCTAAACCTTAGAACTCATAAACCTGGCCCCTTCCCCCATCAGGCCCATCCCATGCCCCTGCCAACAAACCAAGAACCCAACACTCGCAGACTAGACTCATCCCTCCCCCAGATTTCTTCTCCCCCTCCTCCTTTTCTTTTTTCACCCACACACCACCAACCCCACCCCATGCCCCTACCAACAAACCAAGAACCCAACAATCACAGACTAGACTCATCCCTCCCCCAGATTTCTTCTCCCTTCCTCCCTTTCTTTTTTTACCCACACACCACTATCCCCTCCCTTGAGGGTGCAAATTGAAAGTAGCATACAACTTTAAAGGGTAAATCGACAATTAACCCTTAGTCTCACTAGTACTTGCAACAAAGTCATGATAATGCAACTCCATATCTTGATACCACGACCAATAGTCTCCTTGACGAGGATATATTGGAAAGACAATAGATAGGATAGAAAGTTGTAAAGAAATTCAATTGGTGAGTAATTTGATTAAGAGAAATCAAGTTATTAGTAAGAGACAAAACAAGCAAGTTTAATTTAAGAGACAATGAGGGAGTAAGTGAGGCCATGTCTGCCACAACCATGGGACAAAGAGTACCACTAGCATTTTCAACAACAATCATGTGAGGTTGATATATAGACTATGATGGTCAATCACACCATAATTAATTATTGACTTATTTACACTAACATCCCTTTTATGAGGTTTTAATTATTTTCACAAAATCCCCCTTTATGTTTTAAAAATTACACAAACACCACTTGAGGTTTCTAATTGTTTTCACAAAACTATTTTTTTGTTGATTGTTCTTTCAAAAATTGATGATTTCACAAAATTGATAACAAAATTAATCTTAATGAATTAATGTGCAATCTAATATAGTGACAGGACCTGCCCCAAATTCCTTAGAACCCGGGACAAATCCTGTGGTATTTCCAACATCAAACTAATGTCAAGCCCACTTAGTAACGTCATAGTCTCTCTTCCAAATTAAAGAAAAGAGAAACGAGACTTTTTGCTGAAATTTCGGCAGAGTCTCCACTGACAAATGGACAGTTCCCAAATTCACATGCAAAGAAAGCACAGATAAAGTGCCCAAGCGCCAGCACACACAGTTTACAAATGGCCTCCGGCCTTACATCCAACCTAAATATGGGCGATAACAGAGCATATCTAAATGAAGACTTCAGTTTACAACCGAAATGAAGTCCAATGGAAATTAAACAAATAGAAATGCCCATCAAAAGTAATAGTTTAATTCGCAATTGCACCTAGATGAAACCCCAGGCTACTTACATACCTGTCACATCCCGGATCGCTCCACCGTAGCACGATATTGTCCGCTTTGGGCCCCCCTCTCTGCCCTTACGGTTTTGTTTTTGGGAGCTCACGAGCAACTTCTCAGTGGATCACCCATCCTGGGATTGCTCTATCCCCAACTCGCTTAACTTCGGAGTTCCCATGACTCCGAAGCCAGTGAACTCCCAAAATGCCTTGTACTAGATGGATGCGGGCATGTACATATAAGGCACATCAACCCCCTCTCCGTTGGTTGATGTGGGATCTTACAATCCACCCCCCTTAGGGGCCCGATGTCCTCGTCGGCACACTCGCACCACACGGCAGAGTGGCTCTGATACCAAATTGTCACATCCTGGATTGCTCCGCCGTAGCATGATATTGTCCGCTTTGGGCCCCCCTTTCTGCCCTCACGGTTTTGTTTTTGGGAGCTCACAAGCAACTTCCCAATGGGTCACCGATCCTGAGATTGCTCTAGCCCCAACTCACTTAACTTCGGAGTTCCCATGACTCCGAAGCCAGTGAGCTCCCAAAAGGCCTCGTACTAGATGGCTGCGGGCATGTACATATAAGGCACATCAACCCCCTCTCCGTTGGTCGATGTGGGATCTTACAGTACCCCTTGGTAAGGGATCAAGCCACACGTAGTTCTTTCATCAACAATCAACACACACAGTTTACAAATGGCCTCCGGTCGACGTTCATACATGTGCAGATACTCACGAAGCACCAGTTCAAGTATCTCAATCGAAAACGAATCCACATATATATATATATATATATATATATATATATATATATATATGTATCAATATACACACCACACACCATCATCATGTACCAGGGGCAGACAATCCAATCCGGGGATCGCTTGACTAGACCACATGGAGGAATCATCAAGAACCATGCGGCCAGGGACGAGCCATCCATCCGGGGGACTAGGCTAACCAGCACGTACAGCAGAATTCTCAATACTCGCACGCCTGTGACAAGTGTCCTACGCGCACAGACTAACCCACTAAGGGTCTACGAAACATCCCGTCAAGGATACCCGGGTTCCAACATATCCAAACCATGTCCACAGTTTCCAAGTATTTATTAAATCAGAAACCAAGGAAGCCCACATGCCGGAAAATCTAACACCACGTCTGGATATAGTGACTAGGAAAGGTACATATGATCGATGGTGAGATTTATAACCCTTATATAAATATTATAAAAATAATATTCCCTTCATTAATTCAATTTTCCCAAATATTTATTCACAGTATAGAAAATAAACTCTCAAGCATATATTCCATAAAGACCCAAAAATAATTCAAATAGTAATCAAAACTTGCATAGAAAATAAACTGTCAAGCATATATTCCTAACGGGGGGAGATTTCGGGGCCAAATGGGTATTGGGTAAGGGGATCCCCGAACTTGAAAAATTTTCGATGGGTATGGGGAGGGGATGGTATTGGCGTCCCCATCCCCGAACCCGACCCGAAAATATATATGCTTGTACTTAAATATATATATATATATATATATATATATATATATATATATATATATATATATATATATATATATATATATATATAATTATAATATTTATGTTTAACCCTAAGTTAACCTCCATCTCCTAATTCTTCCTAATCTTCTATGGAACTTCATATTGATATGATTTTGAATAGTTGAGTTGAACTTTATAGTTAATTTGGATGTGTTGAATAATAATTTAATATGAAACTTAATGTTAAAATGTATGATAAATATTTTTTATGCAAAAAAAAAATCAGGGATTCGGGGCAGGTATGGGGGATAGTCCCTTGATGGGGACGGGGACAAGGACGGGATTCCCCGAAACCTATTAAATAAGAATGTGTTTGGGGACGGGGGCGGAGATGGAGAGCTGAAACGGGGATAGTATTGTCATACCTGGCCCCTACCCAACCCGTTGCCATCCCTATCTCAGATTAAGCTTTTTCTTTAACTTCAATTATGGCTAAGATCGCTAAGTGGTCTCTCTGATGGCCAATCTTTGGGCATTTAGTTTATATCCCAAACGAATCAAACATGTGCCTTTTCATAATGCACTTTCGTTTCCATGTGTTGTTCTATTTTCCTCTTAATTTCACGGCAATCAAATCAAGTGTTTTATCTAATGCGAAGTTTAGCAAATGTTGATGAACTCCAGTAAAGTTCAACAACAAAATGGACAGAATTGTTTTCATTACTTTTTATGAATTTATTAACATACGCACAACAGCTACTCATATATGTTGTATTAGATTTTCTTACTTAGTTGATGCATATGTTTTGAATATAGTAGAGCAATAGCGGCGCTAAATATAGCATGAAGTTTGAAACTTTACAATCCATGCGTGTAACACAAGTAACAATATTGTGTTTGCTAGAAAATGTAGTGTATGACTTTTACATAATCAAAAGAATATATGATTATAAGGAAAAATAAATAAAAGAACCTTTGCTGCGAGTTTGAGCAAAAGAGATGGTTTGAATTTGAGAACTAGAATGAACAGAATATGGCTATGGGAATATGATGGGTAGTCGTAAAACATATATTAATAATTACAAAAAAGGGAGCTAATTTCCCCACTCCCCTTTTCTCCACTTTCACTCCATTTTGCTTTTTAATATTTTTTTAATTAATTTTGTTCTTTTTCTTTCCTATTCTACCCTTACCCTACATTTTTATTTTTTACTTCACTTTTATATTATTTCTTTTTCTGTATACTTAATTTTTCAACTTACACTACACTTTCAATATTAAAAAGAAAAAAAAACTTTATTTCTTACTCGAATAAAGGAAAAAAATATATACTGAAAATAGAGTTCAAGTTGGAAAATGAAGTATAAAGAAAAAGAACTAATATAAAAGTGAAGTAAAAAAAAAAATTAACGTAGGGTAAGGATAGAATAGGAAAGAAAAATAACAAAATTAATTAAAAAGTATTAAAAAGCAAAAAAGAGTGTAAGCGGACAAAAGGGAAGTGGAGAAATCATACCCATAAAAAAAGATATTAACATGTATATAAAGTATATTAACAGTCGTAGAATACGTTTTAACAGTAATGAGAAGTGTATTAACAGTCAGGACGACTACTTGAGTTGCATGATTGGCTGCTTTTCCCATTATTAATTTCTTTTGTTTTTGTTTGGGTTTTGTTTTTTTTGTTTTTCCAAATGTGGACTTGGCTTGGTTTGAATGTTTTGGGGTTTCTAGTGAAACTTGGGGTGGGCTTCAGTTTGGGTTTTTGCCTTGAAAAGGCAGTGGCAAAGCTGTAATTTAGTTTGGGTTTTTAATGAAACTTGGGCTGGGCTTCAGTTGGTGGTAATATTGTAATTTAAACATGTTTTGAGTCTTGTTTTGTTTTTCAAAATGGATTTCGGGTTTTTCAATTAAATTTATGGAGGGTTTTTTTTTTTTTTTTTTTTTTTTTTGGTCAACAATTTATGGAGGGTTAAGACGGCACAATTGGGCTAAAACTCAAGCTCCCTACATTTGTTTTTAATGATTAAATTTGAGGACTTTTCTCAAAGAGTAGTTTCCTAGTTAAATCTCACTTTTGTCCTCAATTTCTAAATATTCAAAAATAAAACCTTAAATAGAGATGTAAAATGGTGAATTTTAAGATTATATCGATTGATTTGAGAGTTTGAAGATAAACATGAGTACTTTAAAAAAGTTCGAGGAGCACTCCCATCTTATGTTAATTATTGATTTGTCCATGTAATGTCGCATTATGAAAATACTAAGACGTAGGTAACCCAAAACACCAAATATAGGAACAACAGAAATGTGATCTGTTACATTGTTTGTACATAATATTTTAATGTGCACATCTAGTTAAATTATTAAAATTGGTATTACTGTAAAAGAGAACACAATGGTTTGATGAAGACATAATCTTAAATAATGTAGCGTGAACTGAAGGCTACAGTTATTCTTATTATTTAATGGTGACCTAACTGAGGTTTGAGGTTGCTCTCAAAACAACAAAAATTAAAGGTTTGAAGGAGGGAGAGAGATTCACAAATCTTAGCATAAAAACTGAAGTTAAATAAGAAATTTGGGATAATTACTTGTTATCCTTAACTGGATTTAAGAAAGGGAACAAAGAAATTATCCAAAAAAGATGGCAATTAACGGAACAACCACCAGAAAATAAACAAGGAGAGTGTAATCCTAAACCAAGGAGGAAATGAAAACATCTACTTGGATTTGGACTTGGAAATGAGTTCAAGAGCAGCAGACTGGTTTGGAAGAGCTGGAATTGCACCCTTCTGAGTAGTACAGATTGCTCCACAAGCATTTGCAAAAGACAGAGCCTCCTTCAATTTTGTTTCATCCTATGTAGTTAATTAAAGTTAAGGTTAGACCAATTACAACCCAGAAATACAAGTTTAAAAAAACATGTCTAATTAATTTGGGACTGAACTTACCTCAAATATGGACATATCTTTGGCCATGGAAACCAAAAATGAGCCAACAAAAGCATCACCAGCACCAGTTGTGTCGACAGCTTTAACCGAGAAGCCAGTCACCTTTCCTTTAAATTTCTGTATTACATTTACATGCATGTATTATCAGGAAGCAATGTTAAACCAAGTGGGCACACTGATTTAGTAGACAAGGAAAAAAAAAAAGTGTATATACATGTATAGAGATCATGTTCAAGTGCAATGTGACCACAAGCAATAGCTCTAGATAATAATTACGCACGCACCTTAGTGAAATATCTGCAGCCCTTCTCACCATCAGTGACCACAAGCAGTTTGAGGTTGTCATGCCATAGGGACAGAACCACATCTTCTTTTTCTGCATCTCGTTGCGTTAGGAATTGCACCTCGTCGTCGCTCACCTATATATATGCATGCAACAATCATTAATCACAATGATATCTATAATTAATCACCCAAGACGTATGTACCTATTTAGCATTAAATAGAATAATTAATTCAATAAAATAGATTTGCAGCGAAGTGTAATTAAGAAGTCAAGAATACTATAAACCCTAATCCAATTTTGACATCCAATTATAAACAGTCCTGCAGCTAAAATTGAGTGCCACCATGGACGATCTAATTAAGAAGGAAGTCATAAAATTAAATAAAGATTTGTTTTGGGGGGATTGGATGCGTATATCTAATTGATCTGGAAGATGAGCAGGTTAATTTTATTTTATATTAATATACAAAAAAGAGAGAGTATAAATAATAAACCTTGATGAAATCAGCCTGATTCCATATGCTCTTGATCCCCTCCCTAGCAGCATCAGCAGAGGGCCAGAGAGGCAGCCTAACATTGGGATCATAGGAAAGCATAATACCGGCATCCTTAGCGGCTTTCATGGCTGCCATATGAGCCGATCTGCATGGCTCGGAGATGAGGCTAATGGATCCGTAGTGGAATATCTTAGCTTGCTTAATAAGAGGCATGTTTAGCTCTGAATCCTTTAGCAACATGTCAGCACTAGGGTTCCTGTAGAACATGAACTCTCTTTCACCGTCCTTCCTTAAGGTCACAAACGCCAACGCCGTTCTAGCATGCGTATCCACGCACACTCCCTCAGCGTTCACCCCATTCTTCTTCAATATGTTGATCAGCATGTGCCCGAACTCGTCATCTCCAACCTGCACATGCACAACTCCTTAATCACTACGTAAAACTTATTATAATAATAATTGATTTCTTTATCAAAACCAGTAAGCAATAGATCTATTACTACAAGAGAGAAAAAAGGGAGAGCGACAGAGAGATTGATCGATCTATATCTAACCTTTCCAATGAAAGCCGATTTACCACCAAGCTTGGTGATGGCACAAGCCACATTGGCAGGTGCACCACCGGGGGCTTTGAGGAAGCCCGTGGACTCAGCCAGCGAAACTCCTGCAGTGTCGGGCACAAAGTCTATGAGCATCTCTCCAAAAGCTACAATCAATGGGCTCTCTGAATTCGCCATTGTCTTCTTCTTTGATTCTTCTCAACAAGATCTGTATATATAAATATATTATTGATTCATTTGGTCATTGCCCAGCCCTCCCTTTATATAGAGAGAACGTTTCTTTGGGAGGAAGATAGTGTTCACCGTAAAATTAGCAAATACTTACTATCCATATTGCGATATACTTCCAACTGAAATTAGTTGTTGAAGATAAACTAGTAGTAATATGCATCATGTTATCAAACGGCTGATATTATTCAAAGATTGCTAAATTCATTATTGTCCCTCCGATCGCCATAACAGATAATTATCAATAGTCGGTCTTAAAAGCATTTCATTGTAACTAGCGAGACCGCGTATTATTACTTGTTTTGGATTCATAAATTGAGATATGATTGTGACTCTAAATCTTATCTCATATAATGAAGGGAATCTGGGGTGCTTTTTCAAACGATTTGTTACTTTATATAAAATTGACTCTTTTTGTTCTTTTCATTACGGATAAACTTTTAATTCCTTGTTGAATATTATGACTAGGGGACACTAGACAGAAGCTGCTCCTTCACGCTATGGGATTGTATCTTCTATAAAACTCCCAAATTGCGTTTGTTGCCCGTTCAAATTCAATTTCAGATCGTTTAATTCTGCGCAATTTCCTAGGGCTTTTCGGAAACAAAATAGAAGATTTACCACCAATAAAAACTCACTAATTGTGAAATCCTAGCACAGCATCAGGATCCTGATGATTGATCCATATATTTTCTTTTTTTTTTGTTTTTCAAAGGAAACAATCAAAATGAGATCCGTCATCCTTGATCCTTGATGAGCTAAGGCCCTAGGGCCCAAAGTAATACCCAAGGCGAGTCATTCTATAGTGAGGGTGAGGCCCTATCTCTTAATCGTTGGATCAAACTAACCAATCAATTTGTTCTAAACGGTTAAGAGATAGAGCCTCATCTAATAAGAACCTTAGATAATGTCCTCACTATAGAATTCTACTACCCGAGGCACTACTCACCTCTCGCTACCACTGGAGGGTCTAACACATATAATGTGTGCTTAAAATATTAATTAAACTAATGCCATTGCCAGCTGAACTAATCTTGTTACAATTGCATCTCCTTCAAATCTATTTGTTGAAACCAAAATTGGGTCAAAAGTAGAGAGCCTTGTGATTTTCTCTAGTTTGGAGTGGGAGTGGCCTAAAAAATTAACGTTTACATACCTAAAAGCACTCCAAGAGACAAAAGAGGTGGTCATTGGTCATTGAATGAGCACCAATGTGCTGCTGCATGCTCATCAATCAACTGTCCAAATCCAAAGCCAATGTTGGTGCTCATTCTAGAAAAAGGGACATAGATTTTGGTATATATATGTAAACAAGTCCAAAAACACATACACATATATACTATCTGCATATCGTTTACAAATCATTAACTAGGTTTACATGGTACATAACATGTCCAATAGATTTATTGCAAAATGAGGCAAATGGCTTATATAGAATTAATTAATTCTAGCTGAAGTTATAGTGCTTGTCTACAGCCACTGACACGTCCCAAGTGCAGCTCATTCCCTTTGGGAATTCCACCAAGTCACCAGCACCAATCTCAACTGACTCATTTGACCCATCTGGGGTAACCTTCACTTTTCCTTCCAGCAGATAGCAAGTCTCTTTGTCACTGTATGTCCATGGAAATTTGCTTGGGGGGCAACTCCACCTGTTAACTCAGCGCATACAACCATAATTAATATCATGTCCCAACCAAAAGAGAGAAGATATGAAGCTTACAAGAACTAAAAAGTAGTTGTTCTGCTTACTAATTGATCTTTTCATTTTGCAAGTCACCCTAAATCCTAAGAAATAAATTCTTTAAACTTTTCAAATTGCATTTCATCTTGTAATTGAGAAAATAACAACTACATCAACTGGTGAACCAAATAATTGCCTCTATTGCTATATATTTTCGTCTCGTAATCAGAATAAACAAAATATATATAAAAAAAAGTTAAAAGAGAAAATCAACAGAGAAACAAAGATGTAATTATTATTTTCCCAATACGACACCAGAAAACATATTAATTTGTTATTGCAAAAAAGGAAAACGAGAGAGAGAATAGAAGAGATAAATACTTGGGCCAATTTCTGACGCCCAGTTGGCTGAGCCTGGACTCGGGAGGATTCTTATCAACTTTGATACCCAATTTATCAGTAGACATAGTCTCTGCTACTACTGTCAGTCTCACTGATGATGATCTTCTGCTCCTCCTTGTTGTTGGAGAAAGTAAGGAGCGCTTGGTTTCGGTGTTTAATATACTAAAACTATTATTAACACGTAATGACGCCATATTGTATTATTGTCCCTCTCTCTCTCTCTCTCTCTCTCTCTCTCTCTCTCCCCCCTCGCCCTCTCGAAACTTCAAGCGGTACGTTTGTTTCAGATCAGAACCTTACTAGTTTTCTTTCTTTTTGTATTTTCTTTATAACTTTTCCTGGTGTCCATGTCTTAGCGATTTTCTTCCACATGTGCCTTATCCTTTCTTTTGGCCTTAACGTATATATAATATACCTCATCTTTATTCACTATTTATTTTATTTTATTTTTGTATAATGTGTGTGTATATAGCATGTCCCCTCACATGTTTGTTGACAATGACTTGAGACAAAGCTGGAAACATGGAAAAGCTTGTCTACCACCTAGAAACTCATTTCCATGTTTTAGGGGAACACAACAAGCTGGAAACATGGAGACATAATTCATGCTTTGGAGATTGTAATATTGTAAATTGTGAATTGGGGTTGTAACCAACGGATGACTATCTAGCTATGCCTATACTTGTAGATAAATATTCAATATGTGAAATGAGAAAAATCAGATTTGCATTCTCTGCAAAACCTCTCTATTTTCAGCTTCTATACTCTCTCAATTACACTATCTTTGGCATGGTATCAGAGCAATCGATTTTGGTTGCCTCTGCATAACCTTGTTCTTGCCTAATCTCTACCTATCCTTGCCCATAATTTGTTGTTATATCATTCCTATCTTATACTTTGCCTTGCCTTAAAATTGGTTGTGATCACAATCCTAATTTGTGCTCTTGTTTGCTGAAGTTCTAAGCTTGTTTGCTTAAACCTTGTCCTTGCATAATTCAACTTGTGTTCCTTTGGTTACTTGGTTCTGTTGTACCCCTGTTGTGTTCTTGAAATCTTCCGCTGCATTTACGTATCCATACTTTCACACAAGACCCGCAACATGGCATCCAAGACTGCTTATGTCATGACTACTGGTGAGTCTCCGTCTCCTGCCTTACTCTCCGACTCCAACCCCGACTCAGGTACACGCTCTACTACATGGATAATTGATACTGGTGCCACTGATCATATGACTTTTGACTCCACTGTTTTTTCCACCTTATCTCCTAAATCTCATTATCCTTACATCACTAGTGCCAATGGGGCTCCTTCTAATGTTGCTGGAGAAGGGACTATATCACTTTCCCCTAAATTGTCCTTACCTCATACACTACTTGTCCCCTCTATTAAATGCAATTTGTTGTCTGTTGGGAAATTCCTTGACTCACATAATTGTTATGCCACATTCTATCCTTCTCATTGTAAGTTTCAGGACCTTACGACTCACGAGACGATTGGGCATGGTAAACGGAGAGGGGGGTTGTATACCTTGACGGTCTCATCACCACCACGAGCTGTCCATGTTCAAAACTCACGTGCTCAACAACAGATTTGGCTATGGCATCGTCGCTTAGGACATCCATCGTTTGGCTACCTTCGACGGTTGTTTCCATCACTATTCCAAGGCTTAGTTGATTCTCAGTTTAAGTGTGAAACATGTGTGTTGGCCAAGAGTCATCGCACTGTATTTCCCTCAAGTGATAGTAAAACAGAATTTCCTTTTGAGTTGATTCACTCCGATGTTTGGGGCCCTGCTAAAGTCTCTTCTACTGGCAAGAGGTGGTTTGTTACATTTATAGATGACTGTACCCGCATGACATGGGTATATTTGCTCGCCCATAAAAGTGATGTTACCACCACAGTCCGCGAATTTCATGCTATGATCACCACTCAGTTCCAAGCATCCATCAAAGTGTTTCGGTCTGACAATGGTGGGGAGTATGTGAATGGTGCCTTGGCTCAATTCTTCAAGGACCAAGGCATCATCCATCAAACCTCCACACCCTTCACTCCACAACAAAATGGTGTCGCCGAACGAAAGAATCGCCAATTACTTGAAGTTGCCCGTGCCTATATGCTTGATAAATCTGTTCCTCATCACTTATGGGGTCATGCTCTCCTCTCTGCAGTCTATGTGATTAATCGGGTGCCTAGTAGCGTTCTGAATTTCCAAACTCCACTAGATACCTTGGCTCATCACATCTCTCTTCCTACCATTCTCAAGTTGCCTCCTCGTGTGTTCGGTTGCGTTGTTTATGCTCATGTTCCTTCTCATCAACAGAGTAAGCTGGATCTGTGTGCCCTCCGATGTGTGTTCATTGGATATGGCTTGAATCAAAAAGGATACAAGTGTTACCATCCTCCTACTCAAAAAATCTTTGTCACTATGGATACCATTTTTCATGAAGATTTGGCCTACTTTATGGTTTCTAAGACCCCTTCTCTTCAGGGGGAGAGGGGGAGTGAAGAGAAGGACTTGTCATTTGAAGAGAATATCGAAAAAAATGCTGAAGAAAATGGAGAAGTACCCCAGGCGACCGGTCGCCACCCTACTTGCGACCGGTCGTGTTTACACAGAGTTGAAGATTCTCATGAAGTGCCCCAGGCGACCGGTCGCGATCCATCGACGACCAGTCGAGAAGTGCCCCATGCGACCGGTCGCGACACATTTACAACCGGTCGTTTTGACACAGAGACGAATACAAATCAAATTCCCCTGGCGACCGGTAGTGAAGAACCCAGCGACCGATCGCTTTTTCACAGAGTTGAAAATTCTGAAGAAAATTATGATCTGTCCAGTCCTGACCTCAGTGAAGACCTTGAGACTATGGAACCA
The DNA here is from genome assembly GCA_020521455.1 of Prunus kanzakura. Taxonomy (NCBI): domain Eukaryota; kingdom Viridiplantae; phylum Streptophyta; class Magnoliopsida; order Rosales; family Rosaceae; genus Prunus; species Prunus kanzakura. Next base: position 107,570 of record BPUM01000936.1, read on the forward strand.
GAAGGTGATCCAGATGCCCCTGATGATCAACTACAAAATACAACCCCTCCTGCCCTGCCATCGCATCATTCATCTAGTGATGAAGAAGTACTTGAGGTAACCACTGAACCACCTAATGTTGCACCATATACACTTCCACCTAGATCCACTAGGGGAAAACCTAAACCTCAATATTGCCCTGACCTTAATGCTAAATCTAAATACCCCATCAATAACCATGTGTCCACTCATAGATTGTCAAAGTCATATGCATCATTTGTCAATCAATTATCTACTGTATGTGTTCCAAGTAAATGGCAGGATGCTGTGACAGATTCTAGATGGACTGAAGCAATGGCAATTGAAATGGAAGCTTTGAACAAGAATTCTACATGGGAAATGGTTCCTTTACCACATGGGAAGAAACCAGTTGGATGTCGATGGATATACACTGTTAAATACAAAGCTGATGGATCCATAGACCGATACAAAGCTCGATTAGTGGCCAAGGGATATACACAAACATATAGAATTGACTACCAAGAGACGTTTGCACCAGTTGCCAAAATCAACACTGTACGTGTTCTCATATCCTTGGCTGCAAATCTTGACTGGCCACTACTGCAATATGATGTAAAAAATGCTTTTCTTCATGGGGACTTACAAGAAGAAATATATATGGATCCACCACCAGGGATTCCTATGACATCCGGTCCGAATACCTTATGCAAGCTGAGAAAATCTCTGTATGGGCTAAAGCAATCACCCCGAGCCTGGTTTGGGAGATTTACTGATTCCATGAAACGATTTGGGTACACTCCGAGTAGCTCAGATCACACATTGTTCTTAAAGCGTCGTGGTGGAAAGCTTACGGCTCTGATCATCTATGTAGATGATATGGTGGTTACCGGTAATGACAATGAAGAAATGCAGAATCTACAGAAGCTCCTTGGAAGTGAATTTGAGATGAAGGAACTGGGTGAGTTACAATATTTTCTTGGCATTGAGGTTGCTAGATCTAAACATGGCATATTTTTATCCCAAAGAAAGTATGTGTTAGATTTGTTGACAGAAACAGGAATGCTGGATTGCAAGCCAGCTGACACACCTATTGAACAGAATCACAAATTGGGAATGTATCCAGATCAAGCTCCTACTGATAAAGAAAGGTATCAAAGGTTAGTTGGGCGATTGATTTATCTATCCCACACACGCCCTGACATAGCTTATGCTGTGAGTGTGGTAAGCCAATTCATGCATCAACCAAGTGAAGCACACATGAATGGAGTAATACGGATAATGCGATACTTGAAGACTGCCCCTGGAAAAGGATTGATGTTCTCCAAACATACACCTATGGATCTTGAAGGATACACTGATGCTGATTGGGCAGGGTGTATCACGGATAGACGCTCAACTTCTGGATATTTTACATTTGTGGGTGGCAATTTAGTTACTTGGAGGAGTAAGAAACAAAGAGTTGTAGCCAGATCCAGTGCTGAAGCTGAGTTTAGAGGAATGGCTCAAGGAGTATGTGAATTGCTTTGGTTGCGAAGATTGCTAAAGAATCTTGGCATTAAACAAGTGAATGCCACAAACCTATATTGTGACAATAAAGCTGCCATCGAGATAGCACATAACCCAGTACAACACGACCGTACCAAACATGTGGAAGTCGATCGACACTTCATCAAAGAGAAACTAGAAAGTGGTATAATTAAGTTTCCGTTTGTAAAATCGGAAAACCAACTTGCCGACATTCTGACGAAGGCCGTATCAAGTAAAGTCTTTCATGACTCAGTTGACAAGTTGGGCATGCGTGATATCTTTGCACCAACTTGAGGGGGAGTGTTGACAATGACTTGAGACAAAGCTGGAAACATGGAAAAGCTTGTCTACCACCTAGAAACTCATTTCCATGTTTTAGGGGAACACAAGGGGAACACAACAAGCTGGAAACATGGAGACATAATTCATGCTTTGGAGATTGTAATATTGTAAATTGTGAATTGGGGTTGTAACCAACGGATGGCTATCTAGCTATGCCTATACTTGTAGATAAATATTCAATATGTGAAATGAGAAAAATCAGATTTGCATTCTCTGCAAAACCTCTCTATTTTCAGCTTCTATACTCTCTCAATTACACTATCTTTGGCAATGTTCACATGCATTCAGGGCGGAGCTAGAATTGTAAAGTTAGGGGGGGTCGAAGAAGAAAATACAAGTATATAAAACACCTAAGTATTCAATAATTACATGTTTAGAGCTAAATATTTCTAATTGAGTCATGTCTAATTTGTTTTTGAGGAAATTTTAACTTAAATTATAAGTTGTTTATTACAAATTCTATATATTATATATAATGTAATAGAGAAGAGATAAAATCTGGGAGGGCTAGTGCCACTCCAGGCCTAGGAGTGGCACCGCCACCGCATCCATCCACCTCTTTGCAGCACTATGACTCGCCAAACACATTAATTCTTGTTCATTTGCTCGGATCAACAAGAGTTTTGGCATTGTTCTGACCAATCTAATCCTAGCTATTAAAGAAGTAGTTTGCAATAGATATTAATCAAATGCAGTTCATATAAGCAGCCCTTGGACACCAACCAAATTGTGTCGTTGAATCGTATCTTGTTATCCAATCTCTATATATGTATGTAGTCATTTACGTTACTGACCATGAGTTAGCATGATGCTTCATCAACTGTATAGTAGGACAGAAAATTAGGGCTGAAAGTCATGGTGGACTTCTTAAGCTAATGTGTTCACAATTACATTGTATGTTAAGGAGTGAAGCTGTCTTTTTGAAGTGATTTCCGTCATTTACTTAGTTAATTATAATCTCTCTTAGTGTGTTTTTGTCCTTGTTCTGTCTTTCATTTTCACTTGCGTTTGTGCTGAAACTTCAATGATAAACATGTTCAACCAAATTTTGTCGCTTTTTTGGGATCAAACTGAAATCACCTTCATTGACTGCTTAAAATACATCCAGCAATCAGAGAACTAGAGGAGTAAATTAGTGGCCTCGTTAAAACCTTGCTATAAAAACCTCCCGAAGGAGGAAAATTCAGTCAAGGAAAGAGTACCACACTCCTCTTTTGTCATTTAATTCAGCAATCTCAACTTAAATATTACAACGTGGGTTGAAATGAGTCTGTTAGCGTCTTGAGCCGAAGAAGCTGAAGCAACCCGAAGGAGCATGACTACGAATACAGGCTTCACTGTTTGACGTGTTAATTGACTCTAGCATGGAAACAACCTCCTCCATTTCTGGCCTTCTCTTGGGTTCTACATCCCAGCACTGTTTCATCACTTTGGCTAGAGAGCTTGGGCAATGCTTGGGTATCTCTGGCCTCAAATTCTGAAGCAACACAAAAGTACAAAAATAGTAAGTTTGGGGTCTCTCAGACTACATTATAAAGCTGCATTTGAAAAAATAAAGAAAGAAAGATGGAAATATAAATTACATACTTTATAAACAACAGCTGAAGTCAAATCAGAGAACGTGATGTTAGGGTAGGGCATATCGCAGCAATACATCTCCCACAAGCAAATGCCGAAGCTATAAACGTCGCATTTTCTGTTGTAGGGTTTACTTTCCAAGACCTGCATCATCATTATCATATTATCCAATTAGAACATTTGGTATTGATCAGATTGCTGCAATTAAAATATAATTCAAAGTCTAGGGAAAGCCTTTAAAATCTAAGAAGAGAAAAAAGAAAGTGAATTAATTGATACCTCAGGGGCCATGTATCCAGGGGTTCCCGTGTAGCCTGTCATCTCTACTAAATTTGAAGCCTCAAGACGAGCAACTCCAAAGTCTGCTATCTTCACCCTGCCATCCTTATCAAGAAGCACATTTTCCGTTTTCACGTCTCTATGAACAATGTTCTTGGAGTGCAAATAACTCAATCTGCATGCAAACACACATACATATATCATTAGTATACTTGCATATATAATATATATTGAAAAACATATGTTAGAAACGTATGTATTATTACACTATATATTACTTAGGTCCAGGGAAAGAAATCAACAAAGATAAATAATATATGTAGGAAAAGAGAGATACCCTTTAGCAAGATCAACTGCTAGTCGTTTGACTGTTTTGAGAGGCAACTTCTTTTTCCGGTGTTGTATGAGGAAGGCTTTTAGGGTTCCACCGGAAAGATACTCAGTAATAACAGAGGCAGAATCAGTATCCGTTGTGGCTCCAATACACTAATCACCAAAAAAAAATTAAAGAAAAAGAATTAATAACAAATAAAGATAAAAATATTTGAGAGTAGACAGAAGAACGAAAAGCAAAAACAAATAACCATTGTCGTAGTACCTTAGTAATGTTAGGATGATCAAGCTTATGCCAAACGGAAACCTCTTGCCTAAAATCTTTCTTCAAAGAAGCTATTTCAGCTTTTGTTCGGCCGTCTTCTCTCCACTCCAACATTTTGACTGTATAATCAAGGAAAAAAATAAAAGATACACCGTCAGTGAAGTTTGAGAAAATTATGTACACATATATATATACACATGAATTTGTGCATGTAAACATATTTAAAATTACCATACCTGCAACTTCTCGGCCATCGTAGATGCCTTTATGGACGGTACCGAAGCCTCCACGGGCAAAAACTTGTTTCACTACAAGTTTCTCTCGAATGATTTTCCATTCTTGAGGAACTTCTTTGGCCGCCACGGCTCTCACGTTGATGACTTTGCTTTCTTCATCATGCAACTCTTTCTTCTTCTTCATATAGCGCAGGTGGAGATTCTCCAACTGCTCGTCCAAACTTTTCACGTCAATCTTGGTTGCCAATGCCATTTCTTTAGTATGAGAGTTGATGAGAGTTTTGAGTTTGTGGTGTGGTGTGGTGTGGTGTGGTGTGGTTGGGTATATATTTTAGGTATGAGAGTTAGGAAGTTTGAGTTGTAAATATAGAGTCGAACCACGAGGCCTCTTCCCTTTCTAATATGGTATGGTAATCCATGTACAAATGGAACACTACCTTCATATTTACCTAGCATTAGAAGTTCATAACTATTTATTTATACAGACCCCAAAATATCAAAATGGACCTTTATATTACGTTGTCTTTTCGACTAGATCCCTAGCTAGAACTAAGCCATTTATCACATTTTTTAACCCAAAAAATAAAAAATAAAAAAAGCCATTGATCACATTTGTGTTCGGCCCACCAATGATGCGGTGCAAAAGTAAAATTTATTTTTTATTCAAGAAGATAATCCGGCCCTAAATTTATAAAATTAAATAGATTAAGCACCAAATGGTGTGGTATCTTTTTTTCATATTAAAAAAAAACGTAGATATACATCTTATTTTGTTAAAAGGAAAAAAAAATAATGGAACCATACAACTCACGACATCTGTTGCACCCTTGGCCTAAGGCTTAAGCTTCGCTTCTCACATATGAGTAAGCTAGTTGTATTTGTCACCGAATACCGGGGAAAACTCATAATCTTGGAAACCCTACTTCCTACTTTCACCAATAAGAACTCATGTTGACCCTATATATATATTTCTTTATTTGAGAGGGACACTATTAGGTCCCCTACGAATATTTTTTCAACGATCCAATTCCAAACCATCTATTTTTAAAGTCTTCATTCATAGATCATTCTTGCAAAAAATCATTCAAATTAAAAATCATTAGGCATCTAGTTGGGATCAACAAAATAGACGAACACGGTGCTTCAAGAAAAGCTATAATAACAACCATCTAATTGAGTGGTCAAATAAACTTATTTAAAACTCTCTGATAATAGTTTGAACAAACAATTCTACCTTGTAGTCATCTAAACCCTTAAATTCGAATCACATCCCCAAATCCCTCAGCTTTTTCGGATTGGCAAATGATTGTTTTTCAAAACCCTTCTATATGTTGTAAATCTCTTATGATTTTGGACGTTCTCTCTCTTTTTTCTTCCATCCAAGAAATTCAAGCGGGGTAGTGCTGCTTAATAATGGTGAAGTGCAGCCGCTAACTTGGCGCTGCTTCCTGGATTGGACTCAGATAAAACCTTTTAAATGTAGCTGATACTAACCACTCAGCCCCAGTTGCACTTGAAGAGAATGATGCATCCAATCATGCTAATGATTGCGCAAATACATCCTCCTCAATTTCCACACGTCCTGATACACATGCCTACTAAATTCGGAAGCATCAATGAATTGGTCAATATATCTGTTACTGCACAAGGCACTCTACGGCCTTAAACATACCTCAAGAGCATAGGTTCACCCATTGGATTCCTTTTTGCTTACACAAGGATTTTCCCACAGCCAATTGCTCTTTGTTTATTCATCGCTCCTCTCATCACAATATCAAAATGAAAAATTTTAAACGTCTACGAAAATGGGTACCCTCTTTTATTTACTATTATTACATGAAGGTTCGAACTTGGATCTCTACTCGCATCCCTCCATCCCTCCATCCCTCTATCCATTAATAATGCTCTCCTGTTAAACTAGCTAAGTTAATCAGTCACATCTTGCGCACTTGCCAAAGAGCACACCCATCTGGGAAAGGCTCTTCTGGCCTCCTCTATTCTTTCATTCTTTAGAGTTTTTCGCTAAAGCAAAGCCTTCTTGCCTTAGGAAAAAACAACACAAGGGTTTCCGCAAATTTGAATTTTGGAATCTTCCTGTAAAACTTAAGAAAATGAAGCACGTATTAAGCCTCACACTCGTCATATGACTTTGATCTTTCTATTACAACCTTGAACTTCTTATCCCTTCTCCTGACCTGCAAAATCAAAATGTTTAAAGTTTTTAGTTAACACAGCTCGAGAGCAAAACAGAACGAAAGCAATAGAGGAAAACTCTGACCGGGAAGAAAAAACTGTTGTATGATAATCAAGCAACTATTGGCAAACAAAAAAACACAAGAAGGTAATTTCAACATGCGTTCCCTCCTAGCAAATTATGATTTGGATTAAAACTTGCATCAACGAAACCAAATTCCAAGTAGTTATGAGTTACATAGCCCTCCTGGTGGTTTTCCAGAGCCACATGCTCAATTAAATCACACACTGCCAATATAAAAACAAAAACAAAAATCCAAAACAATTATCTGTGATATGACATTGTTGGGTTGACAAAGGAAAATGAAATTGTCATCAATATATCAACCTTTAACTGGCCAATTGTTTAGCTAAAAGGGAAAAGAAAAATAAAGCAAAGGACAAGAATATGTCTTTGAGACCTTAAAACTTCAGAGGGATTTATAGTTTAAGCTCGCTAGGTCAAGCCAATCAAACCACTACTTTTTTTGGCACATATACCAACAAAATAAAAAAAAAGGATGATGTGAATACTTACAAACAGTTAAAATTCTATAATTTTAACTATGCATCTTGATTTTGTCTGACTTTGGTTGCTAGGAAATTTTCCTTGCTATAGAGTTATGATCATATCAAAATCTGAGAGGAGGAGTAAATTGCCATATGCAAAACAACACTTCAAATTAAATCCACAAAATGTCAAAATATACAGCTACTGAGAGAATTACCTCAACCTGTGGGCTTTTGCCATGAAGCAGAATATCTACACTCTTTTCTGTCTGCCGGATGAGAGTAGAGGGAAAAGAGTATATTATATAAGTGAATAAGTTATTGCACGAACTAAAGAATAACTTATTCATATGAATAAAATAACTTATATATATAAGTTAATAATTTACATATGAAGAATTCACTTAATAAGTTAATTTACGCACCTGATGTGTAACCCAATAATGCCTCTGTCTCATCTCAATTAAGAATTCAAATGTTGGAGGTGCTTGCCTTTCAAGAATGGTTTTCTGAGATCTTCTAGCTTTGGCTTCACCATCTCCTAAAGTAACAGTTTCTACTCCTCCAACCTGAAAACAGAAATTACAAATTGGAAGTGCAACTTTTACCAAACAATCCTGCATCAAATTATTTATTTCACATCGCACAGCCAATGGGGGTTGTTCTCTATAACTCGTTGGGCTGCAACTTCAATTTAATTGCACAACGTATCAACAAGAAAGGGAGTATAAGAGCACAAGACCCTCAAAATCATTTGACATATTAATTAAATCCTGACTGGCTTCACACATTACTCTGAACTTGCATACCAATAACCAAATTGGAATATTGATGTGTACAAGTCCATTAACCATGGTGACCAGCTCATCAGTGGTTCCCTTATTACTCTAATTTAGTAGATCTTATAACGATTTCGATCTTCATTTGCTATTATCTAGGACAGTCCAATATGCAATAAGGGGAAGACAATCCAAAATTATGTTTGGATGTAATTTGGAATAAGAGAACTTCAAGCAGGAATAATTCCACATTGAGTTTCTTATAGAGATCAGAACAAACCAGATCAGATAGAGTAGGATTCTTTAGTATATTCTCAAGCTGCTGTCCATGAGCAGTAGCAATAAGCATGACCCCTCTCTGAGCAATCGAGCGACAAGCAAGAGCTTCAGCTGCTGTGCCGATCTCATCAACAATGATCGCCTCAGGCATGTGATTCTCTACTGCCTCTATCATAACCTTGTGTTGCATAGATGGTTCTGTTACCTGCATTCTCCGTGCTCCTCCTATTGCTGCATGTGGAATATTTCCATCCCCTCCTATTTCATTGCTTGTATCAATAATTACCTGGTCCAGTAGTGTTAGTGTTCTTTGAATCATGTGTTGAAATACAGATGCAAACACTTATAACAGAAAGAGAGAGGAGGGAGAGAGGGAGTTGGCACCACATGATATAAGAAGAAGACAAAAAACTCAACTTACCACTCTTTTGTGAAATTCATCTGACAAGACACGAGCAATCTCTCGCAATACAGTGGTCTTGCCAACCCCAGGCCTTGACAAATTGAAGGACATCACCACTAAGGAATTATATATCACATAGTTTAGAAACATGCTAATACTTACAAGCACATTTTTGGAAATCCCGTATCAATCAATAAGTTATTAGATTCTTTACTGAGTCACAGCAATGTTCATTGTTCACAGTGATCTTTGCCATATCCAAACTCTTCCTGTTTCATTATTTTATTGAGCCACAGTTCACCAGGGAGGTACAAAACCACATTTGACATTGGCAAAAGCTGGAATGGCATTACAAGACCTCATGATGCCATTTCTTAAGATCCAAAGAATGATAGATATAGCGCAGTTAAAGCTATCTCTTATTCTTTTTCAACTACTTATCCCCTTAGAAACCAGTCACACTCATGTGCAGGCTGTGCAAGACACAACATAGTAGTGTGATTTGTTTACATGCCATTACCCAACAACCCAATTGCTCCCATTGAAGCACATGTTTACCATGACAACCTTTTTATCAACAATCAGATTACATACCTTCCAACAAACAAGATGCTCTTCTCGTATTGAAGCATATCGTAAAGCATGTCAATCTGACCACTTATAGCCCTCCCAACTCGGCAAGTCAATCCAACTATCAGCCCTTTCCTACTCTTAATAGCTGATATTCTGTGCAAGGTACCCTCAATGCCAGCTCTGTTATCCCCCCCAAAATCTCCAACAGCATTTTGAGCATGCTCCAACTCTTTCAACGATACCTGGGTAACAGCCATTTTGAATACGTCAGTAAATCCAACTGAAGATTTTTTTTTTCTTTAAAATAGTGTGGGTGTGGGGGCATGTGTTGGGGGGAGGGAGGCCTGTGTAGTATACCATTCACTGTACCATTTGATTCATTGCAAGTAAGTTGCTGACTGCCCTAGAAAGTCAATTGAAGTGGATGACTTAAACAATTTATAACCCCAAAAGTGTGACTTTACCACTGTTCTCCTTAAATATTGGCCACCAAGTTCACCATGATAGCGTGCTTCCGGCATACGACCCAAATCCAATATAACCTATGGCATACATAAAGCATCGGATAATCATTCTGTAATAATATTTAAATAAATAAAAAAACCAGAAAAACACAGGCTATCTAAATGCAAAAGAGATACAAAAAGTGGGAGAATTGAGAAATGCCCCCTTTAAAGAAAACTTTGTTTTAAGTTTGCGATTGCATCATCAAGTGTGTCAACTAGAGATACACAAGTTTAACTGAGACAGGGTGTTTCTATAATTGTATTGCAGTTGAAGAAGATAAACAAGTGATAATGAGGGAGATAGAGAGACCTCTAAGAGTCGAGCTCTCTTGGGCTCATTGAGAAGATTTTCGTGTAAATCATGTGGAAGAATCTGCAATACAAGGGAAACAAGACTTAAATTTTTAGAATCTGCAGAGTGAAACTTGAAAAGGAACGCCTGCCAAGAAATTAACAGAATTTGGCGACAAGAAAAACGGAAAGGGAGACCTGCAACAAGGAGCGGAGATCGTCCTCATCATCCTGGACGACAACATCATGCTGCTGCTGCTGCTGCTGATGTTGATCATCAAGGCAACTGGAACTGTAGCCAAAACCCATAGGCGCTCTCAATCCCACGCAGCACAGGGACAAGGAATAGGAGTAGGAATAGGAATAGGAATAGGATATGTTGTTCTTCTTCTTCTTGTAGTACAACTTGTTCGTCAAATTCAATAGCATCAAACTTGTCACTCCCGCAACCGCCACCGGGTTTGGGTTTACCCACAAGCTACTATGACAATGACTCATCATCCTGCTTCTGCTGCCGCCGCTGGTCTTCCCTTCTCTTCTGCCCTCTGGTCTTCAATCACTCTGCTCTTCAGGCCACAGCCCTTTTAACCTTAGCTGGGCCTGGCTGACTGGCGGCAACTGGGGAGGGATATAGAATACGATACAATCTTATTTTTCCTTTTTCTTTTATTTTTTGTTTTTAAGGGTAAGAAAATGTTTTATAACTTGAAAAAATTGAAATTTTTATTTGAATTTTATTTGTACGTTCAAAATTGAAATTGTGGGCCTAATGGGCATCCCAATTTTATTTAGTTTGTTCCAAAATTGAAATTGTGCTTTCCTTAGGTAGGCCCAAACCAAACCATTTCAGGAGCTCAAAAGACGACAAAGAAACACAACACAGTGACCCAACAGAAACAGAGAGAGTATAGTAGAGCGTGTAAGTCAGAGGAGAGAGACAGAGAAGGAAATGATGATGGGCAAGGGAGGCAGAGATAGAGACGAAAGGGATGAGGAGGAGGGCAAGGGTTTGCTGTGGAAGCTTCCAGTTATCAAAACCCCGCAACTCGGGAAGGTGGGTCCCGCCTTTGGTGTCGGCGTTGGCTGTGGCTTGGGCTTCGGCGTCGGCCTCCTCGGCGGTACTTGGTTCTTCTTTCTCTCTCATTTTCTCACGTTGAATTGAGTTGAGTTTTCTGCTTGTATATCCTAATTTAGGGTTAGACTGCCAATCAATTAGTTGCCACTGCCAGGCCTAGGTTTGTATAGAATATAGAATTTTGGGTCCATTTAATTTAATTAGGGCACCGCCGCACCTCATATTAATTGTCTGGCGACTTGAAATTTAGGTCGTTAAGCTAAGCAGTTCTTGAATCATCAGTGGCAGTGAGAGTGAGGTGATCATTTATACAGCTAGAGCCTAGAGCCTAGAGCCTAGAGCCTAGAGCCTAGAGCCTAGAGCCTAGAGCCTAGAGCTAGCTACCCGATGCAATTCTTTTCTAGCTGCACCTGCACCACACGATTTTATCAACACCAGTGGCAGTGATCATTTGATCATTTGATCATTTCATATTTATCTTTCTGTGTTTGTGTTATGTTTAATGACACATATGGTTATTGCTTTTGGAAAACCAACTCTAGGCTTAGGATTTGGTCCTGGGATTCCTGGCTTACAAGTTGGCTTTGGCCTTGGTGCTGGATGTGGGGTCGGCTTAGGATTCGGCTATGGCGTCGGCAAGGGCATTGCTCATGATGACCATCGGAGATACTCTAATGTTGGCAATCTTTTTCAAGGAGCAAATGTTGGCATTTCTCGTGCTTCTGGAAATCTGCCTACTCAGTAAGTTTGCTGTTTTCCTTTGTCAATATTTTCTGGGGAGGGGACTTTTCTTTTACTTGTTTTGTTTTTTGAAAAATAGAAAATAAACCCTAATGTAAAGAAACCGAAAAACCCATGTAACCTTGTTCTTCCGTTCAGTAAAAGTGTAAATCAACTTCAATCTGATTTATTTGTTGAGGGGCAATACTAGGACCTTCTCTATCCAACAAGTTGCCAAATGATGCAGAAATTTGAAAAATTGTTTTGAAATCACCATTTTATAGGATACTTTACCTGCTGTTCAAGTTTCTAATCCTCATTTGTATTGTATTAGTAACTACATGGGATATTCATTTTTCGTATGTTTTCGTCAGGGATGATATTGGTGCACTTGTTGAGGAGCTTGTTGATAATACAAAGAAACTTGTGAGAGCTACTACAAGAGAAATGGACAAGTGGAGAAGATGAGTTCTCTTTTGTGACTTGAGCTTGCTGAGTTGTTAGTGTTGATTTGAATTGATTATGATTTACCGAATACTGTTATGTAGCTAAGGTCTATTTGTACTCTCCTCTGCGAGAAAACGCCGTCTTTCTCGCATTACTTGTTTATAATCTTCTCTATAGACTATAGTTTCTTGAAATGAACGCTTAAAATGATTAGATCTCTGTCTTTTGAAATGTGCAATAAAAATGAGAAAGAAAGGTGCGCTTCTAGAAAGAATGAATTGTACAATTTTAGATCTGTCTTTTATTTTAAGTTAAACAGAACATTTGTAAACATATGAAAGAATGTATAGCAAAATAGAATAGTTTATTCCTCAAAATCCTGACCAACGTTTTTTCGTTGTCTGAGAATACTCATTTGTGTGCAAGATCTAACTTCAAAATTTGGAAAATGCCATTTATCTTAAAATTTCAAAGATACAAATTTTGATCTTTTGTAACGTTGAGGTCCTCGTTGATACGCAAAGGGGCGATATCCTTTCCCTCATTGACAGGGAATCGTTACCTAAAGTTGGCATTTGGACGCGTAAGTCTTCCCAATGTATAACCAAATTGATATTCAAGGTATCACAACAATGTGCTCTTATCAAACAATCTACATTGCCCCCACTGGCACCTCTGAGAAGGTTTTTTTTTTCCCTGTGTCAAAAAGAGAGTAAAATTGTCTTTGAAGGGTCTGAAACTTAAAGTAACGGTAGAATAAGCTCAATGTAATTTACCCAAGTAAAATATGGAGGATTTTACCTGATGATCTCCACTCTTACCTTAAACACCTAAGGGGAAAAAAACAGTAAAAAAAACAACGTCTTGGGTTTTATGCAGCAACTGAGTAGCTGTTGGGTATTTATGGTAAATTTGCAGATGAAAAAGAAAGGCTGAGAGTGAGAGTGAGAGTGAGAGTGAGTGAGAGTGAGAGAAGAAAGAGTCGAGACCATCAACATTGGATTGGATAGAAGATGTTATCTGAAGAGCATCCCACGTCAGCAGCATCATCTGCCAAATCAGCAAATCCACCCTATGAAATCATGGGAATGGATTGCGCAGGTTCATTGCAAACCAATCAAATCCTGCAAACAAAAATCCGACTTGGCACGTCCACATCCACCAGCTCAAGCTTATAGTATATCGCTTGTGAGCCATAGTTTCCACTATGTACTTACTGAGTGAGTCCTCCTCCTGAGCTTAATTGGGGCAGGACGCCGGTAGCTGAGAGAGAGAGAGAGAGAGCAGGTGTAGGTCAAGGTAAAACTGAAATGGCTTCTCTGGCAGCATCAACAGCGGCTGCTTCCCTTGGTGTGTCTGAATTGCTTGGAAACAGTCTGAACAACTTTAGCGGCGCAGCCAGGTCGGCCCCTTCGGCCACCACCCCAGCCACCTTCAAGACCGTCGCACTCTTCTCCAAGAAGAAGGCCGCACCTCCCAAGGCCAAGGCTGTTGCTCCTGCTGACGAAGAGCTCGCCAAGTGGTATGGTAAGTTGTTCATCATCATCTTCTTTTCTCCCTCCAATTATTAATAAATCAGTGCCATGCCATGCAGTTAATTAATTAATTCATCAGGTCCTGATAGAAGAATCTTCTTGCCTGAGGGGCTCTTGGACCGCTCAGAGATCCCAGAGTACTTGACTGGAGAAGTTCCTGGCGAGTAAGATATTAAACATCTCTATCTCTCTCTAGCTAATTGAAATTATTGAGCCATTACTTGAACCTCTAATTGAGTTGTCCATTACTTCATTTCATTGATATGATGTGCATGATCCAATGCAGTTATGGATATGATCCTTTTGGGCTAGGCAAGAAGCCAGAAAACTTCAGCAAGTACGCTATTGCTATACATATAACTCTCTCTCTCTCTCTCTCTCTCTCTCTCTCTGTGTTTCTCTGTAGACTAGAGATATGATTTCTTCCTCCTGCAGTTAATTTTCATTAGGATGGAAACAAACAGAGGATCAATTTAATTGATGACATGTGGGGGTAATAATTAATACGGTGGTGTCTTTGAATAATGTTAATGCAGATACCAAGCATATGAGCTAATCCATGCTCGGTGGGCTATGCTTGGTGCTGCCGGATTCATCATCCCAGAGGCCTTCAACAAATTTGGTGCTAACTGCGGCCCTGAGGCTGTCTGGTTCAAGGTTTGCATTTAGTTTAATAAGTCAATTAAACATTGTTTTTCATATCGGAGTAGAAGCGTTCAACTTATCATGACTCTACTGTATTATTACCCATGAATGCAGACAGGAGCTCTACTCCTTGATGGGAACACATTGAATTACTTTGGTAAGAACATACCTATCAATCTTATCTTTGCTGTTGTTGCTGAGGTTGTTCTTCTAGGTGGAGCAGAATACTACAGACTCACAAACGGCTTGGTACGTAACTAGAATTCATTTTAATTTTATAGTTTACTACCCTGATTTCATCATTGCTGTTATCTAAACTAATAAATTCTGAGTAAACCCACATAAGATGTTGGAACTTTTCAAAATTTAGTCCGAGTATTTTAGTGTACTAGATAATTGATCATATCAAAATTCACACACTACTAGTTATAATCTGCAAGACTGCCTGCCTTATATCTGCACTGTCAACCCGGGAGCAAATCCCTTAAACTAAAGCCAAAATTTCACTTGCTTCATGAGACAATTTGAAAAATCTGAGGTTGAAGACAATAATAGTGGGATACAGCTCATGCATATGCTGGTAGATATATATATGCCCTTTTAAGAAAAATAATAACGCAATCAATAAAAAAGAAAGGATTACGTGAATTAAGGATGACAATCTCATGACTCTGTTGTGTGATTTTCCTGGTAGGATTTGGAGGACAAGCTTCACCCAGGTGGTCCTTTTGACCCATTGGGGCTCGCTAAGGATCCAGACCAGGCTGCATTGCTAAAGGTGAAAGAGATTAAGAACGGAAGACTTGCCATGTTTTCCATGCTTGGTTTCTTCCTGCAAGCTTATGTCACCGGAGAAGGTCCTGTCGAAAACCTAGCAAAGCATCTCAGTGATCCCTTCGGCAACAACTTGCTTACTGTGATTGGTGGCTCTGTGGAAAGAGCTCCAACCCTGTAATTTTAAGTTTCCTCTTGCCGCTCCACTCAAAATTCAAGTGCATTGTATATCACTTTCAGTCCTTTTTAAGGCATTTAACCTTAATCCTTGAATGGAATTGCAGCTGCTTTTCATTTTATATATAGAGACCTACCATAACATAACCTACGGTTTTAGTGTCTGTCAAACTATATATGTTCTTCCGGCCAAAATTATCATGCTCTGCATATCCTTGACATCCAATTTTCTCAATGATCAGTATCAAAATTTGTCCTTCTTTAATATAACTTGGCTGTTTGCTGTTACAAGAGTTAATTTGAAACCCTTCAAATAAATAATACTATCAATGATATGAGATGACAGTTTCCAGAAAGGTTATACCATTACCATTCCTAAGGAATGAGAGCTACCAAAATAGAGATTTTAGTATGCAACCAACCAGAGTTTCAAGGAAGTTGAGCCACAAAGAGAATAACAAAAGTAGTAGAATTCTATAGTGAGATGAGGCGCTATCTCTGAACCGTTTGATCAAATTAATCAATTTAATCCAATGATTAAAAAAGAAGACCTCATCTAACGACATTAGAGAACGCCCTCACTATATAATGACTCTGACAAAGTAATTTGAGGAAAAACAGACCAGATAAGTAAGTATGGGGCCCACGAATGGGCTTGTGCAGGACAGGAGCCCATCGGATCCAATAACGACCATCGGGCTTGTGGCCCGTAGACCCAATGTTTGAGTTTGACTGATGAGGCGCCGGCCCTACTTCGTCTCCCTTTCATTAACAAAACTTGCCTAAAACAAAACTCCATCCCTGAATCTTGATTCACCCTCTTCGATTCTCAGGCTCTCAGCTTGTTAAAAATGGCGGCCATCGCTCCATCCTCTTCCTCCTTCTCAAATCCCTCTCCTCTCCCTTCTTCAACAAATTTCCAAAACAACACTTCCAGATTTACCCGCCCCTTTTCCCCTATTCCCCAGAAGCCCACTCTCTACCGCCCTCTCCACATCTCCAATTCTCGCTCTCCCAAACCCAAACCCAAAGCCACGAGGACCGGCAGCATCACCACCACCCCTATTACCACCACTTCAGACCCAGAAACTTTCATTTCCCGATATGCCCCTGATGAGCCAAGAAAGGGCGCGGATGTCCTGGTGGAGGCCCTCGAACGCCAAGGCGTCACCGACGTATTCGCCTACCCTGGAGGCGCATCCATGGAGATCCACCAGGCCCTCACGCGCTCCTCCACCATCCGCAACGTCCTCCCTCGCCACGAGCAAGGTGGCGTCTTCGCTGCCGAGGGCTACGCGCGCGCCTCCGGCCTCCCCGGTGTCTGTATTGCTACCTCTGGCCCTGGTGCCACCAACTTGGTCAGTGGCCTCGCCGACGCACTCCTCGACAGCGTCCCCGTGGTTGCTATCACTGGACAGGTCCCCCGCCGCATGATCGGCACCGACGCTTTTCAAGAGACACCCATCGTTGAGGTAACCCGATCCATCACGAAACACAATTACCTTGTTCTTGATGTAGAGGAAATTCCTAGAATTGTTCGTGAGGCTTTTTTCTTGGCCACCTCAGGCCGACCAGGCCCAGTTTTGATAGACATACCCAAAGATATACAGCAACAGCTTCTAGTTCCCAATTGGAACCAACCCATGAGTCTACCCGGCTACATGTCTAGGTTGCCCAAGTCCCCCGCTGAGTCCCATTTGGACCAGATTGTGAGGTTGGTATCTGAGTCGAAGAAGCCGGTTTTGTATGTTGGTGGAGGGTGTTTGAACTCGAGCGACCAGTTGAGGCGATTTGTGGAGCTTACCAGGATCCCCGTTGCGAGTACTTTGATGGGTCTCGGGGCGTACCCGTGCTCTGACGAATTGTCCCTTCAAATGCTTGGGATGCATGGGACTGTGTGTGCTAATTATGCTGTGGATAAGTCCGACTTGTTGCTTGCTTTTGGGGTGAGGTTCGATGACCGTGTCACAGGGAAGCTCGAAGCATTTGCTAGCCGCGCTAAGATTGTTCACATTGATATTGATTCAGCAGAGATCGGAAAGAATAAGCAGCCTCATGTGTCAGTTTGTGCAGATGTGAAGTTGGCATTGGCAGGGATAAATCGAATATTGGAAGGCAAAGGAAGCAAGCTTAAACTAGATTTCTCAGCTTGGAGGGAGGAGCTGAAAGAGCAGAAGGTGAAGTTTCCATTGAGTTATAAGACTTTTGGGGAAGCCATTCCTCCTCAGTATGCGATTCAGGTCCTTGATGAATTAACGGATGGGAATGCAATTATAAGCACTGGAGTTGGGCAGCATCAAATGTGGGCAGCTCAATTTTACAAATACAGGAGGCCTCGCCAGTGGTTGACTTCAGGGGGATTAGGGGCTATGGGTTTTGGATTGCCTGCCGCTATCGGGGCTGCTGTTGCAAATCCAGATGCAATTGTTGTTGACATCGATGGAGATGGGAGTTTCATGATGAATGTCCAAGAATTGGCAACTATCAGGGTAGAGAATCTTCCCGTTAAGATAATGCTGTTGAATAATCAGCATTTGGGTATGGTTGTTCAGTGGGAGGATCGCTTTTATAAGGCGAACAGGGCTCACACTTACTTAGGGAACCCATCAAACGAGTCTGAGATATTCCCTAATATGCTCAAGTTTGCAGCAGGTTGTGGGATACCAGCTGAGCGTGTGACGAAGAAGGAGCATCTGAAGGAAGCAATTCAGAAAATGTTGGACACTCCTGGTCCATACTTGTTGGATGTAATAGTGCCCCATCAAGAGCATGTCTTACCTATGATTCCTAGCGGTGGTGCTTTCAAAGATGTGATAACGGAAGGTGATGGAAGATCGTCTTATTGATTTCCCGGCCACCGTCCTTCGTATCTACAATTTTGAGATGTGCTTAAGTGTTTAGTTTATCTAATTGTGTAAGATAAACTTATCGTTTCTATGCCAAAAAAGTTATGTAGATGCTATCTCGTACTTCACTTATTTGTTTATGTATTAAATGTATATTGTATAAGAGATCAATCCCCAGCTTCCTAAAGAAAATGCTAGTTAAGATGGTATTCTTTGTTTAAAGTGAATTAGGTGATGTAGGTCGATTGCTCAAGGTTACGTTTGTTTCAATACTCGCTAATTTGTTCTCTGCTGGGATTAATTTGTTTATAGAATTTGTTGGTTGATTGAGTAGGTATTAAAAGTTGATTTCATATGGATTTATTCAATACCGCTGGTACTGCCCCTGTAAGTATATATTTGTTGGTTTCTACTTTCTAATTTTTAGGCATTTTTTTGGACCCTAAATTTAAGGCTTGCAGCTGGATTCATTGACAGTGTTGTTGGCACGGCTACCGTTAATGTGAACTTTTTCTTGGTAGCTTTCTAATGTTGACACTTCATTGATAGGGGTCGTCATCGGCTCGGGCTGGGCTGAAATTTTTGAGTTCTAGCTCCGTTTTACAGGCTTTCTGAATTTTTCGTATTGGGCCAAAGTTTCAAAGGGCTTGATTCGGACCGAACTATCCGACCAGGTCGGGCTTTTTAAAAAATATTTAATTAAATTTCTAAATGTTGTAAAGTTAGTGGAGACCAAGCCCACATTAAGAAAAGATTGAGATAATAGTCAAAAGGTTAATGATGATGTTGGGTAAATTTGCCTATAAATAGGCTTGCTCAATCAATTGTAAAACACACCAACGGAGAGGAGAATAAAGAAAGGAGAGTGAGAAATCTGAGTGTTAGTGAGTGAGTTCCATCTGAGAGGAAATTCTGTCTGTGTAAACACTTCTACTATCAATATTCAGTGATACTTTTCATACTCTAATTGTTTTATTTTTTTTTATAACACGTTATCAGCACAATAGTCTCTCCTCTTTACTTCTAAATTTTCCAAACTCAACACTATGTGGTTATTTCTCTGTCTCCTCTCTGTCATGTGTCTCCTCTCACTTTACTACTACGACGACATGCAAACTTTCATTTTTGTATTTTCACAATTTTTATGTTGTTTCATCCACGTTTGTTTAATTTATTTTTTCGTACTGTAATTTGGAATTGTGCGGGTTTTATACCCCATCTTGTTATTTTATGGTGGTGTAATTTCATTACCCATCATAGGGATGACAATGGGTCAAATTGGGGGTGGGTATGGCATTCTCATCCCCATCCCTGTTAAGCTTTTTTTCCACATCCCCGCCTTCATACCCGCAATATTCATATCGGGGATTCCCCATCCCCACCTTTGCTGGGGAATGGGTTCCCCGACCCGCCCCATTACGGAAGAAAAAACCAACATATATCTATTTCGTTGAAAAAAAAAGTACTAATTGAAGATAATGAATATATATAATATATACTTATAAGACAATATAAGAATGTTTATATATGTATTGGAAGTTAACTAAATAAATAAGTAGTGTGGTTTAAGATTTGTATAAGTTATATAAGTATATAATATAATAATATAAAATATAAAACTTAGTCAGTACAATCACTTTAATAGCATATTTATATATACTATAATATATATATATATACCTCATCAAAAATCTAATATATATATTCTAAACGGGGAGGGTTCGGGTTGGGGATTAAAATACCATCCCCGCCCCTACCCGAACACCATACCCAAAAAATTCCCCATACCCGTTTTTTGTCCTTCATACCCGACCCATTATGGTCGAATCCCCACAAAGACCCTTACCCGCGGGGAAAATTGTCATCCCTAACCCATCACGTTGTAACACATATTATCATAATAAAAATGATGGTGTGGTCTTAAAACCCATCTTGTTATATCTTAAATAGTGGCGCAGTTGTATTGCCCACAATATATAATATATACTTCATATATATTAGGTGGTGGTTTTGTCCCCGCATTTACTACGTATTTACTGTATGGTGTAGGTTTATTACCCATATAGCAGCATTTATTTAAAGTGTGGCACGGGTTTATCGTCCACACAACTGCCTTTACTTTTTATTTAAAAGTATGGAGCAGAATTAGTGCCCATACCAGCACGTTTACTTTATCGCACATTTACTTCTATTTAAAGTATGATGCGGAATTAACATCCATACAACAAGCAATTTACTTTATGAATTTACTTTATCGCACATTTACTTTTATTTAAAGTATGGTGCTGTTCACCCGTTTCTATTTGTTTCCTGAGATGGTAGGGTAAAGTTCCCCATTAATTCAAAGACCATGGTTGGTCAATAAATTAACTTTCTTTGTGTGTCGAGCGTGCCACTGTTAGCAATTTTTCAATTCCAACAGACTTGAGAGTAAAAATAACTTGCGCCCCAAGCTATTTATTTTGATCAAACGATTGTGAATTTGGGTGAGGAATATCTCCCAAGTAAGTTCTTTTCTATGCCTTAGACTGGTAAGGACTTTTACAATTTTCCTCAGTATAAAAACCGGTAGTTCTGGCCAGAATGAATAATGACAGCTTGAACTAATTTCAGCCAGAACTCCCCTTTACAAGACTCAAAAAGGGAAAACTGACTATATAAAGGCAAAGAGAGGGATGTGCTTCCATTTCTGCCTGGTTAGTTGCCTCTGTTCTGGGCTGGACTGGGTACGTCTGTGCTGGACTGGACTCTGAACAGCTTCAACTGTTAGGCTTCGGCTGTAAATCGATACCAAAGCTTGAGTTTGGCAGAGCTTCAATCTATTTCAAGCCACGGACGGCTTTTGGATGGGCAGAACTGGGACTCCTCCAGTCTGAAAGGGGCAGAAGTGGCTGGATTTGAGCTGGAGGTGTACTGTAGCACCTGCACTCCTTAGTCAGGTCTTTCCATAAATTTGTTGGGGTTTTCGTATTCAAGAAAACTCAACCTCTGCTTGTCTTGGCTTTTGCTGAACCAAATTTGTAACGAGAGAAATCTCATTATTGAGTTGTGAACTGGGATTCAAATCAGAAATAAGGATCTAACTGCCTTTGCTGGGAGAAAATAGGATGATTCTGTAAGCTTGTCTGAAAAGCTTTTGAATTTGAAGTACCTCAGGCTCCGAATCTGTTGGAGCTTGTTTTGGGATTTTTGTGATCAAGTGACCATTTGAGTATTTGTCTTTTGACTGAATTTTTGGTTGGGTTGATTGATTGTGTCTCTTGCTCTGTTCACCCTCTCTTGTATATATAGGAAATGTTTTTCTGAAAGTGGGCGGCAAGTAATCAAAAGATCTTTTAATTTTTAATTGAAACAAACAGGGGTTCCTTCCATTTTCTGGCGAGTAAACACTCAACGATCAGTTCCTGAGGTGACTACTTCTGTATTTTTGATGGGGTGCCATGCCCGTTTTTCCA
This sequence comes from Prunus kanzakura, assembly GCA_020521455.1. Lineage (NCBI taxonomy): Eukaryota > Viridiplantae > Streptophyta > Magnoliopsida > Rosales > Rosaceae > Prunus > Prunus kanzakura. Next base: position 129,377 of record BPUM01000936.1, read on the forward strand.
TTTTACCTGCTTCTGCAAGGGTCTGGAGTTTTGAGATAGCTAATTCTTCAGCTTTTGAACAGTTCCCTGTTTCCCGCTTATAAAAGCAGAGCCTGCTTATTTTTGAAAATTGTGTTTCTCAAAAATATCAGATTATTTTTAGATAAACTAAGCGGTTTTTTATCTCCTGGAAGTAAAGCTATTTCAGAAATTTTCTTTTTATACCTGCTCCTGTTCAATCTTTAATTTCAGCCGATTTTGTTGACTTTTCCTAAGTCAGGGATCACATGGGACTGTTCCGTTTTGAAGACCAGCTTGAGTCTAGTTTACTTTTTAGCCTGATTTTGAATTTCTTCGAGGCCCAACTCTTTCCTGATTCCCACTGTTCCCAGGCCCTTTAACGGTTTGGGCCGTGTTCATTTGTTTTGATCTGTTTAATCGTTAACGGGCCGGATCGTGTCGATGGGCTCAGAGCTTTGGAAAAAACGGCTTGGGAAATGTCGTGGGCTTTCTTCTTTAGGCTTGGGCGCGCCAAATTTAAGCCCAAACAGGTGCGGAATTAACGTCCATACAACAAGAAATTTACTTTATGAATTTACTTTATCGCACATTTACTTTTATTTAAAGTATGATGCGGAATTAACGTCCATACAGCAAGCAATTTACCTTATGAATTTACTTTATCACACATTTACTTTTATTTAAAATATGGTGCGAGTTTATCGTCCATACCAACAAATTAATATACATGAATAATGAGGGCCTGAAGTTCCTCAAACAATTATAGGGCCTGAAGTTCATATTAATAAATGGCTTAATGTCCTAGATCCCGAGCCTGAAGTTTCAGGTAAAATATGCAAGATATTTTTGGCATGAAGTTCAAAAATATATTAAGCCTGAAGATTATTGCAAGTTCTAATGCATCCGATTGTATTTTTTTTTTTTTTTTTAAGATGGCAAACTTGGCAAAATTGGAATTTGCTGCCTTGGTTGATGAACCGTTGGTTATGTGGAAAGCTCTATGTGAAACATACAATCACTAGAAGACGGTAAACCTTCCAAGAGCCAGATACGAATGGACACACTTAAGGTTCCGAGATTTCAAGGCATTTTTTTGGACCCTAAATTTAAGGCTTGCAGCTTGATTCATTGACAGTATTGTTGGTACGGCTACCGTTAATGTGAACTTTTTCTTGGTTGCTTTCTAATGTTGACACTTCATTGATAGGGTTTGTCATCGGGTCGGGCTGGGCTGAAATTTTTGAGTTCTAGCTCCGTTTTACATACTTTTTAAATTTTTCGTATCGGACCGAAATATCTGACCAAGTCAGGCTTTTTTAAAATTAATTAATTAAATTTCTAAGTCTTTTAAATTTTTTTTGTTACATAGTTTTTGTGAAAAGTGATGGATAAAGAGTTTTCTCTTAAACAATAGTATAAATTACTATATAACTTAAGAAAACAAAAATATAATAACCAAACTCTTTTACTAAACCTACACCAATAGCCAATATATTTTTTTTTAAAATATATTATACCCAAAAATGAATTTTATGAAAATGTGTTACTACTATGTCTATCCCAAATTGGGATTGGTATTATGAAAATTAAAGCAATTTTGCCATTAGAATTAATAAAGCCAAAATAAGCTTTCAAATTTTTTATTGAACCATTAAATTTGAACTTGTCAAAAAATGGGCACTAAAAGATTATTGTATATATTGCTTGTTTGTTACAAATTTTTAAACAACATTGAAAAAATTAACTTAATTCATAACATGCATGCGTAAACAAAATAAGAAGTTTATTAGTTTATCTTACATATTAAATTATTGGATTAACATCAAAAGAACCCCTCAAGGTTTGGGGTCGTTCTCAATATGGGCCCTGGGATTTGAATTTCATCAATTTACACCCCAATGTTTTCAAATCTGACCAATTTAAACCTTTCATTAAGTTGACCGTTTGGTCAAACGTTAACTGATGACGTGTCCACTATAAGACCCACCACAACTAACCAATTCCAAAAATATATATATATAACATAAAATTTAAAAAGAAAAAAAGCTTGAAAAACTCAGCCCCTTCCCTCCCAACAACCCAGCGCCCCACCCCCCGCTAGTTCCCCACCGATTCTCGCACTAACCCTAGCCCTCTCTCTCTCTCTCTCTCTCTCTCTCTCTCTCTCTGCACAGCCAAAAGCCATGAAAAAACTAGAAATATACCCAATGACAGTCTCAAGCCACACTACTACAAAAAGTGAAAAAGACGACCAGAAAAAGACGACGGTAGAAGAAAAAACCATCGTTGTGTTTAAAACGACGACGGTAACAAAAAACCCGTCGTGGATAAGTGACTTAAACAACTAAAAAACGGAGGTACTATTGAATATTTTTTTATAACGACGCACACAAATAAAAAAGCGTCGTCTTATTAAAAAGGTTTTCTTCAGAGTTAAAATCTGACCAAAAAAGGACGACAGCAGATATGACAAGCGTCGTCTTTTAAAAATCAAGTGTCCTTTTTTTGGTAAAGACATGGTTGTTTTGAAAAAACTGTCGTCTATTATATGTAAAGATGACGGTTTTTTTTAAAAAAAGGGTCATCTATTATGAAGTAAAGATGACGGTTTTTTTTAAAAAGGGTCGTCTATTATATGTAAAGATGACGCTTTTTTGTTAAAAAGGGTCGTCTATTGTGAAGTAAAGATGACCGTTTTTTTTAAAAAAAGATCGTCTATTATATGTAAAGATGACGCTTTTTTGTAAAAAAGGGTCGTCTATTGTGAAGTAAAGATGACGGTTTTTTTAAAAAAAAGGTCGTCTATTATATGCAAAGATGACGTTTTTTGGTAAAAAATGGTCGTCTATTGTGAAGTAAAGATGACGGTTTTTTTTAAAAAGGGTCGTCTATTATATGTAAAGATGACCCTTTTTTAAAAAAAAACGTCGTCTTTTAAAACACGCTAAAAAATGGCCGCTTAAGTGAATTCGCGCTCGACAAATTTTCAAATTTTCACCCGTCTTTGAAAACCTTATCTCTCATTAACAAGCGTCGTCTTTTAAAACACGCTAAAAAAAGGCTACTTAAGTGAATTCGCGCTCGACAAATTTTCAGATTTTCCCCCGTCTCTGAAAATCTTATCTCTCCCTCCTTGAAACCCTCCTGCACTCTCTAAAACACCCTCATGAAACTCTCTACAAAATCATCAAAAAATCGATATCAATGAAAGAGTTGAGAGATTTTCGCAGATCCATAAGATGTAGAGGGAGGTTCTATATTTGAGAATCAAAGATGGTTGAAAGGTTTGATTTGAAAGTCACCTGATCTCTCAATACCCTTCTATATCTTGCTAGTGAACTCTGGATTAGTCTCTTTGCGTTTCTAGTATGTTCTTTGTCTCCCTGATTTCAAATTTTCTGTCTCTCTTGATTTGTCTGGTTTGTTTACATATTTTTTTTTATATTTCTGGTTTCTTTTTAGATTTTCTGATTTTATTATCATGAGATGAGGAGGAAGCTTGCAGATTTATAACTTTTTCTTTTGCAGGTTTTCTATGTGAGTTGTATGTTTTTTTGTTGTTGAAAATTTGTTACCTTCTCGTTTCACTATCATTTTATTTATATATTTTTTCTTTTGCAGGTTCTCGATGGTCTTTTTTATGCTCATTTTACAAGTTTTCTATGGAAATATGGTCCAATGGTAAAATTTCTCTTCCACCTAATTTTTTATGTTTATAATCTTAGCTCTTTTTTTTTCTCTCTTTGTCATTTTGATTTATTTACAGGGATGATGGAGGAGACTTCAGTTGTGCATCATTTGTATATTTGGATGAGGAAGGCTTGGATTAGGAGTACGTAGGTCTTGTTAGGAATTATGTTTGTTGTCGAATAAAGATTGGTTAACTATGTAATAACTATTGAATCTTCAAGTTTTATGAAAGAAACTATTTTTGAGTATATATATTCATTAATAAAGCATTATGGTTGGTTTTCTAGTTAAAATCGTTGAATAGCATCATAGGAAATCAAAAAGAACTAAAATGTAGCAATTTGGGAACTTATTAGACGACGGTTTTTACTCATGATCTTTACAGATAATTAACGACGGTTTTTATAAAAAAAGGTCGTCTATTATAGGTAAAGATGACGTTTTTTTTTTTAAAATGGTCATCTATTATATGTAAAGATGACTGTTTTTTTTAAAAATGGTCATCTATTATATGTAAAGATGACGTTTTTTTTATAAAAGGGTCGTCTATTGTGAAGTAAAGATGACTGTTTTTTTTTTTAAATGGTCGTCTATTGTATGTAAAGATGACAGTTTTCATAAAAAACCGTCATCTTTACATACAATACACGACGGTTTTTAAAACCGCCGTCTTTCATCCTATAATTAACGATCTTTACCTTTAAACAACGACGATTTTCTTTAAAAACCGTCGTCTTTACAGATAAACAACGACGGTGAAAAGCCGTCGTAGTTTGACACCCAAATAGACGGCGGTCGATTTAACGACAGATTTCAAAGCATTACAACGATGGTGGATCCCTGTCGTCTATTTCGTTTTTTGTAGTAGTGCCAGCTCCTTTCTTCACTGGTGGAACAAATCCCCCTCAATTCAGCACGTTCTCAAGTTTTAGGTCCCTGTAGATGATTCCCAGCATGTGGAGGTATTCCAAGACCACCAGAACTTCCTCAACATAAAACATGGAAAGCTTCAAAAATTTTAAAGAAAATCTAGATTAAAGACTACTTTGCAGAGAGATGAAGCAAACAAGATTAGAACACCTCATGATCTCATCTAAGCCTTGTAAGCACAAGAATACAAAAAAACCAAAAAATAGAGGTCCTAGTTAAATTTGATTTTATTCTTTTTTTGAAAATAAAAAATCAAGTAAAAAGAAAATTATGCAATTCAATATCTGAGAAAAATGGAGGAATATTCAAAATTTTCGATCTTGGCTCTGTGGACCTTGTTCTTCAACGCTAAAGCCTTCTTGTCTACGAATTTCACTTCCTTCCTAAAAGCACAAGGAAGACGAACACCCGCAATCCTGATGGGCGGGACTGGAACCGGTGCCTCTGAAGGTGCAGAGGTAGAAGATGCCGATGTCGCCAGCACCGATGCGACGAAGGACGGAAGGGGCTTGGGTTGGTGCGAGAGGGGGTGGTGGTAGGGTTGTTGGGTGATTGGGTAGGGAAAAGGCTCGGTTTTTTAAAGGTTTTTCTCGTGATCCTGATGGGTGGGACTGGAATCGGTGCCTCTTAGGGTGCAGAGGTAGACGGTGTCGATGTCGCTGGTGCTGATGCGGAGGAGGAATGGGACTAGGGTCGAAGCGAGAGGGAGTAGGGAACTGGCCGTAGGGGGTGGTGAAGGCACTGGCTTTTTTAAAGGTTTATATATAGGATAAACGACAAAAGACCCCCTGAAGGTTTGGGGTCATTCTCAATATGGGCCCTGGGATTTGAATTTCATCAATTTACACCCCCAATGTTTTCAAATATGACCAATTTAAACCTTCCGTTAAGTTGACTGTTTGGTCAGACGTTAACTGATGACGTGTCCACTGTGGGACCCACCTACTAACCAATCCCTAAATAATAAATAAATAAATAAAACATTATATATATATATAAAGCTATTTTTATAATATAAAAAAACGGCGCCTTCACCACCCCCCATTCCAAGTTCCCCACCCCCTCTCGCTCCAACCCTAGCCCATTTCCTCCTCCGCATCAGCGCTGGCGACATCGACCCCGTCTACCTCTGCACCCTCAAAGGCATCGGTTCCAGTCCCACCTATCATGATTGCAAGAAAAACTTTATAAAAAAAACCCAGCCTCTTCCCTACCCAACAACCCAGCGGCCCCACCACCACCCCCTCTCGCACCAACCCCAGCCCCTTCCGTCCTTTGTCGCATCGGTGCTAGCGACATCGGCACCGTCTACCTCTGCACCTTCAAAGGTACTGGTTCCAGTCCCGCCCATCAAAATCACGAGTGTTCGTCTTCCTTGTGCTTTTAGGCCATGAAATTTGTAAACAAGAAGGCTCTAGCGTTGAAGATGCTCATTTTGCTTCTGAAGAGGAAGAGGAGAATCATTTGCCTCCTCATGTTGAAGTGGCACAAGATATCGAAGATTGGCCTAGTCCCTTTTCTACGACCATGAAAATCATTAAAGATCAAGCAGCAAAAAATGCCCAACTGCCCTCTAAAGACTAGACCAAACCACCATTCGTTAAATGGGTTCCTAAAAGTTTTCAGGATCGTCCCCTCTCAACAAATTTGATCCTCTCATTGCAAGATCTGTATTTTTCCTTTCTTGCTAAGAATGCTGATGTAATTATTTCACTTGAGCATGTGGCAGATGCTTTGGGATTGGTTAATAGGTGGGTCCCATAGTGGCCACGTCATTAGTTAATGTCTGACTAAATGATCAACTTAACAGAATGCTTAAATTGGTCAGATTTGAAAACATTGGGGTGTAAATTGATGAAATTCAAATCCCAAGGCCCATATTGAGAATGACCCAAACCTTGATGGGGTCTTTTGATGTTAATCCTTAATTATTTTGATTAAGTATAAAATGAGGTTATGGAGTGCATCAATTAAATCTTAAAAAAAGAAGGACATAGACGAGCAGGCCTTGGGCGGTCCTAGGTTGGGTCTGGTCTTGAGCTTCAAATCCTAAGCCCAAATCTTACCCAACCTTAGAGCGGGCCGGGCCGATCTATTCTAACCATTGGGCTAGGGCAGGCTTGTTGGGCTTCGGACTACCTACTTCAACCTGCGGGCAAAAAAATTTCCCCTTTATAGGCCTCTTAATGGGTTTGTAAGTTTGGTTAGGTCTTATGGAGGTAGTTTAGGAATAGATGGGTATTTATTGATAGTAATTTTCTTAATTTCCTCATCGATATTGTCCCTAATTTAACCACCCACATATACGATATGTGTGAGGTTTTATACAAAAGGCCCTAATGGTATTAGTAATGGAACCATTCATTATGTATTGTATTTTATTTAGTAAGTTTCTACTTCAATATTCTTCAACAGTTATTTCATCGGACTGGGTTCTGCCATCAACCAATTCCCAATAGTGATATATGGTCATGTTTCATTAATTCTAAATGTTTGAGAAATCACGGGGCATTTCCCCTACCCTAGCTAGTTGGCAATGACAACAATTTGAACTTAAGAGGAAATAACAGTCTCGAATTAATAGCATCAGAAGGAGTAACCATAACAGTCTCAAATTAAAAGCATAGCAGTAAGTAGCATATCCATTCTCAACCAGCATCGATGGAGAGAGAATGAATCTTAACTGTCCTTAATAGGATCCCTAATTACAATCCAAACCATAGACTTATACATATAATTAAAAGAGTATCAAGGTCCATTTCCAAGTAGAAGATGATCACAGAGAGAGAGAGAGAGAGAGAGAGAGAGAGAGAGAGAGAGAGAGAGAGAGAGAGATGAGAAGATGAGAAGATGAAAGATGAGGTTGACCTAAGTCCTAACCATGGTTGGTGCGTTAGTGGAGACGAACCCAAGGGAACCAAAATATCTCCCGAGGGTTACATGCAGATGCTTTTTGAGCTCCACATCCATCAATGGAGTGCTCAAAAGTATGATGAGATTAATGTACTAGCTAGCTAGCTAAAAGCTAAAATGCCAAAGAAAAAGAAAAAGACACAAATTCTATCCCTCCTAAAATTAGTGAAATGGCTAAAACTCCCATAGTTTAGCCACAATGAATTTACAAGAAATAAACAAGAGTTAGTGATTTACTCCCCTCCTCCCCTTACCCAAAGGGAAGATGGTGGGTTGGTTGGTTGGTTAGACACATTATATCATGTGAAAGTTGACCAAAAAAAACTTGGAAAAGCTTTATAAAGACTGACTGCTCCTAGCTAGTTCTAAAATCCTAAGACTAGATGTTAACAGCCAAAACAATTGGGGCATTCCATGCCCATGTTTTTTTTTCTTCCTAAAACTGCGCCTCTTTTTCTTGAGGTGATTGTTAGCTGAAGATGGAGGGATTAGCCATTTTAGGACTGACATCCCAAGTGAAGGGCTTGCTATTTGTGTTGAATTTACAATATTTGCAAACCATTTTATGTCTTTCTTTAGCCTTCCTGGGCCAAAAGTTACATGAGGTTGGTTTTTTCTTTTGTTGCTTCAGCCCCTCCAGGGCTAAGAAGTTATAAAATTTTAAAAAAAAGGAAAAGAAAAAACTTTTTTTCCAACTTAGCTATACCCAATAGCCCGAGTTGGTGATCAGTAGAAAGATGCTTTAGTTCTCTTCAAGGGAAGCCAAAGTGTTTTGAAAAGATGCAAGGGAAAATGAAAATGCATGAGTATGAGATGCACCCCAGCCAATTGTGGAGAATGATTTCATGTAGCCCCTATGGGAGGCTTTGTATGTGTGCAAGAGCTTAACTAGCCCAAATGCCATTTGCAAATTGGGCTAATTTGTGTGTTAGATGGCGAGAGAGAGGAAGAGATGGAGAAGTGAACCATGGTTAGGCCAAAGGTTTGCTGAAAATTCAGAAGCCATATGCAGCTGAAGAGGATGGAATCGAGTTTGAATAATTGGAGCCATGCACGCACTTCGGTTTCAATGACTAGCGATGAGGAATTGGTGCAGGAAGGGCCATGGTTACGCCTGTGGCACAGCAAAGCACACTGTCAAAGATATTAGTACCCTCTTTCCACCAAACTCAAGTATTTCATTTTGTAAATAAAAAAATAAAAACATATAATATTAGCAGTCATTAAGTGGGCAGGCCTAGCTAGGTTAATCACAAATTACCTGGCGATTGCAAGGCGGGTGAGGGCGCAAGAGAAATGGGAGGACCATAGTGCTGGTAGCCTCCTCCAACACCAGTTGAATTCAAGGCCGAATACTGGAACAGGTGGTGGTGGTGGTGGTGTGGATATTGGACACCAGTTGCGTAGTTCTGCACACCTGAAGTAGTACTATAAGCTGCTGCAGCTCCTCCATTCCCTTCTGATCCGTATTGCAGATACGGGTAGAACGCAGCTGCAGCCGCTGCAGCTCCCGTCACCATTCCGCCTGCAGGACTTGTCCCGTACATAGGATACTGCCCGGTTGCCCCTCCATACAAACCATAGTAGTTCTGAACCATGCATATACCAACAGTATTGCACAACACAATTAATAACTAACTCGAAATAAACTACGTACCTTAAAGTAAATTAAAGTGAAATTACTTACAAATCAATTATATCCATACTTGTTTTTTAAATCTAACCGGCCGTTAATTTGGACTTTATCGATACCCAAGAAACGATACAAGACTCGTCAAACTAATCCTGTGCGTTCCCTATTACTTTCATCATACCTGGGTTTTTTTTTTTTGGGTTCTTTTTGTGTGTGCGTGTGTGTGTGTGTGAGAGAGAGAGAGAGAGAGAGAGAGAGTAGTGAAGATCGTAGAGTGAAAGCGTAAATGGGATAGAAGGTTGGACCACACGTCCTTGTAATATAATGAATCAAGGATTCAAAAGAAAGAGTTTGATCGACGAAGTTAAATTATTTCTCACAACTTGACCCTCTTGGCATATGCTGTCGGTTGGTCCACTATTTTCATGTCCCCGTTACCCTTATCTATATGGACAATGTGGAAGAGTAAATATACAGCTACGATAATTTCGAGAATTTTTATAACCAACCCGAAAGCCCATCATTACCCATGGCTAAAAGGGTAATTAAAAACTCTCAACCTACTGGCTAAATGTACAGTACCACGTGCCACTATGTACTACTGATCTGCGAAAAATCACTTTCATTGTAAACAAATCCAAGTTTAATTATGTGAAATTCTATTTAATAATGGATAATGAAGAAGTTAAACTCTCATCTAAAGTCTATAATCTTTTGGTTAAAAGAATTAGATTATTGGTACGGTCCCATTTAATTAACGGAGTCGAGAGAAGTGCTGCGGCATGCAATGCAATTACATCAAGCGAAAAATAGTTTATTTTGTTCATTTTATTTGAAAGGAATGCCGATACTTCAAAACACAAACGCGCCTTTTAAATTCCTCGACACAAAATGACATGAATTTGAAAGCCGCGTTCTTTTTTTAAAACTATGGAAAAGGTAATTTTGTTAAGTTTAGTTTAGTGGGTCGGTAATAAGCTCCCAAAATAGTTTCTTTTGACAAAAGGAAAACCAAGGGGTAAAAATATGTCGAGAGATTTGAAAAGTGATTGCCTCCTGGAAAGGAAAAAGTAGCAAGGCTTCCAGAAGCAGGAGCATCCTAAGAAGCGAAAACTGTATAGTAGAAAAAGAAAGTAAAAGTAATAAAAAGGAGAAGTGTCTACAAACCGTAGGGTAAGTGTAGTCTGGTGAGTATGGAGAGTACCTGAAACGGAATAGCGTTCAAAGAAATCGAAAAGTTACAAGTTAGAAGCTGAACTAAAGCTTTGGAAATAATTAACTCTCAAGATCCAAAACGAATATTCTTTTCAAATTATTTTAAAAAGCCTCGAACATGAAAATATAATGTATGCATGCATGACTCATGATAAAATAGTTCATGTCATGCATGATATAGTGCATGCATGCATGCCTAAGGTTGCAAATGTAGGAGACATGCAATGCGATGCAAGGATGGATGAGTTAATCTGCATGTAATATGAACAAATGCAAAAGAAGAAGAAGAGAGAGAGAGAGAGAGAGAGAGAGAGAGAGAGAGAGAGAGAGAGAGAGAGAGAGAGAGAGAGAGAGATGAGCTTGCTTTTGATTAATGAGGTTGGGTGGTGGAAGTGCATGAGTTGGCAATGCACGTGCAGCTTCCCATATATACACATGATGCATATTATTGTTGTAGAAATGAAAGCATGTTCATGATAGTTAATTATAATAGTTGATGATGATGGTGTACATACCCATAAAGATTGTAAGGTATCCCTTGTTGGATGGCATAATGAGGGAAGGTTGCTGCTGCAGAAGGAAAAGCTGATCCGACTCCACCTCCGAACCCTGTTTGGAAAGACCCCATTACCCTAAAGTTCCTGCCTGCTCCTCCACCACCTATCCATATAAATATATATATACCCAATTTATTAATTATTTCCAACTGCAAATTTAATTCATGATTATATCTATCACTCTACAAATTATAACATAAACATACAAAGTTAATTGCATGCATGCCATTGGCCCATTGCCACTGAGGATATATATATATGAGGAGGATATGCTTCAAAGAAGAGGAAACATGTGGTTCCAAAACCATATATCTTGCCTTGGAATGGTAGTTGGGTAATTTTGTTGCTAATTAACTTAGTAAAAAGGATATATGGGACTTGTTCGATATTTAACCATTTCTAATTAACAACTTAATCCTTCATTAGGAATATTCATGTTGCATGTATTTCACTGTGAAAGTAAGTTTACTCCAAACCAGAATATTTTCGGCTCTTTTTAAGACACAAATTATAATTCTTGCGAGGAATATCCACAACTCAAACACGCAACACTAATTCTTGCTAAAACTTTTGTCAGATCTGTTATATTTGATCAGTAATTATAACCTATATTTGAAGAAGACCAATATGATAATGCATATACCTAATTCAGAAAATATATGAAAATAAAAGAAAATTGAGGAATGAAGGCGGGTATACCATGCTTTGGAGTTGAAGGCTTGGATCTCTGAACTCCCAGAGAAGCAAGATTGCAGTTGGCCCTCCTCCCATCAATCACAGGAGCAGCATCCACACAAGCTCTCATGGCAGCTTCGGATTCGCGAAAAGTTACCTGTATAATTATACAAGTTCACTATCACAAAATTCAAATAAAGAATCAAGTATACTGATTTTATGATCGATTTCAATCCTTTTTTTGTTTCAAGATCTAGCTAGCATTAGTACATAATATTATGTGTAGATATATAAGATGAAAAATGCATGTGATAAAAGAAAAATAAGAAGAAAACATACAAATCCGTAGCCTTTTGATCTGCCGGTGGCCTTGTCAGTGATGACAACAGCCTCCAAGATCTCACCGAACTGTTCAAAGTATTTCTTCATGGTTTCCTTCTGGGTTTCCCAAGCCAATCCTCCAACAAACACCTTGGTGTATGTGGTATCACCAAACTGCCCTGCCAAATTTGCTGGAGTCATCTTAATCTTCAAGGACAAATATGGGATCGATCTCTAGCTAGCAGCTCCTTGTACAATATATCTTGCTGTCTCTGGATCTCTCAGTCAGCAACAAAACTTTCCCTATGTATATCTTGCTGTTGTTGTTGTTGATGTTAACTAATTATGAGCCCTATCTACCACTGTGGCACAAAGATAGCTAATAATAGATGGATCTAGTTGGTGGTGGTGGTGGTGGAACAAGAAGAAGAAAAGAAGAAAGAAAGAACAAGTCCCACTAGATTTAGAGGGATCTTCTACAAGATTTAGATGGTGAGGAATTTGGTGGTGAGGGAGGAGGGTGTTGATCAGAGAGACAATTAGGTCAGAGAGAGAGAGAGAGAGAGAGAGAGAGAGAGAGAGAGAGAGTGAAGGGAGAAGGGAGAAGGGAGGGAAGAGAAAGCAAAAGTTGGAAAAAGAGGAAAGCCCCTCTCATAATACGGACATGAATTATATACACAACCAGCCCCCACCTCTTAACATTATTGTACATCAACTATTCACGCACTACCTCTGGCGCGTCTTCATCACACTCGTATGTTTTCCATTTTTATATGAATCATCATGCTATATGTAATTATCTCCTATTCCCCATATGGGTGCATAGTTCCGACACGCGTAATGATGAGAGTGGGAATGGCTTCTGTTCGTATTATTATGTCCCTGGTCGCTGTCGTTTTGATTATTTTTAAGGGTAAGATGTCGAGTGACTAATTTGCCCCCTGTTTGCATCAAAATGACGAAACTGGCCCCCAAGCAAGTGCGTTTGTTTTGTCAACTTTTTGGTGGAGTGAGGTGAGGCGTGAGACACACTGACTCACTGAGCAGCAGTGGCAGAAACGGAACGGAAAAAGTTTTGGGAGGGAATGAAATCAGAAAAACAGCAATCACGCGGGAAGTCAAAGGTCAGCCTCGTCCAATTGGCAACTGCATCAGCAGCTGTTTACTGTCTACACTCTACGTGGTGGGAATTCTATTCTATGTTTTTTTTTTTTAAATCTCCACAATCAATCATTTCAAAATAAAATTGGACTTAACTTTCAAGTGCGTGACATAATAGTGACGTGCCATATACCACTTATCTGGGTTTGGCCAGGCTAGACGGCTAGGTCATAGACTCGTAGCTCTTCAAGCAAGGATTTATCTTCAAAATTTTCTCATTATGCTCTTCTAACTTAAATGTCAATATTATTATCAAAACAAACGAATTTTAAGTCAACATTGAGTAACCAGCTCTTTTTTTTTTCTTTTTTTTCAACAGTATGATTCATCGATAAACATGGCAAATACTCAAGACAAAAATAGAAAGAACACAACTCTAAGGAGATTCTTAGAGCATCCACAGTGGGGGGGTGTAAATCTACTTTTACATCCCCTTTACACCTCCGAGGGGTGTAAATACGTTTTTTTGCTCCAATGGGAAAATATGTAAAAATATATATAAAGCCACTTTTTCTTCATTTTTCTTCTCTTTTCTCGGGTGGGTCCCGCCTGCAAAAGATGTGAAAATAGATGTAAATGTACATTTTATTTTACATCTCCATTGTGGTGATGTATATTTACAACTCTTTACATCTCCCCATTGGAGACGATTCCGGTGACAAATGGTGTATATTTAACATACACCCCCATATACACCCTCCCATTGTGGATGCTCTTACAATACATAAATTTAGAAAACAGGCACAAACATTGCAAGATAATGAGTACAAAATAACAACTTAAACCCCATCTCACTTGGAGTACATATAAGGAGGACCCATAAATCCTGGAACAACTAGTGCTTCAAGAAGACCAAGTAGAGAACAATCACTCAAACAACTTGGGACATGAAACACCTCGAAGTGGAGGGCATTACCGCTCAGCTTCCGCCAAGACATTCCAAAGAACATCACAACATCTTCAAATCTCCACTTCATTCCAAAAAAAAAAAAAAACTATTGATAGTAGATACTAGTGAGAGCCATGCATCATCCAATCCTGATCTGTAGAGTCCTAATGCTACTACTTATTTTATCTATTGTATTCATCACGTGTCCTTATGAGGACTAGATTCAATAGGATTAAATGGTGTTGTCCTGGCTTAATGGGTCTCTCCCTCCTGCTGTGCTTGCCACCGTTGCTCATTCTACCTCTACGCATCTCACTTGGTTATCTTTTGAGAAATGTTATGCTTCTCAAAATCAAAATCGACTCCTCCAGCTTCGTGGTGACTTGCTGCAAACTACTCGCGGTGATCTCTCGATTGCTGACTTTCTTGACAAGGTGAACTCTCTGGCTGACAACCTTGCTCTTTATGGCTCCTATGTGAGTGACTCTGATCTTGTTGCTATTATCATGAACAACGTGGGTCCTTTATATGAGACTACTGTTAGCTCTTACCAAGCTCGTGATTCTCCCATTACTTATGATACCCTTAAGGCTCTTCTTCTTAGTGCTGAACGTCGGCTCCAGTCTGTCCAACTTCCTAGTTCTGACCTTGGAGGTACTGCTATGGTTGCTTCACGTGGACTTGGTGGTTTTCGTGGTCGTGGCTCGTTTGGCCAGTGTGGTGGCTGTGGTTTCCGTGGTGGTCGTGGTTTTTCTAGCGGTTCCTCTTTTCATGGTGGTCGTGGTAGTTTTTCTTCTTCCACAGCTGGTGTTCTTGGTGCGGCTCCGTCTTATTCCAGCGGTGTTTCTTCTTCTTTCTCTAGCTGTGCTTCCTCATCTTCCATGGCTCCTGGTCCTGCTGCCTTTTCTTCTGGTTCACGGATTCTTTGTCAAATCTGTGGCCGTGGTGGTCACGCCGCCTTGGATTTCTATAACCGCATGAATCTTGCCTTTGAAGGTCGCATTCCTACTCAACGCTTATCTGCCATGGCTGCTTCTTCCTCTCAGCAACTTGGATCCTCTTCTTGGCTTATGGATACTAGTGCCAACTCTCATATTACCCCATATGTGGGTGCTTTGAACAATCCCAGAGAATATCGTGGTAATGACTCCATTGGTGGTGTCATTGGCGGAACAGGTTTAACTATATCTCATATTGGTAGTTCTAATATTGTTCACGGTTCCTCCTCTTATTCTTTGTCTAACCTTCTTTGTTGCCCTCAAGCCTCTACTAAACTTGTTTCTATTAACCATTTTTCTAGTTATAATGACTGTTTCTTCATGGTATCAGAGCAGGTTAGCCCATGTGTGAAAGCCCAACGGCCACACGTGCTCCACGTCACCCAAAATGTGTTGTCCACGTGATAGATTTGAAAATTCGACACAAGTGCAGGGGCGTATGAGAATGTGCCGCACGTGTGGCGAATGTGAAGGTAAAGAGTCCCACATTGGAAAGTTAAGAAACCTAGCAAAGGCTTATAAAGAATTGGGTTACTCCCCCCATTGCCAATTGATTTTGGGGTGGAACTTCAACTTTCCTTCAAACCGAATCTAGAAGCTCCACCTCCAAAACAAAGAGATTTGAAAGAGGTCTACCACAAAAGCCCAAAAACTGCAAAGACACACGCAACAGAGGTCTAAAGTAGCATATATACTTAGATCTACCAAAATCCAGCCTCAAAAGGCTAATAAACAACCCCTAGAAAACTAGGATGAGACTAAACCCTTTCAAAGCAAGGAATCTACAAAACCCAACATAAAGCTGGTTGCTCTTCACAACATAACCGAGGGGACTTGGGGAGAGAAGCCCGGTTTATTAGCTGAATGGCTGGTTCCAGGGCGTTTTCAGATATGTTGTGGGTTTTGGGTTGGGGAAAAGGAAGAGTCGAGTGAGCAAAAGTTAAAAGATATTGTTTTAGGTTATTGAGCAACCAACTTACATGACTAGACTGCGGGTTTTTGACATCTTTTGTAACATAAAGTTGAAGTTCTTCTTTATACCCTAGAGATGAGAAATCTTTCAACCAAAACAAATCTATTTAAGCGATTTTGAAGTGATCAACCACTATTTTGTTTCCACTTCATGCCTCTTCGGGTGTCATGTCCTGAACTGCAAGTGTAGGGATTTTATTCAACATGTGGGTGCTCCAATTTACTGCTCTCGGCCAGAAACTCTTTGGAACTTTTCCTGTTTTGCTAGAATGCTCATCACCATGTTAAGGATTGTTCAATTCTTCCTCTTGAACACACCATTTTTTTGTGGTGTGTAGGATGTGGTAAGTTCTCTCTAAATATAATGTAAGGCTCAAAAACCTTCAAAAGCTTGTGAAGTATATTCTCCACCACGATCTGTTCGAAGAACTTTAATTGTGCTCCCAATTTCATTCTTAACGAGGGCCTTAAAACTTTTGAATGCATTTAAAGCTTTTTATTTTTCCTACAAGAAATACACACAAATTTTCCTAATAAAATCATCAATATCATAAATAAAGTATCACTTTATCCATTTGATATCAGATTGGTATTTCCCAAAAAAAAAAAAAACACACATCAACAATGCATTAGGCCAATTCCAATGTTGCCTTCATTCCAACCAAAGTCTTCTCCTCATCTGAAACTACCAAGAGAAAGGCAACAACTATCCCAACAACCAAGATAGAGTAGCCTCTCTATGATACGTGACCTCATCAGTTTACCCTTAGCCGCATCTATCCTCTTTAACAACCCATGAATTATCATCTTTGATCGTGCACAAATGTCAAGATTAAACCAGTCAAAAAACCCACACCCATTTGCCTTTACATGAATGTAATGCATTAACTACTACAGTGTAATTCAAAAATCCAAACAATTTGACATTTTAAAGACAAAAACATACAAACTGGACCTATGAGGTTTCAGTTCTAGTTCGGTTCAGTTTTCATAGAAAGTGTCTCGATGAACCGAACCAAACTGGAACTATGCGGTTTTGGTTCCAGTTCAACCAATTTTTGGTTTGGAAAGATAAATATATGAAGATGTGAAGAAGAAAGAAATAGGAACAAAAGAAAAATAGGTAGTAGAGATAAAATAAGAGAGAAAGAAGTGAAGAGATAATGATGAGGAGAAAGAAAAAGAAATAGGTAGAAAATAGATAAGACGGAAGCGCAACATGAGCTGCTAAGGTTTGCCGAAAAGAAAAAGAAGTTGGACTACAGTTATTTAGTTGGGTATAAATTGAAACTAAAATATATGGGTATTAATTGTGCTAAAATATTTAGATATTACTTGGACTTACTAATGTGATTTGAAAGTTAATTAGGCTTACTAATTATTTTGGATATAAATGAATAAGTAAACTGAACATAACCGGTCTGGTTTGGTTTTGACAGGTTTTTTCAAGACAAGAATCGGGATGGGAACTGATCCAAAGCGGTTCCGTTCGATTTTTGAGCCTAAGTTGACTTTTTCTGTCAGCACGGTGTTTTTCCCCTTTTTTATTTTACCCAGTTCACTTGTTCAAATGTCCACCCCTAAACAAGACACGACTTAGGGTTCGTGGCTGAACGCAAGAGTCGAGTGGCCATGCTCAAGTTAGGAGGTCCCAAATACTGAGTTTTAGCAACTGAAGCGGAATATATATATGTGTTGATGAAAAATTGTTGAATGAGAAAGGATGACAAACAAAAACATTTTCAAGTTGTTTGAAAAAAATTAGGTTAATAATTTTTATTTTTCCAGAAACAGAAAATGAAAATTGTTATCAAACTTTCAATTTTTTCAATTTTTTCAATTTTCAAAAATAGTAAAAATGAAATGATTATCAAACGAGCTTTAAATTAATTTAAAAAATTATATTTGGCACGGCAACGGCTTTGTTGTGGTTCCGCGGCTAGTAACATGTCTAGTGTTGAAAATTATAGTTTTGTAAGTCCAACAAGGCCCGCGGTTGTGCTAAGATGGGTTGGGATTTGGAAGAGAAGGGCATGGCATTTAAGCAATAAGATATGGGAGGAAGGGCAGTTAGGAAAGAGCAAAAAGCTAAGCAAGCTTTAAACAAAAACTAAAACCTTTGCTGATGATGATGATGATGCTGGTACTTGGAGAATATGGGCCACCAGAAATCCCTTGAGAATTACGATTATGTTATATGTATTATATGAAATGAAGAGCATCCTTACGTACTACCATCATCATGATTCATATGTATGTACATATATATACAGTGCTCTGTCGTATTGATTATATTATTGTCCTTGTTTCATTAAATATCAACCATCGGATGGAGAGGAAGAGGAAGGTATGCATAATGGACGACTACGATGAGATGATGAAAGAGGTAGCGATAGAGGGTAAGGAATAGGGAAGCAAAACTTAATAGGGAAAAAGGTCGGGTAGCAGGTATTATCTGGCAACTGGGGCAGCTGTCTTCCAATTGCTTTGACCAAAGAAAGTGACAATCCATTCAATTCCTTCCTTCCTTCCTTCCCATATGACCGATATGGCCATATCCAACTCATACCCACTGTCACACACGCACACAGACACACACATAGACATAATCAGTTTTTTTTTTCTTTTTTTTTTCCATATCAACTGTTTCACTCTGCGTAAAGTGGTGTGAGTGAGAGAGAGAGAGAGAGAGAGAGAGAGGCAAAAACAGGAGGCAGCAGTGACACAGAAGTATTGTTACCAACTGATAACACAAATACACATGCCTGTCTCGTGCAGGGTTGCTTTATCTTTTCTTTTATCCCCCCACTCCCCACACCCCTTCCAGCTCACTAAACACTTGCGTGGGGCCCCACTTCCCTTCCTTCCTTCCTGTAAATTGCCACCCCACTATGCCCTATGCCCCTAGCCTTGTTGGCTTCATTCCTTCATTCCTACTGTTACTGTACTAACTCTTCATCGAAATTCAAGGGTGAGCTAGGTTTCATCTATTTTCGTCCAAATGTAACATAAAGAAGCACACATGTTTGGTTTCAATACTTAATTGAAATTCTACTCAATTCAGGAACAATTAGTGCCCTCACCCGATAATAAATTCATTGCTCAACTTTTCTGTTCGAGTTTTCATCCCAATTGAATAAGAGGTTGTTGTTACATTACATCTGCATTTTTTAAGTTGAATAAACAAAGAATAATGCTATTCTTACCACATTCTCATACCACCTTATGTAGCAGATAAGATAGACATCTATATCAATTAAAATTAATTTAATATTTTCTTTTATTTTATAATTTCTTGAAACATTTTAATTGATGTGGCAAGAGTTACACCACCACCACACCACAACTGGTTTGGGCCTAGCCACAAATGTCAATAAATCCTTAGTCAGGAACACTGATTTGCAGGCCCATCAGACAAGAGAGCATGTCTCCCTTGCCCCTCCCTTCCCATTTGACCACCTCTCTTGATGTTGCGCAAGGCCTTCAATGGCAAGGCAATCAATTAAGCAGTTGTTAGGAATCAGACTCCAACGTTAGAGAAGAAAATAATACCATATCTTCAGTTCAACCATGGTGCCTTCGCTTAACGTTTGTGCAGTGCAACCAACAGCTCCGCTCCGCCTACATTTAGATTTAGTTGCAGTATGGAGCATGAGGTGGTTCCCAAGCAGTCCCTTCAGATGGCTTTGCCACCCTAAGACCATGGTCTGGCTGCAGCTTCCAGGATACAAACTTTTCTTTTTCAACAAGTAAATCCTCCATGAGTAATAGAAAAGTGAACAGAGGACTATGCTAAATATAACTTGAGATAAAATAAAAAATAAAAACCAAAATACAACATTTTCACCTCCTAGCTTACTTACAGGGACTAATGCTTGAATGTCAGTCGTGTCACTTCAACTTATCTTGCTTAAACTCATGCCAATTACTTTTTCTTTTCAACAATGTAAACATATTCTTCAAAGAAAATACCTCAAACCTCAAACCTTTAGCTTTTCATTTTCTCTAACAAAAAGTCCACTTAGTTCGCTTAGACGTCTTGGTTCTCTTAATTATCCTAGCCATATGAGAAGAGAGCCAAGACATCTAAGAGAACTAAGCGGAACCACCTAAATCCGTATGATCAACTCACCTTCAGTAGAGTTTTAGTTAGAGATATAAGAAGGTTGAATAAAGATGCAGAAACAGAAAGGTAAGCATCCTAGATATTGATAAGTGTCATGTTTACATTGTTTGGGGAGTCCAAATAAGATGAGTATAAGTCACTCCTTACTTTCGCATTTCGAGTATGACAGGGTGGCATCCGTTTCGAACTCTACCAACACAAAAACAAAAATAACACCAAAATGTGCAAAGAAGCCTGTACTTCATAGCACAAGCACTATGTGCAACTACGACAAATCCTCGTGATAAAGATGAAGTCCAAGACCAAAACGTGCACAAGCGCGACGAAATGCCATTGCTTCTGCCTTCTGTACAGGATCCCCAAAACTTGTGTCATCTACTGAAGCAGTGCCGGTCGACTCCCTAAAGATCTGGCAGAAACAAGTAGCATATAGTTGGGAAAACAAGTCAGATACGTGCCAAACCTTACAATCTTTTTCTCTTCTTTTTGGTTTTTCAACATTTCTGAAGCTCATTTAAAGGAGCTTCCACAAATATACTACCAAACGAATGAGGTTTTCCCATTTTAGGACAACTGAATTCTAAATTCACTGAAAAGAAAAGATAGTTCATGGCATCCCATTCATTCATTTTTAGATAGAAGATACATATGCAAAGTACATGTAATGGAATAATCTAGATTGCTTAGACAATTGTGAATTTATAATTTCCAACACTATAAAAATTAAAAGGTTAGAGGAAAATAAATGGAAATATGAATATTGTTGTACCTCAGCATCAGTGCCATAGAGCGTGACACGATAAACAACAGATACAGACTTGGCATCAGCGGAGTAAGTGATGCTGCGGACCTCACCGGACCATTCTACAAATAAAACATGTGCAGTAAAAAAAAATGAAAAATTGGAAGTCATTTGGGAATATGAAGCCTGGTGTGGTGGTGGTGCCTACCTGGAGCATGCAAGTTCATAATCCGATTAACAATGTGCCTGAAATGAAAATATCAGGCCAGATTCAGAATTGTTTTGTTTTTCTGTCACAAAGATTTTGAAATTAAAACAAGATTATATTTTAGTAAGTAATACCAGGGGATGTATTTGGAGGTAAAGCCACTTTCGGAGCGGGTTTTGACGAGGGAATCAGGGACTTTCTTGTTGAGTTGCTTGAGGATTTCAGAGAGGGGTCTGCTGATTCCCGAGCTCACTGCGAAGCCGTCGTCTTCTGCCTCTTCATCTGCTTGTTTCTCCCTCCGCACTTCCGCATTAGAAGAAGAGGCCAACTTGGCGTAGGAACGCCGCCACGGTGAGCCTTCACCCACAGCTACACACAGCGATCTCAACATAGAGGATTTAGAAGCGACTGATTGCGCCATTCCTTTCTCTCCCAAGGAAGCACAAAACCCAAAAACAACAACAGCGAAACCCTCTCGGCCCTGTCGCTCTCTTTCTTTTGAACTTGGCACAGTGTCACTTGACTAGCCAAATATTTGACAACAAATTAATACTATTTCCCTAAATTTTGGGGTCGTCTTTCACTTCAATCCCTAAAACCTCCCAAGGACAGATTTTTTTCCTTCTACAATTTAGAAAAAATTGAATTATTATTATTTTTTGTTCACACATAATATGAAAAATGTAAGTGTCACAATACCAATTTAACTGAAGATTAAATGGTCAAATTTATAGACAACTTAAATTGATTTTGAGCTCGTTTTGGAGTGATTCTGGAGAGGCAAATAATCACTTTTATGGAGAATCACTTCTCCAAATAATCACTTTAAGTGATTTTAATTGATTTTATAGAGAATCACATGGAAGGTGCTTCTCCCCATAATCACTTAAAATCACTGAAAGTAATTTTCTAAAGAAACACAAGAAACACGTGAGAGGTATTTCTTCCCGGAAGTGATCTGACCTATCCAGAATCATTCACAAATGAGCCTTTTATCTCAAAACCTCACGGTAAACTCACCTAAAACCTGAAGGTGTAAAACATAATTAGATCATCATCTAATTTGCCGGTGAAATGAAGTTGAAAATTTTATTTAAAAGAAATGGGAACTTAGCGATTGAATTTTGGGTTCAATTCAAACAAATCATACTTATAAGACAGCAACAACGATGCTCAAGTGGCATCTGATTCTTATCTTAGATTGAAAAACATCAATCTAAATAAAGGGTTTAGAAGAAAAAATAATTAAGTACGGTGATCAGATGAGAGCCATTTGTTGGACGTTGATTGGGTAGCAATCAGAGGGTGGGCCGTTAAAAGCCCGCCAAGCAAGGACGGCATTTGCAGCTTCAGTTGGGTGGTAGGCATCCCAAAAAATGTACTGATTTCTATTTGCGCATGGAACCAAATATGGAAGACATGTTATCTGCCCTCTGTTCCTCCCAATTCCACAGCACCCTCTATCAATCACACTGAAACCTGCCATGCCAAATTGCCAAATTGCCAATGCCATGTATTATATACTTTTAAATGCATCCTTAGTGTCGCTAAAATGAAAATTATAAGTAGTTGTTGTTACCATAAAGGGCAGGATTGTTAAGCATGTCACCAAAGGCAGCATAAGTATTGGCGTAGACAAAGATGGCTCCAGGATGGTTGGTGTTGAGTTGGTTGGCCAGCGATCTAAGCCCTTCATTGAAGGTACCAAGGATCTGATTCACATAATCCACACACCTTCCGGGCTGGGCCAAGGCTCTCTGGTTAGGGATACACCCCAATGGCCCAATTCCTGCTAGCATAAACTTCCTTAATCCTAAGCTGTGCAACGCCTACAACGTAACAATATTAATTTCAAATCTCATGAACGACAGATGTTGAAAACAAACAAAAAGATTTGAATAAATAAACAAGGAGTCTAGATCTAGTACCAGAATCTGTTGAGTATAGCGATTAAGGAGAAGGTTGGCAAAGGCAGGAGGAGTGTAAATGTAGCTGGAAGAATAGAGGGAAGGCAAGAGGTAGTTGTTGATGTAGTCATTGCTTCCAAACTCCAAAACTGCTATGGACTTAGCCAAGTACTGGGTCATGTTAGCTCCACTCATCATCCGTCTTAACTGATCCAAGGTGCTCTCAAAATTCAGCACTTGCTGGTTAAGGCTATACCGCTGTCCCTGTGAATTCATTCATGTGTGTGGATCATTTATATGTCACGCTTGTATATATTGCCAGATAAATGTTTGTATTGTTAGACAAAATGAACTGAATCAATGGTTTATAGATTTCACAAGTATGTGTATATATATTTGACAAGTGAGGATTTAACTTCGTACAAAGTGTTGGCCTGTCTCATCAAGAATGCCAGCAGCTGCGGAAGCATAATTTACTCCCCCAAGTATTCTGGTTCCATTTGTATTAGGATCTGCAAAGGGTGGAACATATGGAAGACCCAGCAAATTTCCTGCAAATTAATTAATTACCCATGAGAAAATGAAATAATATTAATTATACATGTGTGTAGCTGTAGCCTGTAGGTACCGACCAAGCATATCGACAACAGTTCTTCCATTAGAGAATCTGCCAGTAGGGCCTGCCCTGAAATCGCAGCCATAAGGATAATAATTGGATTTTGCAAGGGAGCCAAGGTAGTTGTTGTTGCCAACATCAATCAATGAGTCCCCAAAAATAAACATTGCTGGAACCTGCGCTGCTGCTGACACTGACCCAATACTGGTTGAGCACTGCACCACTAAAATCATCATGATCAGCACCACCCCCACCCCACTACTGCCCAACCAC
Organism: Prunus kanzakura; assembly: GCA_020521455.1. Taxonomy (NCBI): domain Eukaryota; kingdom Viridiplantae; phylum Streptophyta; class Magnoliopsida; order Rosales; family Rosaceae; genus Prunus; species Prunus kanzakura. The sequence goes on from BPUM01000936.1 coordinate 153,203, forward strand.
ACCCCTTCCCCTTCATCACAAATCCTCTTCTTACCACCCATATTATTCATCCTCACTTCAACAACACAGATTAAGGTGGGAAAGGATAGAGAGGTGATTTTATTATATATATCCATTCCATTTTGACGAAACGGCTAAATATGACATGTAACGCAAGCATTTCCAAGTTTGCAAAGCCATAAAACGTTGCTTTTGGATGCCTTTTGGGGTTGTCTTTTTGTCGTCCGTTTTGCCTTTTATCTTCTTTCTGGGATCTGGTTCCTCTATCTCTTTTGCTTCTTTGCATGTTATCAAATGAGGTCATGTCACAGACTCACATGTTTTTATCCCTTGTTACGTGAGATTCATGCGTTGTTGTAACTCGTACCCATCGCCCATCAAATGCGAAATCGGTATCTTAGATAAACGACTTTTGGAACTGTCAAATTATTTACATATATAATTCAAAAGGTATAGTTAGGTTTAATCCGCGTTTTCCTTTTGGTGCACACTATTTTATTTATTTACTTTTTTTAAATTTTGACAAAGGCAATTAGAACTTGAAGCTCTTATCTAATATTTGGAGAAATATCACTAAACTAAATGCTAGTTATGCATATAAAATTCTTGAAATTGAACCTAAAAACAGAACGATTTCAATCATTGCTTTATAACTTAACAAAATTGAACACACTGCTCTAATCAACTGGCCTAACCTCTTTCTACCCCAAAACTTACATAATGATGACACAAAAAGAAAAGAAAAATACAGAAGGTCAAATCTTCAATTTGTTACGGGAGAAACTCAATTGCTCATCCTTTTTTCCCTTGCCGTTTCCGAATTAGAAGATGGAAGTAAGCAGGGAACTTTTGGTTGTCTCCCACTCACAAGCATTTCTTATGCCGACACAAACCAAACAATGTTGATGGTTGGTTGTCCAAGAGATTGCCATGTGGCGTATCCTAAGCGATCCAAGGGGACCCCTTATGCGTTGCTAAGCAATAATCACTAGCAAGTAGCAAGAGGGTTTCTATTGTTAAATAGTTAATTAAAGCAACATCAACAATGGGAGGAAAATGTAATGATACTTACTCTCTATGCTTCGGACAAAAAGTCTAAAGGCCTATATATATATATCATTCACCTTTCTTTAGTTCTGCTTACAAAAAGTCCAAGAACAATGCAATTAAGAAAAGGTATGGAAGATGAAAGCCCTTGGAGTTGGGTGATCAACCACCTACTCATACTATAGCTAGTTCCTTTTGACCCCACTGACTCTTAATTCTACTTCTTTTGACCCCTTTTCTTGACGATCAAGGAAATTAATTTCTAAAAAGATTTAGATTAGTATGTATAAAAGTAGTTCTAGAGAGATTTGGTGACTTGGTCGGCTGTCTAAAATATTTGACAATGACTATATAATTAGTTTGTATAATTTCTTTTTCTTTTCAAATTAATTAATTATGTGTGCATATATACATAGCATATTGATTGAAGTGGAGTTTTGAAATTCAAGACTAGGAATGTCAAATGCGCTTTTCAAAATTCAAGAGAGAGTTGACATGAGGTAACAAATGGGTAATCATGAATTTGTTAGGCTCCAAGCAATTTGTCAACCGAGCACTTACTTGTAAATGGTGAGGCTTTAATGTTCTCTTGCACTTGATTAATTATCATTAATATGATACTTCTTCGACAAGTTTATGAAAGGGAAGATTATTTACAAGGTAAGATTAGATTAATGCTTATCACTAGAACAATTGTAGATGGTAAAATTCTCTCGCCAATATGTTAAATTGAAAAAGTCAAGGTACAATCTATCCACCCATTACACAAAGTAAAGCTCATGTATTCCTTGTTGGATCCCAAATATAAACCCTAACCAAAGAGAATATGTCCTTATTGAGCAAAAACTTCAATATCCCTTTAAAGTTGGTCACGTGATGACACGTGACCAATTTTGCTACAAGTTTTGTTGGAATACAATATCGTTGACCAAATTAATGCGTAGTTAAAAGATGAATTACCATATTGATTGATTTGAGAGTTTGAGGATTAAAATAAAGACTTTTAAAAAATTTAGGGACCACCTGTGATAAATACCCTTAAATAGGAGAAAGACTTCCATAAAACGGGGATATCATTATTTTTCTATTCCGGCCAATAACGACATGACACGCGTGATAATGCTTCCAAGTAGGATAACATTATTGGTAAAAGGTAGCAAAATAGTGTTATCCCCATTGCAATTTTTATCCTTAAATAGATTAACTGGTATTTAATACGTATGCATTTGATTTGTCACCAGTAAAGTTCAGTCTCAAGGTTGTCAACTAAGGCCCTGTTTGGTGGGCTGGACTAGATGGGATTTTTTCCATTAAAATGGACATGGGTCCTAGCCATTGTTTGGTGGGCTTATAATGTATCATGGACTGGATGTGGTTATTGGACACCAGTCCATAATAGCAAGGGCTCCAAAACCCATCGGTTGACATGGGTTTCGAAGCCAGTCGAGTCGTCTTGCGAGCATGCCTCCTTCTTTGATTCGAGACTTGCTCTGGTTTGGTTTGTTGCCTTCTCTCTTTTCCCTCTCTCTCTCTCTCTCTCTCTCTCTCTCTCTCTCTCTCTCTCTCTCTCTCTCTCTCTCTCTCTTCTCTCTCTTCTCTCTCTCTCTCTCTCTCTCTCTCTCTCTCTCTCTGCCATATCTTTGGGTCGACGCAACGGCGCCATTTCACAAACACTCCTATCTCATCGGCGTCTCGCAGATCGTCGCATCTTCCAGTCGATCCGACCAAACTTGAGATCTGATTTGAAGGAGGGGCCTTGCAATTCTTGCAATTCTTGCTGATCTAATTTGTTCTTGAGATCTTATGGGGGACTTGCAATTCTTGATGGTAGATTAGTCAAATTGCATTTTTGAGAATTGTATTCATTGTTTTAATTTTTTTTGTATTTTTTTAAAAATTTTACTATTTTTGTTCCAGTCCTACAATCTCAACTTGGTGTTTATTGCACCAAACAATTGCTTCAAATCCTTTCATATCCTAACCAGTCCAGTGTAAGAGCACTTCCACCCATTTGTCATGGCAAAAGACAAGGGCAAGGCAATGACTGTTACTATTTACGTGAATAGTGGCAGCCCTTGCAAAAGGCTTGTGGTGTTTCCACCCATTGTCATGGCAACCCAATGGCAACCACTATTCACATGAGATATGAAGAGAGGAATTTGAATAGAGTTTTGGTATGAGAAGTGAAGAATATGACTAAGTATTTATTTTTTTAAATCTGAAATTTTTTGTATTTTTTTAGATTTTAAATTATTTTTTTTCATTGCTGACATCAGCAAACGCAAGCAACAGCCTAGGCTATTCTTGCATTTGGGCTAGCCCAGGCTTGTGGAGCCCACCAACTACCCTGGCAGCATTTGCCTGCTAGAAACACTTTTTGGGCCTAAGCCCCCCTTGCTCGGGCAAGGGGTTGCTTGCTGGAACTGCTTTAATATATCCAATTCAGTCCAGTATAGCCTATCAAATGGGCCTAAAGGGACTTATCAAATACAAATCGCGATGGATGGGATTGTTAATGGGATATCCAGTAAACAGTTTCTGCGTCAATTTAGAAAAGAGGAAAAGAAAAGCAAGAAAGAAAAGAAAATAGTAAAACAGATGAACAAAGGGCAGGAAAGTGAGAACTATTTGATATCAACTGTGTGTCAAATTGTCTTGTCTTGTGTTGTGCGCATTTCATTTCATTCATTCAATGACTTTGTTATGTTATGGCTTTTGTTATGTAATATATGATTCCTAGCTGGCTACTTGTTGTCAAATCACAATTGCGAGTTTAAGGGCCGCCAAAGCCGATGTTTACGGGTACAACAGAGATTCAATGTTTGCCACTTTCATTTTTCATCTGTGAGTATTGTGTCCGGCAAACAACCAACTCATATTATATATGTATAATTGTTCCCTCCATATCTTTGGTACCAATTGCCAAGTATCTTCTAATTGGCTAGCTTAGGATCATGAATTTCAACCCACATGTTGCGACACCATATATCCACGCACTCTCCCACTATAATTGCCCTATCTATATATCACAAGATCTTTGTGGCCATGATGGTGCCATTCTCCTCCCCTTTGCGGTGACAGTGGTTTTATGTTGTATTTTGTTTTGAATTTGTGATGGTGAAGATTATTATACTAGATTATACCGGTTCTAGTCTAATTTTCTCTTTGTTTGTGGTGTTTTGTTTGTTCCTGGCCTTTTCGATCATTGTTTTCTCTGTTTGTTTGCTTCCCATTTTTTGGGGTTTAAATGAACTTAAATTGATTACGACAAAAAAAAAACATCTAAGTTCTAACCCGTTCGTTGAACTCACAATATTTTGATGGATCAAGACAACGTTCGTTCTCTACTTATGTTTCTTTTAGTGCTTATATTTTTTATTTATTAAAATGATGTCATTGCACATCTAATCAAAAATGAGCATCTTATATTCGCATTGCAATTAAGTGATAATGACTGCCGCTACGATACCATGAAAGAATGCGAAGTTTCATTCCAAAACTAATTGACAATTGAGAAATAGCCCAACTCCCAATAAACTCTTTAACATCCTTACAACTTTAATTGATTTTTTACAAGAATATTATACGATAACGTGGGAAAGGATACTCATGTTTTTTTTATAAAAAAAAAAAAAAACAAAGGACATCTATCTCCTTCCCAATGAGTATCTTTGGTTAGAAAAAAAAAAAAAGGGACTAACGACATTTTACTCCATCGAGGTTTATGTGCCGTATCGAAATGGGTTTTGAAATTTCAATTTCTTCAATTTGATACCCAACGTTTTTAAATTTAACCAGATTACACCATCCATCAACTTCACCGTTAAATTTTATATTAAATTGATGATGTGATAAGTGTGGTACCCACTATGATGCTGATGTGTGAATTTTTTTTTATTTTAAATCTTTACAAATTTAAAAAATTTAAAATCCCCACTCTCTCTTTCTCTCTACCCCTCTGCCTTCCTCTCCCATCGCCGACCCATTCCCATCATCGTCGTACAGCAGCCCCCCAGACTTGCCCCAAAGCAAACCCACTCCGGCAACCCAGATCTCGCCTGCGCCGTCACATCAACAGTTTCTCAAACCACCACCCGAAACCTTAGGGTGGGTGCATATACAAATATTAAATGATTAGAATTTTCGTGAAGGAATTCAAATCGCCCGTTTGACACATGGTCTGAACTTTTGAATGCATTAGGTACATGGTTTAATGCCCGTTTAAAATCTGCTACATGCTTTCCCTAAATGGAATCAGCGCTAACAATAAAAAAATAAAAAGTAATTAACAACATTTAGACCTTGATTCAATTGGTTAAATAGAAAATACTGTTTTAAGCATAAAGCAAAGCTGTGACACCCTACCAATATGTGGCACTATCTATTAATTTCCAAAACCCATCATGCAAACCACACCAAGTTCATCCCTTCCTTCCTCTAACACAACATGTATGAAATTTTTAATTAAATCATTTCTGCTACAATAATTTATTCATAAGAATATGTCTGCCATAGTTACTTGCAAATTGAGGAGGTTTTGTTTTGTTTTGTTTTGTGTGTTTTCTTTTAATAAATAAAAATCTTGTTTTGGTTGCATTGCAGGTGAGTGAGTTATCTTCCTTCCTTCTAGCAGCAGGTAAGCAGTTTGTAATTCAAATAGTTAATATCATTTATCCGGGTCTTATATTCGATTCTTCATTCCTTCAATATCACTTGGTATATAATAAAAAAAATCTTCATTTTAGTAGTATTAAACTATACACAAGAGTCAGAGGAAGTCAATGAAGCTCTTTCTTTAACAACAATTCTCTGCCACGTTTTAGGTGACTTTTGGGTGGTCGGGTCCTTCCTGGCTAAAAGTGCAGTAGAGAGCCCAGCCTTTGGAATACAGTTGGTGCTCATTTTAGGGACATGAGACATCACTGCTTTGACGAGCATAAAAGATGGATAGATGGATGGATACAGCTGAAGGCCGATCACTTTCCTCCTGCACCATATCTTAAATATATACCTAATTATCTTAATTAGTGCCTTAGTGCTTCTGCAATTTGAAAAGGGTCTCATATATTTTTTACTATAGACTGTCTCTATAGGCAAATGGTAATGGCTTCTTTGCTACCATAGATCCATATCTAGTCTAGATATCAGATAAGCATGACCATAAAGTTTTGTAGGATGATTCTAATAACTTTGACTAGCGCCTGTCACTTTGTCTAGATGAGATGAATCACAAGACCACACAGAGGGAGGACACAGTCTTTTTCTTGATATCAAAAGTGTTTGGCATGTCGGGTGTGGTGATCTCCGTCAAGTATATCCTGCCAATCATATCTAGATAAGCTTTGGCACATGTCTGATATTCTTTTGAAAACAGATTTGTTAAAAAAAATCACCATGATGAATATATATTGAAACAGCAAAAAGACGTGACAGTGTTTGATTGATTCAAAATTAACTAGCAACAAGAAAAAAGAAGAAAAGGAAAGTAGAGGGAGTATAGTATTGTTGAACCATGATGAATGAAGGGAGTAGAGAGCGAGAGAGAGAGAACATAATAGCAGTAATGGACGTAATGGTCCACTGTGTATGACTAGGTAGGGGGCAGCCCACTAGAAAGAGAAGAATGACCATGACCAATTGATCATGATTCACGAGTGGCTACTGTTGCCGAAAACTACGGCCCATGGTACCCGGAGCCACAAATCTAATCTCATCTTATATATATATATATGGTGGTGGTGGCCGTGGCCGTGGCGGTAGATGGTTTATTAGGAGGAAGAGTAGCCTTGGATTATATAAAATTAATTTATGTATACATATATACCAAGTGAAAGTGATTAGATGATATGATTGTGGGGGCTGACTTAGTTTGGGGCATGCCACTACTGCCGAGTCAACTTCACGAGGACTCCAAATTCGAATTACTCTACCCAAAAGATCGGCCCCGAGGAAATGTAGGTTGACGGACACTATAAATATGAGGAGAGGCCAACCCACTTGTTAGAGCTCGTCTCAAAATCACAAAACAAGTTTTAAACAAGCAAGTGAGGGTCTCTGATTTCACAAAAACATATAGCTAGCTAGCGACTTCCATTAAGTCAGCAAAAATATACATACATAAAACACAAAGAGAGGAAGAGAGAGTGTACAGTCAGTCTATAGAGAAGAGATACAGAAAGTTGACGAGAGACAAAAATGAAATTGAGAGGAGATTCCATGTCTGAGGCTGAGGCTGTGGTGGAGGATATGTCTGTTGATTGGAGAGGCAGACCCTGCAAGCCTACCAAGCACGGTGGAATGAGGGCCGCTGTTTTTGTCCTTGGTCTCTCTCTTCTCTCTCTTCTCTCTCATGTTTGTTTATTTCATATTTTGCACCATATTCATATGATCTTGAATGCATATATCTTATTTTGCTCACCTCTTCGCATTAAGTATGTATGTACTACTATTTGTTACTATATCAACTGTGAATATGGTAATACATGAACTTTATATGATGGATGCAATCAACAGTGAGTTCCCTAAACCACATGCATTCTTGCTGGTTTATAACAGAAAGAGAGACGATAAAATAACACATGTTCTATATTGTTGGTGGATGATATATTTATATTTATATATGTTATATATTTATGCAGGTCTCCAAGGTTTGAGATGATGGCAATAGCTGCTGTTGGGAACAATCTGATTACCTATGTATTAAATGAGATGCACTTTTCACTGTCAAAGTCTGCAAACATTGTCACAAACTTTATAGGGACAGTCTTCCTACTCTCCCTCTTTGGTGGGTACCTCTCAGATTCCTATCTTGGGAGCTTCTGGACCATGATCATCTTTGGCTTTGTGGAGTTGTCTGTAAGTCGATTTTTTTCTTTTTGCTTTTACTGCTAGCAATCTTTGATCATCATGATTTCAAGCACTATCTTGCAATTTGCATATTCAAGATTCTCTCTCTCTCTTGAAATCTAAGTTTATCTTATTAAATTCTGAAAACTAATCTTACTGTAACACTAAATCAATAAAGATTCAAAAGTGGCTGATTCTTATCATTTCATTTTCTATACACAACAAAAGAGATGTAAGTTTTACATGATGGTTTCTAGCAAGACAACAGACCATTGTTTTGCAGCCCAAAGAGGAAAAGGCATATTCTGTGTGAAATAATAGTATAATTATGAGAATTAGATTTCTTTTTTCTTTTCTTTTTTTCTATTTCCCTAGCATGAACCATTATAATTTTTGGTGTAAAATTGCTTGCAGGGTTTTATATTACTCTGTGTTCAAGCCCATCTCCCAGAATTAAGGCCACCCCCTTGCAAGATTATGTCCCATGAGTACTGTCCTGAGGCAAAGGGGTACAAGGCTCTGATATTCTTTGCTGCAATATATCTGGTGGCCTTGGGAAGTGGTTGTCTAAAACCAAACATAATCTCTCATGGGGCTGACCAATTCAGGAGGGATGATTCCAAGCAATCCAAGAAGTTATCGTCTTACTTCAATTGCGCCTACTTCGCCTTCTGCATCGGAGAACTTATTGCATTGACTGTTCTTGTTTGGGTCCAAACACACTCTGGAATGGATGTTGGCTTTGGAGTGTCTGCAGCTGCCATGGCAATGGGATTAATTTGCTTGACTTTCGGTGCACCTCTCTACAGGAACAAGCCCCCTCGCGGAAGTATTTTCACTCCAATTGCTCAGGTAAGCTTCCACTTGCCTTTCTCCTTTAATCTCTTTCTCTACAGAGTTTTATTATAAATGCCTTTTTCCTTTTTTCTACTTTTTGTCTTTGGAAATTGAGGAGCCTTTAGGCTATATGCTAGCTTTTGTGTCAGTTATAAGCTAATTCAACTCCAGTAAAGGAAGTTATTTTTCTCGTTTGGTGTATGTGTGTGTTTCTGTAATGTTTTAGAGACTTTCTTGTAGCTCAATTTGCAGTAATATAATTTAATTATTCCTGGCACCCCACCCCTATGAAAATACCCCGACCGACCATACTTAAAATAATTATCAAAGTGCGCATGATCAATGTCTCTTTCCGATCCTTCAATTAATTTATTCATGTTTCTGTTGATCATCAGGTCTTCGTTGCTGCGTTTACAAAGAGAAAGCAAATCTGTCCTTCCAATACAGAAATGCTTCATGGAAACCAAAACAATGTGCCAAACCACCTCTTTGTTCCAATGTCGCCTAACATCAGCCCTCTCCTCCATACTGAAAAGTTCAGGTGGGTTTGCTTTGCTTGCATGATTTAAAAGCAACGAATTAAACCAGAGTTGGATTCTTTTCTTTTTGTCTCAGAATCTGATATTAATTTTGTGCCCTCTGCATTAATCAAGGAGAAAAAGGTTTGAATTTGAAATGTCAATGTCAATGTCAACTTCTTTACATGTGAATACACATGTATTAGCATTATCACACTTTTGATAGGAAAAGTTTGTTTTTCTTAATTTTATGGGTTCTATTCTATCTAGTGAGTACTGAACTGACTGTGGTTACTCAAACTGCAGATTCCTAGACAAGGCATGCATCAAAATTGAAGATGGAACTCAGAGGAACGAAAGTCCCTGGAGATTATGCACCGTGGCTCAGGTGGAGCAAGTCAAAATAATCATCTCTGTGGTGCCCATTTTTGCTTGTACCATCATCTTCAACACCATTTTAGCTCAACTCCAGACATTCTCAGTCCAGCAAGCAACTGCCATGAACACTAGGATCACAAGAGGCTTCAAAATTCCCCCAGCTTCACTTCAAGCCATCCCTTACATTATGCTTATATTTGTTGTCCCTCTCTATGAAATTGTCTTTGTACCTGCTGCACGAAAACTCACTGGAAGGGACTCTGGGATCTCGCCCTTGCAAAGAGTTGGCACTGGACTCTTTATTGCTACGTTTTCCATGGTCTCGGCCGCACTGATTGAGCAAAAGAGAAGAAACTTGGCCTTGTCTTCGAACGAACCGCTTTCTATCTTTTGGATTGCTCCCCAGTTTCTCATCTTTGGCCTCTCGGAGATGTTCACCGCAGTGGGACTTATAGAGTTCTTCTACAAGCAGTCGTTGGAGGGGATGCAATCCTTTCTAACTGCCATGACATACTGTTCATACTCATTTGGCTTCTATTTGAGCTCCATCCTTGTTTCTCTGGTGAACAAGCTCACCTCAACTTCTTCAAGGGGAGGCTGGCTTAGTGACAATGATCTCAACAGGGATAGGCTAGACCGTTTCTATTGGTTGCTTGCTGCCCTCAGCCTCATCAACTTCTTCAATTACCTTTTCTGGTCTAATTGGTATTCTTACAACCCGTCTTTATCACTCCCTTCATCACCAAAGCAGTCCTACGGAAAAGACTTGGAAAGCAATAACTTCAACCCTTCAAAGCATGTGGAAGCTCACAATGTTAAAACTTGAAGCTCACCCCCTTCATCTCTCTTATAATTTTTTCTTGACCTAGCTAGACCCCTCTCTTGCTTATTAGTGCTCTTAGATATGTACAAAATTAAAAGGCAAATCTCCTCAAGTAAATGGTACCTCTAGATAGATACCCTTAATTAGTGCATGCTAGGTTGTTAATTAATATAATATATATGTATATATATTATGACTGTGTAAGACGGGACCAGTCTAGAGAGAGTCAGCCAAGTCTTGGAATTGATATTGCCAAGAATGTGTGAGGAAGATAGGTCTAAACCCATCAACCACAAGGTTCAATGAACCCTCCTACTTCTCTCCACCTTTTTCTTCAATGCTTCTTTCTGTTGATCATGTGAAGGGGAGGGGTCTAAATGTTTCTTTTGGGAGGAAAAAGTAGGATGTAAGTGGTGGGGTTGTTGCTTTATGCTTTGATTAGTTAAAAGAAGTGTCTTTTTTCACAAAAGCAAAGCTAATCTAGCTATGGTAATGTAACTCATACATATTCATGGATGGATGTGTTAGATATATATATATATATTATTGCTTGTAAATTGTAAGCATTTTCATAAGCTTAAAAATGGAAAACACTTTTGACTCTTTCTGGGGTCCTAGGGATAATGTGTTTGCTGTGCTCTTGTCTCTTTCTTTATCACTTTCACCTTAAGAATGAAACATGTCTCATACATGTCTTGTGTTGGAAATGCATTATTATCTTCCTACCACTACTGGCTTTGAGAGTCGGAGTGTGGTATTTCAACATGATTTTAACTTTTTATGTTTCATTAAAAACTCTAAGGGTCCCCATGAGTAGCCATCTTTACCAGCAAACTTGTCCCCCATTCTTACTTACTGCTTACCCCTCTCCAAATGTTATGAGTAAATCATGGGTTAAGCAAGTAGATCATCATCGCTCTGATGATATTGATAGCTTAGCAGTGATTACCAACTGGTGATTCAGATTCAGCCTAGGGGTTTACCGACATGCAACTGGTGATTCGTATTTGACTCCAATAACTGTGACCAACTTACTTTTTTTCCTGTCCCGTTATACCCTAAATTAATATTCCACGTAAGGGCTGAATGGTATACATACATATATATATAAGCATTTTCCTAATAAAGTTTCGATTTCCAAAGCATTCAAAGACATTTCATGTTCTATTTACACACACGTAAGTACTCGGGTAATTCATTAACAGGGACGCCTAGCTAGCTAGCTTAACTAACACATTACTGACCAATGGAGAATCCAAGAATTTTTATTTGTCATGGTGGAAAAATATAATCAGCTGGCTACGTACCTTATTAAACTCTTTGAGGCATTTCTTCGAGCAGCTTGCCTTCGTCATAACAAGAAGCATATCAATGCATCAACCAAAGATTACTTTTGAGTGTCCACAGAATCACATTACCCACATGGGTTCTGAAATCATTTATGAGCCTGATCGTCCATGTTATTCAAATGGACTTCAAAATAATCAGGCCAAGCCCATTTCAGTATAACCTTTTTTCCTTTTCGTTAGCAAGTTCATTTCAGTTGCAACTTTCCGCTCGAAAAACTTTCCGCTCCAATGTTTTAGTATTGCTACGGCACAGCATCCTCCCTTAGGAAACTCTCTGTCTCTCTCGAAACCCCTTCTAATGGCACTGAGTTTTTCTTTGCCATCAATAATCATATTTATTTTTATACTAAAACATTGGGATGTGATTATGTTAAAGGATTAACAAATTAGTAATTTTTTTTTTTTAATACAAGCGATAGTCAAGGGAGAGGGGGTTCTCTCACACACAATACCGAGGTATTATGAGGGTTCGAACATGAGACCATTGATCTGCAAGTTAAGGCCATTTTTCCATTAGAATAGACTTTGTTGGCAACAAATTAGTATTTTTGTTACTATAAGTACCGTAAAATTGTCATTCATTATGTTTATGATATAGTGATTTTAAGGATTGCACTCAAATTCGAGTCCCCCTATTTGGTAGTGTAGATAATTCAGAGTAGTTTAGATTATCACTTGTATAATTAAAAAAAATTTATTTTCATTAATTGAGAAGAAAAAACAAGTCAAACAATAAATTAAACATATGCGTGGTAGAAAAGTTTTTTGATAAATATAATCGTAATATATATGTTTTATATATAAATAATGCATAATTGCTATAGTGGCCCTGGAACATTGGTCAATTTTCACTTTACCCCCTCAAAGTTAAAGTAACCCACTATGCCCTTTTGACCAAGGCTTTGTGTGTCACTTAACCACTTTCCGTCAACGTCATCCCAAGTTCCGTTAAAATGATGACATGGCAGGGGTAATCTGAGGTTGTGACGTGTTCCTGTGGACCCCACCTCTAACGACTGATGTAGCTAAAACGATCGAATTGATCTGAGCTCGCTAGCGAATCAAAAAACCCCAAATTAACTTCCTCCTCCCACAGAAGAAGATAAAACCCTAGAAATCAGAGGTTGGGTTTCCACGAAAATTGAAGATGAAGCGTGAAATAATTGACGGAGGGGAAGAGTTGGATGTGGTGGCACCGCGTTGCTTTTGTGGGAAGATAGCTCGCTTACAAACTTTGTGGATTGAGGCCAACCTACTTCGAAGATTCCATGTTTGTCCAAACTCATTAGAGGTAAGTTTTGTTATTCGAAGTCTGTGAATTGGGTTTAAAAAATTTATTAATTGTTATTAATGGTTGATGCAGAGGAGAAAAAAAGGATGTGGGTTTTTTGTTTGGGTGGATGTTGAATTTCCACCTAGAGAGAAGGCTCTGGTGAGTTGGCTACTTAGAAGATTGAAGGAACTTGAAAAGGACGTTAGGCGTCGTCAATGAAGAGAAAGAAAGTTAATGGGTTGGCTTATTCTTTCCTGGGGTTTAGTAATGTTTCTGTTGTTTTGGCACTTTCTGTAAAAATTGCCACAAAATGTGGGCATTGCAATGGAGGAATTAGGCAGATTTTAGATTTCTGTATTTTGCAACTGTATGTAAAATATCATGTATTGGTACGTATGTAATGATGGAGGAACATGGTTTGATTTTGCAACCGTATGTAACAATGTATTGGTACTTATCTAATGAATGTGGTTTTTGAAAACAATGTGAGAGTCAATTTTTGGATTTTGGTACTTTTGTAATGGTATTAAAAGCATTACCAAAACAACAGTACCTCCAACACTTCCCAGTTTATAACATCAAAATTGCACCAAGTTGGAAACAGTTTATAACACTGATCTAATCCTTACAAGTTATAACATCCATCAACTCCTCACAGTTTATAACATTACTTTCAATCAGGACCTAAGATCAAAATGATTACCAATACTTGATACTATTGAAAGGTTTGTCCTTAACAGTTGGACTTGCAAAATAATAGTACAATCAAAAGCCCCATTGGAAAGGGTTGTCCTTAACACTTGTCCTTAACAGTTGGACTTGTAAAATAACAGTGGAATGAAAAGGTCTTCATAAGAGGCATTTTAACAAAACACAGAACACTTGCACATCATCAGAATCTCCAAGGTTGATAACCATCCAACAAATCCTTCCGATTGGTAAATTTCATCCGATTGGCAAGAGATTTGAACCTCTTTTTGATTGTACGACTGGAAAAAGGGTGTGATGAGCTTGCACTTGGTTGAGATCCATGCACAGTGTGAGAAGTTTGGGCAGGTTGAGAACATTGGCTAGTTTGAGAACCTGGACAAGCTTGCACAAATTCACTTCCTTGCACAAATTGAGATCCTTGCACAATTTGAGAACCATCCTTCCTTTCGGTAAAATTTAATCCTCTTTGCGGGAGACTTGAACCTCTTTTTTTTTTTTGCAGTTTGAGAAGCTGAGGTAGTTTCAGAAGGTTGGGCAGTTTCAAAAGGTGAGGCAGTTCGAGAAGCTTAGGTTGTTTCAAAACATTGGGCAGTTTCAGAACACTACCCAGTTTCCAACCTTCTTCTGACCTAAAAATTGAAGCACAAGGCATTTTACATAAACTACATCCCATACCTCTTCCTCTAAATATGTATAAAAGAAAAGTCACTTACAGGTTGCTTGGCTCTTGATTGTCTTGTAACCCTTTTGGTTGATGTCGTGTCAATTGTTTTCTTCACCTTTGGTTTAGATGGGACCTAACATAAGAAGAGAATCACTTGAAAATAAAGAATAAAGATCCAAAACAAATAAGCATTGCCAATGTTTTTTGGGAAGAAACAAACCTGACTGCTAGTGCCTTCTTTTGCCTTAGGGCAGCTCCTCATATTATGGCCTCATTGTCTACAAAGTGAACACTTGGTTTCCAAGTTATACCTCTACAACTTGGTGGCCGTAGAATTAGATTTGCGTGGTTGTTCACCTGCAGACCTCATCCTTTTCTTCCTTAGTCTCCCAGGTTGTTTGTGATAAAGTGGTGGCATCAAAGGAGGCCTATGACACTTAGGCCACAAGTCTTCACTTCTCATTGGGTGAACCATTGGACTGTAAGCTCTCATAAAGGCTTTCTTCTTGTAACAAGCATCAACATAAGCAATATGATCCCCATTTAATTGCCTAATGGCAGCACAAGCATGCTTGCATGGGATCCCAGTGATATCCCATCTCATACATGAACAACTATGCCTTGCCAAATCAACCACAACCTGACTTCCATCATGGTTTTTGACCTCATATAAACTCTCCCCAGCAAGCTTTGGAATGCATCAAGTTGATTCTTTCTTCGTTTTCTCCAAAATGCCAAAAATCCTTGGACCAATGTCATGTTTCCATCTCTCACAAGATGCTCTTCTAGTTGCCATCAACAGCATAATATAGTATCTAATCCTCTCTAACATGGTTAAAATGGGTTTGTCTCTGACTTCTACAAGGGAACCATTAAAAGCCTCACACATATTATTCAAAAGGATGTCACACTTGGAATGAGTTTTAAAGTGAGCTCTACACCATTGTGATGGATCTAAGGCTGCCACCCAATCAAATGCAGCTTGGCTCAACTGTCTCATATTTTTCATCTCAGCATCCCACCATGGGATGGTTGTGCTCCTTGTGATTTTCTCCATTTGCAATTTCAACACCAATCCTCTGTGACCAGAAAGCAAAAAATTTGCTTCTAAGTGTTTGAGGCAGTGTCTGTGCTCAGCGTTTGGAAAATTATCATATACTGCTTCAATCAAGCCTTTTTGCTTGTCTGTGATAAAGACATATCCTGTGCTGTTTTCGATTTCAAGGTCCTCTGCCAACAGTTCACAAAACCATGACTATGTTTCATAATTCTCCATCTCAGCCACTGCATAAGCAATAGGATACATGCCATTGTTAGGATTCACACCAACATCATATAACAATTGTCCAGGGTGATGACCTTTGATATAACAAGCATCAAATCCTATCACTGGCTTACATCCCTGCAAAAACCCTTGTTTAACTGCAACCAAGCAAATGTAAATCCTCTAGAACCTTGGCCTTTTACCCTCCAACGCACATTTGATAATGATTGTGCTACCCACATTTGTCCTCCTTAATTCAGCAGCATAATCCCATAATAACTCATACTGCTTTTCATAAGTCCCCTCAATTATGGATGTTGCCTTCTGCCTTGCCCTATATATTTGGGATTGAGAAACTATCATAGACAAATCTTCTTATACATGCTGCTTAAAACTCCCCATATCCTAATTATGCAGTCTAGACAGTTGAGTAGCATATCTTTGAGCTAACCATGTTGAGTTAGCATGAAAGTTGTGGTCAACTGTCCCATAATCATGCACGTCAACCAACTTCTTCACTTGAACCCATTCATTACCATTCACTGCTGAAGCAAAACAAACCCAATTGCAATTCCCTGCACACACTGCCCTCACCCTATCACGATCATTACATTTGAATTTAATCATCCTCCTATTTATAATTGAATAGTTCCTAATTGCTTTCCTAAATAGGTCAGTGGTTGCAAATCTTAAACCCAACTTAAACACAGGGTTGCGCAAGTCTGTTTCCGGCCTAAATTCTTGAAATTTAGGCAATTTCCTCATCCTTTTCTTCTAGTTCCCATCATCCTCGTCATATGAGCTACTATCCAAGCTCTCAACATCACTTTTAGCTACATCAGTTGACTCTCGATCTTCATCTACAGGGGCATTTCGGTCCTCAACTACTTCAGGGTGGTCTACATAATTTCCAAATGCTTTATCATCCTTTTTCAACAACTCACATTCATTTTCACTATGCTCATAAGCACTGTCAACAAAATCAGGGTAATCTTCCTTATCTTCTTCTTCACTGTCTTCATTCCTGTCTTCCACATCAATCTCACCTATATCAGCCCTATTACCCTCATTGTTCAAGGGCCTATCATCATCACTTGAATCCCAGTCTTCAACTGTACAAGCAGGCCCATGATTCTCAGTAAAAGGCCGCCCCTCTTTATCATTGTTCAGTGGCCCACTGCCTTCAGTAAAAGCCCCATTTTCATCATTGTTTAGTGGCCCAATATCCTCAGTAACAGGCCCAATATCCTCATTCAATGCTGCACCTTCCTCTTCACTATCCTCATTCAATGCCAGACCTTCCTCTTCAATGTGTTGTACATAAATTAGCACAACTCTCTGATAAGAAAGTGGTACCTTATCATACAAACTTAACAGCTCACCATCTGTGTCTATATCCACTAAGTCATCATTTACTACTCCTTTAAGTGATACTTTCCCTATGTGCCCAAGCAGTTTCACTTGCTCCCACATCTCTAACATATTTATATACTCTACAGGACACCAATCCAAATATCCTATAGACCCTCCACTATAACACCACTTGTTCTATTTGTTTTTCACAATTCTACCACCATGATGCACTTCAAAAGTGACCAACTCTTTGTCCTCTACGCATAAACAAAAAATGTGTGTTTTTAACAATAGCAAAATGGCATTCTAAGCCAATTATTAAAAGCAAGATAACAAACATGTATACTGCATTCTAAGCCAATTTTCAAAGCCAACTACAATAAAACAAAAAGGGGACCACATTAGGAAAGGTATACTGCATTACAACCCACTCCCCCGACATCACACAACACAAAAAGCCCTAAACACTATCCATTCGTACACAACGCACATCACTATCAGGTCAAGATTTTTTTCCACATAACAGGGCAAGATTCCTTTTCAGAAAACAACCCTTTTCAGAAGAATCACTTACTATTCACAGGTTGCACTTCTCCTGCTTCTCGCCAAACGGGCATCGTCGTCGAGTCATGTTGCTTCTTCTTGCCTTCAAGTTTTCGAAACCAACTCACAGCGCTCTCCCTCTCTTGATCGTATGGTCAAACCCTAGATCTAAAATCCCCAAATCACAATTTTCCCTCCCAAGCTGATTTCCTTTTTTCATTTTTGAGTTTTTAGAGATTATAGTGACTGTTTTGTTAGAGATGGGGTCCACAAATCCACATCACCAGGCCCAACGATTGTTTTAGCTACATCAGTCGTTAGAGGTGGGGTCCACAGGAACAAGTCACAACCTCAAATTGGTGGGAAAAATCCCAGCTCAGTTGAATTGACCAATATACCCCTACCACGTCATCATTTTAACAGAACTTGGGATGACATTGACGGAAAGTGGTTAAGTGACACACGAAACCTTGGTCAAGGGGGCATATTGGGTCACTTTAACTTTGAGGGGGTAAAGTGAGAATTGACCAATGTTCCAGGGGGCACTGTAGCAGTTAAGCATATAAATAAAAACTTTAAGTCTCACGTAATTTCTGATATGTCCCGTTATACAATTCGAAACCCGCACAGAAAAAAACACAACACGAACCCGCATAATAAAAATTTGGGTCATTTTCGGGTTAACTTGTCATGACCCATTTAATAAACCGGTGGATTTCGGGTCAACCCGTCAACCCACTAAAACACATGTTTAACCCGTTTATTAGACGTGTCGTGTCAACCCGTGTAATACCTGCCAACCCGCTAAAAAATGAAAGGAAATGGACACTTCAGCACACACACAAGGGATTGCCACTTTCATTCATCTCCACACCTTATTCACCATGTTGCAAACAACTTTGTGATTATATGCTACACCATTTGATATTTATAATATTTCCACAAGTTGTTTTTCAAAGAAGTAGAATTTCTTTTTTTTGGTCTGGACAAAGAAGTATAATTTCACATGTATATAATTTGATATTTATATTTATAACAGTTATATGCATAACTATTTTAGTAATTTACACATGTTTCTTTCCGCATCATAACCAATTCTCACATTATTATGATGACGGAAAAATTCTTTGCTTTTTCCAATCAACAAAACAAAACAAAAAAAATACTCATGTCTAATTATTATTATTTTTTCTCTTAAGTGCTCATATCATCATCATCAATCTCACTCTCTCTCTCTCTCTCTCTCTCTCTCTCTCTCTCTCTCTCTCTCTCTCTCTCTCTCTCTCTCTCTCTCTCTCTCTCTCTCTATGGTTTCTCCTACTAAAAAAAACAATTGATGGAGTTGTTCAAAACTGAATTCCACTGATCTATAAGTCAAGACCTTTTTCCATTGGAATAGACCATGTTGGCAACAAATTGGTATTTTAGTTACTATAATTACTTTAAAATTGTCATTCATTATGCTTATGATATAGTGATTTTAAGGATTGTAACTATTATTAATGTGGTTTTGGCACACTGAAATAACTTACTTTTTGTATTTCACTCAAGTTCGAGTCCCCCCTCCTTGTAGTGTAGATAATTCAGAGTACTTTTTAGATTATCACTTGTATTTAAAAAAAAAATTATTTTCATTAATTGAGAAAACAAACAAGTCAAATAATAAGTGATAGAAAGGTCTTTTGATAAATACAATCATACTATATATGTAAGATATATATCAATAAAACTTTAAGTCTCACGTGTGATAAGAAAAAAGCATCTCGAATAGACGAAAATGCGTGTAAAAAGACTAGTCCTTAATGAAAAGAGTTGAAATCATACAACCTAGTAAATTTTCTATTTTTCTCTTGGCTTTTGGAGAAGAAGAAATGACCTAAACATAATATGCCTGGGTTCCTGCCGAGAAGGATTTTGATCTCACGTTTATTGTATGCTCCACCTACCAATCATGTCAATTCGAATTTCGTAGTGCCAGATGGTAAACCTGAATCAAAATTACAGTTGTGAGGCGTGTTGTAGAGAGAGAGAGAGAGAGAGAGAGAGAGAATTGAGTATGATTCCCACGACAAAAGAAAGTGGCAAGAGTAGCAGCAAGCATAGAACCTCGGAATTAGACATCTAAACACCCCAAAATAAAGTCCATGTCCCAATCCAATCCAACACTTGAAATTAATCTTTCAAATAATATCGAGTGTCCTGCAATCTGCATGCTAATTAACATAACATGTGCTCTTAAACTTGTCTATTTACACCTATATTTCTCTCTTTTCTCACACATACATATACACTAGTTGTACACACTCACACAAACAAAATATCAAACGTTATATATACACATGTACTATATTATATATACCTTGCTCTAGGGAGAGAATTCCCAATACACACGTACAAAATATATGGTGCTTTTGAGGACACCCAAACAAAATGGAGGAAGTTCTCTTCTGTTAATGCAGACAATTTGTTGAACCATGAAAAGCACATGATTAAACTGCCAACCCTAACCATCCAAAGTCATCCTTGTAATAAAGAGATGGATTACAGAGGCCGCTGGTCATGAGAGAAATATAATACCAGATTAAGAAAAATGCATTTAAGGTCAAGGGCTTCTCTCATCCTTCCATATTAAGCGCTTCCCCTCACGATCACGCGCGATAGATACTTTCTTAAGGTAATTATGAACTTTTCTTGTTTTCTTTTGAATTTTATAGCAAGTCTTTTGCTTTTTCTAACGAAGGTACGTAATAACTCATGTGGTCCGTATAATTTTGCTCAGAGTCCTACATATACATGTAGCTAGATATTCTACAAGACGAACAGATGATATCATATGGGTTACCAATCAGCTGTCTGAGCTGACTTCTGCACTCCCATGTATTTTGTTGAATATAGCTAGTGCAGATCACTACAAAGATCGATAGACTAGTTTAATTATAAGCTTAGCAAAATGATACATGGCATGTGATCTACTTAATTGACTCTCCTCCTTCCAGTTTCAATTGGATCTTTTTATGCCTGAAAACTAGTGGCTAAGACATATTGGTGTACTGGTTTGACATTAATTTGATTAATTGTATGGAATGAGCATGTCATTAATTTTACTTGTTCAAGTTAACGCCGAGAAAAGCAAAGAGGGTGCTAGTAGGGGAGTTTGCGTCAACAAATTTAATAGGTTTCAAATCAACATCCCATTTTTTGTCACATGACCTGTATTTGAAGATGAAGAAACTCCACCTTTCTTGGTAATAATATTAATGGCTGTGGGGGATTGAAAGCTTAGATAAATGAATATTTGCCACTTATATGCAGTGTAGATCAGAAGAAGATTGCAAAACATGTCCAGCTCCTAGCCTAGTTCTAGTCCTATAGGATTGCTACGTACATAATTTCAGACATTAATGCTAATTAAACAGCATTAGACTGATGGTGTGATAACAATAAAAAATTAATCATCTCAGATCAATTGCATATATTTTTCTTCTTCAATCTCTCCATGATAAAGCCTTTTGTGTTGTTATCCAAAAATATGATCATGTTCTTGTATAGGGCCCTAATTAGAAACAGGTGGGTTGTATCAGGAAAGAAGCTGATTGCGGGAATATTTCGTTATTTGATGCTGTGTGCAGGGCGGCTGTGGCAACTTGAAAACGACCGCGATTATTCGGGCAGGAAGAAAATCATCATGAGGGGAAAGCAGGTTTCAGGAAGAGCCATGTTGGTGCTATGTCTTGCAAGTTTTCTTGCAGGATCACTGTTTTGTGCTAGCCGCATGACATGGACCACTCAACCATCTTCTGATCCGAACAAAGAAGCTCATCAATTTCCCATCATTTCCAACAAGCTGAAGAAGCTAGAGGCTTCTGTCAAACAAGATTGTGATCACAAGCGGGTAAGTATTATTACTCTCATCAATAGTCAACAATATACGTTACATATCTATATAGCTGTTATTCATTTTTCAATATGATGAAACAGTTCACGTGTAAGTTAACACATGCAATTTCGATATTCATCATATAATCAATTGGGAAGTTGATTGTGCATCTTGTTTTCATTCAATGTGACATCTTGCTTATTTATTTTGAGCACTGGCTAGCTACTAGTATCAATCAATTTATAACATTAATTTTCTTCTTCTTTCCCCTTTTTGAATCAGAAATTGGTTGAAGGAAAATCAGAAGATGACATGATGGGGGAGGTGACAAAAACCCATCAAGCTATCCAGTAAACTCTATACAACAATTTCTCTCTCTCTCTCTCTCTCTCTCTCTCTCTCTCTCTCTCTCTCTCTCTCTCTTCATACATTCGTTATAGTACATTAATCTTATTAACTTTTCTGTTCTTGTTTATAAATGATATTGAAAAAACAGATCACTGGATAAAACAATTTCAAGGTTGGAAATGGAATTAGCAGCAGCAAGAGCAAACAAAAGATTAGAGGGACAAGTTAAGTTAGACGGAGCATCAAACAATGCCAGTCCTCCTAAACAAAAAGCTTTTGTTGTCATAGGAATCAATACAGCTTTTAGCAGCATGAAACGACGAAAAACAGTTCGAGAAACCTGGATGCCTAAAGGTGGTTGTTATAAATTTCCAAAGAAAGAATATATCAATGCTAATGGAATGGAATTATAATTTATATATGCGGTGAGTGCAGGAGGTGAGCTAAAGAAGCTGGAGAAGGAGAAAGGGATTGTTATAAGGTTCGTGATAGGGCAGAGTGCCACGCCGGGGGGCATGCTTGATAGAGCAATTGAAGCAGAAGAGGAAGAACACAAGGACTTCCTCAGGCTCAACCACGTGGAGGGCTACCATGAGCTCTCCACCAAGACCCGCTTGTATTTCTCCACTGCCATCTCCATTTGGGACGCTGACTTTTATGTTAAGGTCGACGATGATGTCCATGTCAATCTCGGTATGTAAATACTTTTGCTAGCTACAAGCCTACACCTAAATTCAGTCAACAATTCAAAAGAATATTAATTGGGTTTGAACTTTGAATTGGTGCAGGTATGCTGGTGACTGCACTTGCAAGCCACCGGTCCAAACCCAGAATTTATATTGGTTGCATGAAGTCAGGCCCAGTTCTTTTTCACAAGTGAGAATATTCTTCACTTCTTCTTCTCTTCCTTCCAAAGAATTAAGAGTCTAGCTAAACGAGATTAATGAAGAAAACAAGAAAGTAATATTACAAATTGTGGGTGCAGAGGGGTAAAATATCACGAGCCAGAGCATTGGAAATTTGGTGAAGAAGGAAACAAGTATTTCAGGCATGCCACTGGCCAAATCTATGCTATCTCAAAGGACCTGGCTGCCTACATCTCCATCAATTTGTGAGCACATTTTAATCACTCACTTTGTTTTTCCTTTTTTATTTCTTTGGTTGGGCTCCTATTAACAATAACATATGTATTTTCAGGCCCATACTGCATAGGTATGCCAATGAGGATGTATCATTGGGTGCCTGGCTCATTGGGCTTGAAGTTGAACACGTGGATGACCGTTCAATGTGTTGTGGGACCCCTACAGGTATTCTCCCCTTAACTTTTGACATAAATATTTACTAATTTTGTGTGGATGAATAATGCTCAAATGAAATACGACCATATCACTTGATTGGAGAATTACTCCAAGTAAAAGGGATGATTAATGATGTTGTTAGTGATGTGACGATGGTTGAATTTGTGTTATGTGTATATGTACAGAATGCGAAAGGAGGGCAGAAGCAGGTAATGTATGCGTGGCTTCATTCGATTGGAAGTGCAGCGGGATATGTGATTCTGTGGAGAGGATGAAAGACGTGCATAACTTGTGCGGGGAGGGCAATGGTGCTGTTTGGAACGTTGATCTTTGATGTCAATACCTATTAATATTATATATATATATTTATGGTCTACTCTAGAGACTATAGATGAAAATAGAGAGAGAGAGAGAGAGAGAGAGTGATAGTCGCCAACTTTATTAGTTTTTTTGAAAGATTTTGTGTACCTCTTTTGTCTCGTTTGTTTTACATTTTAGTGACCACTAATGTTATAATGGAATAAATATGAGGGATATGCATTGCAATATTCTTATGTTAGTTTTTATTCTTTTTAAATAAATACTACTTGGCTTGGCTCCTAAGAGTATCTTCAACCGATATGTTAAATTGTCACATGGACAAGAAAAAACAAAAATTGAAGGTTAAAATTGCTCCAACCAAGTAATCAAATCCTATATAAATTTGAAGGCTTGAGGAGATATGTTAAACATTACATATCAAAAAGCTTGATGTCAAATATAATTTAAATATTTTCTTAGTCTGAACCCCACTATCATGTACTCTCTTTTAAAACTTTATGCATTATATGGCCCATTTACTTTTAAAAATGTAATAAAATAATATGATATTTGACATTTCGGGTTGAGTTAAATTTTTCCCAAAGTGTCAAATTGCTCACATAAGTCATCAAATTCAAATTTAACATTCCGCATTTGACATCTCCCTTGGAGATGCTCTAATTAAGGGTGGGCATGGTCCTGTTTGGTCAAGTTTCCACCTCAAACTAAAACTGAAACCGATACTATTTAATCGGTCCAATTTTAGTAAAAAAAAATTATGAAATCGATTTATTTAGTTTGTTCCGGTCCGATTTTTGATTTTTTTCAATTTTGAACCGAATTATTATTATTATTATTAAAAAAATTATATACAAATTTCAACAAAAAATTTATTTTTAGGCTTGAAAATTAACAAATGATCCGAAAACGGAAATAGATAAATTAGTAAATTAGTAATAGATAAAGTGTTTTTATTTAAGCAAATTTATATATTGTGAATGGAACTTTGATTTGGCTGTAAACAGAAAATAAATCCTGAGTCGCTCAATAATTGGAAAGAAGAAGCTTGGAGAAAAAAAAGCAAACAAGAGATAAAACCAAAATAATTACTCATCATTGCTGCTATAGCCTATAGGGTGGTCATGGTGGTGGTGGGCTCACATAAATACATGTGTAGGGCCAAAAAGGTCCAAAAGGCTTTTGCAAAGAAGAGTTTATTGGTCCAAGAATACCGATGACCGAAGACCGACTTTTGTTTTCCCGTAGAAATTAAATACGATTATAAATATGAATTAAAAAGAAGAGAAAAAGAAAAGTGGGAAAGTAGGAATAGAAAAGGAAAGGAAACAGAAGGCGAAGAAAAATAAGGAACCGCCATACGAAACCTTGGGATTTTAGAATTTCTCCTTCTCTCCTTCTCCTTATAAATAAGACTAGTAAATAAAAAAGTAAGAAATAGCAAAGCAAAAACGCAGCAGTTTGAAGAAAGATTTACAAGAAGCGCTTCCCCTTCCCCCCCTGTTTAATCTATACTCTTTATAATAAAAAGATTGTAAGACTGATTTATTATTAGCGACCGATTTCCCTCTCCTCTTCTCTCCTCTCTCTTCTTATTTATTTATTTATTTATTTATTTATTTGTGAATGTGTGTGAAGAAGTTTTGAGAGAGAGTTTTGAATTTAAAACACAACAGCAGAAGCAGAAGCAGAAGCAGCAGCAAATCAGTAACAAAATTAAACAAAGCACCAAATACGAAACCAGATCTACTATGGTCATGACCGAGAGACCTTCCAAGCGGCTCAGGAGGAGGGTGACCGCTGATCTCCCGGACTTTTTCACCTTCCCTCAGCCCCACAGCGACGTCCTTCCCCCACAGCCTTTCCGTGAGAGCGTCCGCAGCTTCCTCATTCGTCACGCGCACGTCACGTGCCCATCCTCCTCGTTGTTCCCGTCCTTGGTCACCTCACAGATCTCGCTCAGGGTCGGGCATCCGGGCGACCCGACCGCCGTTCTTCCCTTGGACGTCGTCGAGGAGGACGTCACCCGCTCCAGACGATCCGTCTACTGCGACCAGTGCCGAGTCGTTGGTGAGTCCACTCACCCACCCTCTCTCTCTCTCTCTCTCTCTCTCTCTCTCTCTCTCATAGACGTAGACATACGTACATTCAGATGGATGCTTTGCTTTACTCTCTCTCGCTTTTTTGTTTTTGTTCGTAGAATATGTATTTTTATTTTGAGCTTTGGATAATGTTTTACGTTTGCTTTCGTTGACAAAAATTTTACGTTTGCTTCCTTTGACAAAAATACAAACAATAGGTTGGAGTGGGCATCCGGTGTGCAAAAAACGCTACCATTTCATAATAAGAAGAGGCGCTGGGACTTGTGAAACTGAGATTCCCTTGCAACAGCAGCAACAACAATACAACAACAACAAAAGTAACAACTGGTGCAATTCTATAAGTGCGACAATGGAGGATACGGATGATGTTGAAGAATGGGCGTATCTTCAACTTCATGATAATACTCATCTTCTCCATGCCGTCATTCACTCCAATGGCTTTGCCCACCTTCTAACCCTCAACGGCAGACAAGGAGGCTCCACCCTTCTCTCTGGCCGTCACATTTTGGACTTGTGGGATAGGCTTTGTCAAACCCTCTCTGTCAGGTCCATAATTCCTTCCTTCCTTGCCTTTACTTCAAGTCATTGTCAAAATTATAATTATTTTTTATTGAGACATAAATGGGAAGCGATACTGAATTGCATTACATGTTTTGAACTTGAACAATGAACAGGAAAGTTAGTGTGATGGATGTTTCGAAGAAGTATGGGATGGAGTATCGATTGCTGCACACAATCATCAACGGCCGTTCTTGGTATGGAGATTGGGGCTATGAATTTGGTGCTGGGAGCTATGCTCTCACTCAAGATTCTTACCACAAAGCAGTGGATACCCTGTCCAGCTTGCCTTTGCACCCTTTTCTATTCCAACCAAGGAGACCCCGGACTCGCGTGCAGTCTGTTGTTGCTTTTTACCAATCTTTATCCGATACCCAACTCCCCACAATCAAGGATCTTTTTACATACATGTTGAGTCTAATCCATAGGTCCCGCAAGCCCACATCATGTAAGAAACCCCAGCATCAAACTTCCAATGCTTTATGTGCGTGGACGGCCAATGACGTCGAACATGCGCAACAAGCTATGATCAAGCTACTGCTTGCAGCAGTTGGTGTTGGAGAGGATAGCTGGGTGTCAAAGCGTGCCCTCAGGGCCGCATTGTACAAGAGTTCCTCTCCAGAGCTTCTTGATTACAGCCTTAAACACCTGGGAGGGAAGCTGGCAGCCAATGGTATGGTAGTTAAGGCCCGGTGCAGTCCCGCGTCAATTGATGTAGAATACAGGTAAAGAGACCAGCATTGTTTGGTTCACTTGCTTTTGTCAACTTATACATGCTTTGAGTCCTGACACTCATTATGGTAACAGGCTTGTGCCATTGATTATTGGGAACGTTGATGGATCCGAGGATTTGAATTATCCATCGGAAGGGCAAATCCTCTGTGACCTCAAATTTTTATATGATTCCATTATCCACCCTGACACCATGCTAAGCTATACACCTCAAGTGATGAGGGAACGTGTTATTGACGCAGCAACTAAGCTTCTCGATTGCAAGCAATTTGTGAAGGACTACATGCCTGATAAAATGGCAGCGGAAAGCTCCTTTGGCATTCACCTCTGGTGTCATGTGGAGCTTTCAGATGAACCCAAAGATGATTTTGTCCTGCCTCCAGAACTGATTGTCTTGCCCTTGAATGCAACTGTTGCTGACCTTAAAAGGGAAGCTACCATAGCCTTCCAGGAAGTATATGCCATGTTTAAGAGGTTTGAAGTTGAGGAATTGCTTGAATATGGCTCTATAAATGATTCATTTACAGTGAAACTTCTGGTTGGAACATGTGGCTCGATTCGTTTAAAAGGGAGATGCCCTGCAAAACATGGGCTTAACCGTTTCCGGATGGAGAGAGGACTTGAAAGCTGGACCGTTGATTGCACATGTGGGGCCAAGGATGATGATGGGGAGAGGATGTTAGCTTGTGATACATGTGGTGTTTGGCAGCACACAAGGTGTGCCGGGATTCATAGCTCTGATGCTATCCCCGCCAGGTTTGTTTGCATGAGATGTGTAAGCTCATACCGCAAGAAAAGCCAAAACACCAATGATCCTGCCAAGGAAGCTAATATTAGTGCCCCTTTCTCCAACACAACTTGCAGAGCTAAGGCATCTGCAACTGATAGTCCCAGCGTTGCATCTAACATGAACATGGCATTTAGTGTGCTTTAATTGTAATATTAACCTTATGTACAGTTGACATTTGGTAGGTTTTTGAAGGGGGTAGATTTTTTCACGTTTTGGGAGTTCCTTGTGAACTTTGCCCCATCGCCTCATTTTGAGAGGAGTTTTTTTTTTGGTTCTGTATATAGCTCAATGAAAAAGAAAAAACAAATATTTATTGTGTTACTAAAATTTTCAGTCATGGTTTATAAAATGGCACCTGATCTTGAAAATTGCAATAGGTACAGAATTACCTCTTCATTGCTCTACTCCTTGATCAGAATTCTTACCTGTTTCCTCGGGCTGTGCTGAGAAAACATTTCTAGCTTCTAAATTAGTAACATGGGGTTCTGTCCTAGAAAGAGAAAGGTGTTTAACGGCTGTGCACAGACCAGTATACTTGGTAACAACTTGTTTGTACACACTCAGCAACCTCTCCACATCTCCAATTGTCAAATCCCCAGCCTCTTTGTCCATATAAGGGTAATTTGACGCACCTGTAGTTTTCAATAGAATGTTTAGATGGAATATAACAACCAAAAGTATAACAAACGAATATTTCTAATAGTTGGTACATTTATCTGCACAGTTTTGGATGGAATATAACAACCACATAATTTTATCCCCTTCTATCCGCATACCTAACTCCTATTATTTAAATTTCATATTTAAAAAAAATTATTATTTAAAAACAAGAGAGAGGGAAAGAACAACTGAGGTTGCACATTATGTCTCTTTAAGGGGACAACTCGATGGCTAAAGTCATGTGGTTCTCTCACAACGGTTGGTATTGGTTGCATGTATTGTACTATGTAATTTAGAAAGGAAAGAAAAAATTATACAATATAAGCTTGTGATTTGATGATGTTCAATCACAATGCATTATCTAAGTAATCCTACACCAATTAAAGTTATCAGGGGGATTCAAACACCACAACTAAGGACTGAAGAAAGGGTAACCTTTAGGAAAATTAACAATATAGTTTGAAACTTACCACTTTTTTCTTTACCATGTGATCTTGCTGAAGGGCCAGGATCGGTCTGGCCTTGCAAGGTTGTCCTTTCTTCCAAAGTGGGTGTGGCTTCCTTTTCTGTCTCTTTATTGGTCATTCTTGCTGCTTGCATGCTCTCTTCAAATTCGATTTCATCAATAGAAAGAGATTTAGAATTTAACTCAAAAATAAATGTTTTGGCCGAGACAAGATTGGTGAGGTAATAGGCCGCTTCAGACACAAGTTTTGTCTGCCTTCGATATAACTGAATGAATTTGAGGTTGGAATGCAATTGTGGAGGATTGGCCTGTTAGTACAAAGACAAAAGACTTAGTAAAGCATATAAGAAATCAAGCTACAGCTAAGGGGACATTTCTTCTAAGACTTGAAATGATTCATCAACATCAAACACCAAATTCTTAATTAGATAACTCAACAGCCAAAACAACTGCGAACACCGAAGGCACACAAATATAAATGTAGCTATGAAGGATTCTATCAGACTAAGAATTATTAATTTGTTGATAAGCAATGACTTCTTATTTAACTTCTGGTACAAGAATGCCACAACACATAAGAAATGCCACTAATTTTACTAAAGTAATCTACATGATCCTGGACAGTAAGAGAATATTATCCAATGATTTAATCAATTTGTATGTGGTAAGAAAAACTTTCTGATGTTGCTAAGAAGACAATCAATATTAAGAAAAGATCATATTCTAACGCACAAAGCAGGACCAAACAAATGAACTAAAGAAAAAGAAAGAAGTTTATATTTCAGGCATGTGAAGGCACAATTATCAAATATAGTATCACATCAAACTGTTAAAAGTTGAAAAGCATAGGAACCATAGTTAACAACTGGACATGATTAATAGAATGGCTTATTACCAAGGAGAGCTTGCCTTGATCATAACATATATAAGGACAGGAAGAAAGTCATCAGCTCCTGCCAGTACATGATTTTCTGACATTGATGCATTCAACAATAAATTGTTGATGACCTTGCAACAATTCATAACACACAAAAGCTTCTCACGAGGGGCTTTGAAAGCATTAATTTTCAGCAATTCTTTTTCTGCAAGCTGAATAAAAAAGAATTATGTCCTTGCTGCTTATCAGGAATAAGTCAAATATCAGTGTAAAAATGAAAACAAGAAAGGATGACTTAAATTGATAACAAAAAAACAAGAGAGTGAAGCTAACTAAAGCAATTATAAAACACTTTTACGAATCTAGTTCTCTGAATGGCCATTCGTCTTCATAACACCAATCTATTCAACAAACATCTGAGAGGGAGGAGGCTATTATCCAAGATTCTACACAATTATTCAAACCAACGAAGTTCTTTTAAGATTATTTATTATCTCCAACTAAATGTAATTAGATAACTTATTTGTATGCATCCGTGGAACGAAATCATAACATATGTCACTTTTAAATAAATGTATGCTACGTCCTGTTTGTAGTCTATAGATTTTTATCTACTGCTATTGAAATCAATGTATGATGCACTTAAATTCCATTACTTACGTAGCCTCTCATGTATGTGGTTTATATATCTATAACATGTGACACACAAAGTGATACAAAAGTACAAAGTGAGAAATCAGAACCCTCCCTCTACAAAGTAATAAGGGGAAGAAAAAAAAAGGAAAGAGCAGTACTATCCTTTTTGCTTATACGTAACGAATGGTTGAAATCAAAAGCTGCTACAAATTTAAACCTAAGCTGCAAACATATACATGTGTTTAACTTAAAATTTTGAATTCCATACTATTACACATTCATTCATATTTCAGTTGTGTGCAGGCAGGGAAACAAGGCTGTTGTTTTGGTGTTTTTAGTTCATAAAGGGAATCAGACGTCCTCTGTTAAAATATGAAACAATTTCAGTTCTAAATACTACCATTTCTCAGCAAATGTTGTCTACTGAACAAGGTCACTCAAATTGAAAACACAAGGTGAAATAATCAATCTTGAACTGGGAAGAAAGATTATTAAGTTTCACTTTATTCAAGGTTCCAGGTAGCTATAACCATTGAGATAGAAACTATAACTGTGAGCATAAATGACATGTCTCTTATGGTCAATTCACGTTTTCAAGAAAAAGCAAGCAAAACCAAGCATGTGGCTGGAAATCATCACCTTAAAATATAATGACTCTACTATAATGTATCACATTACATCAATGATAACATAACCATGAAACTAACAGCATTAAATCTAAAATTAAAGGCAATGTACTAAGCATGGTATTAGTATAATTAAATGGAAATAAATATAAACTAACTACCAACACAGTGCCAAAAATAATTTGCACTCCCCAACAGAGTAAATGCAGCAAGCATACCAGCCATGAAGCTTCATTGCGTAGAACTGCTGGAATATCCAAATGCTCAGGCTTCAAGAAGGTCTGCAACAAGTTTATTTTCTGCGAGGTTTCAAGGTCAATCTTTACATCCTCGGGAGTAGAAGAAAAGGTCCGGGAGAACAATTTTGTCATGACATATTTCTCCAAACCCTGCAGTAGCAATTATAGGAAAACACAAATCTAACTGAATATCTCACATAAAAAGTACAAATTGGTGGTACATGCTACATTGTCCTCCCTTAATTTTAATCATATTTGGTTCTTACGCTGTGTTTTTTGTTTGGATAGTAGTTTAACTAGTATGAACTAGAAAGGAGGGAAAGGGAATTCAATGATCAAAAAAGGAACTTTCTTTTTTCGGGTGAAGCTAATTGTCAGAATCTTAAGAAAACAAACAAAAACTAAACTAGATCCATCCACAGTGTTTGAAACAAGCATCGAGAAGTTGACAAATAAGAGCAGGCAGAGAGTACCTCCATTGCACAATCAACCTCCTGATCAGTGGCACCTGCCCACAATGGATGATCCCTAATAGCATCTTCCATTGTTGTGTAGAATTCTTGAACCTTTTTGCCGTCATTTTCAGGGTTGGCCGCGTAAAACGAAAATGAGACAATAAAGCTAACGAAGAAAAGGGATACAGTCTATGAATGAAACCAAACAATACAAATATGTATGAGTATGAATTAGGGTTTGAGCTCTAAAATACCTTTTGATGGATCGGACGAGATCGAGGGAAGCAGGGTTTCGCATTCGATCGAGAAAATCATAGAAGATAGCCGAAGAGGATGAAGATCCCTCCATTCTCTTTGAACTCTTTGATTGATATGAAATTGACACCAATTTAGAGGAGCACTGCCGCCAACAACACCATCACCGTCAATCTCTGTCTGGAGAATTTGACAGAAACAGAGTATGGAGGTGGAAGAGGGTTGAAGAAGCAGCATAGTATTAGTCGTTAATAAGACCCACAACTGTTTGAGGAGAGAGAAGGAGAAGAAGGAAGAATGGTAGGTTTGGCACGTGACCCCCCCGTTTTTATTGCTGGTTGCTTGCTGTTGAGGGTTAAATACTTTGCCTTTTCATCACAAAACGTCATGAGGTTTGAGAAACTATCAAGTTGCGTTATTTATGTTTATTTTTTGTCAAGCGTGATTCATAAGGTAATACCTTGCTCATGAATAGTCCTGCCGTCATGTTCCATCCTAAAATCTGTTAAATTAGGGTTAATGACCTAAATGGTCCCCAAGCTATTGCCCCAGTATCATTTTGGTCCACCAACTAAAATTTTCAATTCAAACGTCCTTAAACTTTTCATAATGTGCCAATATGGTCCATCCGTTACAGATTCCGTGACTTCTGATCACGCAATGGCCACGTGACTGAGTTTTTGAAGGGTATATACGACTTTTTGCGAAGCTAACACAAAACTCCCGGGTTATTGATTTCAATGGTCCCCCAACTATTGCTCCAGTATCATTTTGGTCCCCAAAACTCCCATTTTCTTCTTCTTCCTCCTCTCTCCCAATTGCCACTAAATTGTTGCAAGATTCACTGTTAGCAATTCAGCAAGTTTCAGTCTTTATGTCAGCCATGGATGATGGCATTCCAAGCTTCACAAACATACACGAATCACATAAAATCCTTGGGCGGAAGCCATAAAAGAATGTCGAACACAAGCTTCGGTGGAATGTATGGGGTGGTTGTTGAAAGCTTGGGTTTAGGGTTAGAATTTGGGGCCATTTCAATTTGTGCATCAATGGATTCAACACTCAACATACTCTCAGAGTCAACAGAAAAATCTAATTTCTTAACAGCTCTCCACCTATAACAAGAACCCTAACAATCAAATTCAATTTATTTTATTTATAAACAAAAAAGAAAAGAAATTAAGCACAATAACAATTTGGTACATTATGAAAAGTTTAAGGACGTTTGAATTGAAAATTTTAGTTGGTGGACCAAAATGATAATGGGGCAATAGTTTGGGGACCATTTAGGTCATTAACCCTTTTACAGGAGAATACTCACCTAAAAATACGATTTTGTCTCCCGATTTCACGGAATAATAAACAAACTTTGACGGATGGACCATATTGGTACATTATGAAAAGTTTAAGGACGTTTGAATTGAAAATTTTAGTTGGTAGACCAAAATGATACTGGGTCAATAGTTTGGGGACCATTTAGGTCATTAACCCGTTAAATTAATAATGTGGCACACATATGAGTCTCACATATCCAATGATATGACGCCATGTGGATTAAATACAAAAATATATTTTAAAAATTAAAAACCTTTTAAAAAAATTAAAAAAATTAAAAACCAAAAAACCAAAAAATGATCACCACCTCCTCCATTGCACCAGACCCCCACATCCAGCCTCCTCCATATCCCAACCCACTATACCAAATCAACACCCACAACAGCCAACCTAAACCTTGATATGCCATGAACTCCCCCTCACCCACTGCCCGTCCATTCTCCACCACCAAAGACCAAAATTAGATGTTGTAATTATTTATATAATACAAAAATGGGGTGAAATTACATGAATTCTTTCTATTGCCTTCTTCGGAGTCGTTGGTGGAGTCGAGGCCTTCACTGGAGGAGATGGTGGTTAGTAACGGCCTAATCTGGAGTGGATTGGGTTTAAAGTGTTGCAATTCACCACTTATGTCTAATTCCGTTAAAATTAAGGGCATTTTTGTCAATTAACTGTAACTAAAAATAATTATAACAAAAAAAAAAACAGAATTTAAAAAATATAAAAGTTAACCTGATTACACCATAACTTCCACACACAAAAAGTTAACCTAATTACACTCACCAACCCATCCATGAATGAGAATGCTATAGCTATGCCTATGCGCCTAAATTAAAATTAAAGCCTAAATTAAATCTAATATAAACGGTATATATCACAGTGGTCCAAATGATGGATGAGTTTATGAATTTTTTTTTTCTAAAGTTTTGTATAAAAAGATAAAAATGAGTTTTGAATCTTTAGCTCCCCATGATAGCGAGGGGGAAAATTGGTGTTGAAAAATGGTAGGGAAGGTGTGGTGCAATTAGGTTAACTTATTTTTATTTTATTTTTGTTTAAAAAATAAAAAAATTCTGCTTTTTATAATTATTTTTAGTTATAGCGAGTTGACGGAAATGCCATTAAACTGAACGGAAAATTTAACGGTGTTAGACATAGGTGGTGGATTGCAACACTTTACAAAGTTCAGGTTGTTAAAAATAAAAATTCAAAATCCATGTGGTATTAGCGCACATGCCCAAAAATTCAGGTGATATTTATGCAAATTTCACACGTGTATATATATATATTTATTTATTTATGAGGTTGCAATTGCAAATTTTTTTTTTTAGGGAGGGCTGTACAAGATGTACCATAGTATTGTATAATCATCTTAATGAGTTATTATGCTTATCAATTAATTAAACCCCAAAAGCAGTTAAACTAAAGCCCTTGCAATGTTTAATGACTCGGAAGTAGAGTGGCAAATATCATCAAATTGGCTTGTGGGTGAAGGCTTCCGTGGTTTTACTTGTGGCCTCTTCAATCTTGTGATGGTATTTCTCGAAAGTCTAAGACCCTTTTGTTTAGGGTCTTGTGTTGCTTTGGTGCTTTTTCTTTCTTGTGCTCTCCCTTTGGGCGTAATTTGTCCCCTGCTCTTGTCATGGTTTGTGTTGTGCTTCTCTCCTCTTTTTTATACCTTATTTTATTGGTTAAAATAAAACATGCATTACTTCCTTCCAAAAGAAAAGAAAGTAGCATATCTACAATGAACTTGAGAGAATATTATTACCTCTTGATACTAGCCATAAGTTTCATTATGAAGCACGCACAAATTCAAATTCAAAAAAAAAATACCAATTTGTAAAAATATATACACACGCAGCCTTGGATTGCAATTGTTTTCTATTATATATTGTTGATTAATGGAAGGACCTTTCAATGATTGCATGTTATGTTACATACTTGTCCCATTGCTAAATACGTTTTCAACTCTAATCTTCATTTCTCATCATCATCAGGCGACATTGTGAAAACGACCATAACCATTCTATGTTGCCGCGACGCTTTTTACAGTTTACCACTATATTTCTTTGGGGATTGATTTTCCTACTCCCTTTAATATCGGTGGATACGTCTGCTGCTAGCTCCTTAGAGGTTCTTTTCTTTAAATAAATCTAACAATGCAAGTGCCTGCAGTGAA
Source organism: Prunus kanzakura (assembly GCA_020521455.1). NCBI lineage: Eukaryota > Viridiplantae > Streptophyta > Magnoliopsida > Rosales > Rosaceae > Prunus > Prunus kanzakura. Next base: position 188,566 of record BPUM01000936.1, read on the forward strand.
TCCAATTCCAAATATTAAAAAGCCAAGCCAAATATTAAGTACTTTTCAAAACGCCACTGTTTATGGACATCAAAGACTAATTCTACATCAATAAGGATATTATAGAAATTGTCTGAAATATATAGCATTGTAAAAAGAAAACAAGTTGTAAAGAAATAAAATGACCTCAGGCACAGAGAGCTGTAAACGAAACTTAGGGCCATCATAGTGGTAGAGTATTGGCCTGAAAGCATCCTCTTCTAATGATTTGCACCTTTCCTTCACTCGAATTCTAACCTGAAACCAATTCAACTTCTCATGTCAAACCCATTCAGTCTCAATTCTACTAGCTGTTGTTACATATATATAACTTATTCAAACCTGAGCTGGAAATCTTGATTCTCCTTTGCACTTCTTGTCTTCCCACGCCGTTGGGTCAATGTTTGACCCTCCAAAACTTACAGCCTTTACAAATTAAAAAAATAAGACAAATGAGTCAATCTAATAATTTCTAAAAGGATCCAGACACCAGAGAGAAAGTAGGCAAACCTGAAATATTCCATGCAGCTGGTGGGCTGTGTAGTTATAAAGAAAAAGGGGTAAGCCTGGGGTTATTGCCCTAACAGAGTCCTTATATTTCTGTGGGAGCCCTGCAAAAATAATAAACCAAATTTGTAACATTTTGCATAACTGCATTCCTTATTCACTTGAAGAAGATAAAGAAAACTCAAGGAATGTTATGTCCATGATCACCTATATATCTAGAGAAAGTAGAAGCACTGTAGAACAAAGTTGAATATGGAATCTGGATGGATGCAGAAACAGTTAGTAATTAATCAGGTAGACCGTAGAGCGGAGAGAAATTACCGAAGAGTTGGCGATGGAGATCCTCTTGCATAGTCTCATTGTTACACACGAAAATGTAACCACCCAAGACCTCATTCCTAGGCAGCATTTCAGCCTGAGGCAAACTCTTATGCCACTTATCATGACTAGTGTTACTCTGCTGCTGCTGACCACGTTTCAACTCCTCTAACGATCTCAATTGCAAAGGCACATTAAGATTATTGTTGAAATTAATCTTCCTATAATAACAATAATTATTATTATAATTAAAGTCTTCCTCCTCCTCATCTTCTTGATCAATATCTGCATTTGAGTAATACTCATGTCTTTCTGTCATATTTCTGAATTGATTGTCAAGTGCAAGCCTTGATGCCACTGCCCTCCATGTTTGGTACTGATCATCAGCTGCAGAGCCAGAGCCAGAGCCAGAGGCCATCACTTGATGATGATGGAAATTGAATTGATCTTTTCCAGCTGACCACTGCCACACAGAGCTTCCAGTACTAATTGATGACATTATTGTGTAAGTAAGAGCAAGCGATGAGGAGGAGGCAAGCAAGCAAGCAAGGGATTATACAAATTTGCAATCTTAGCTACTTTTAAATACCAATGAAATGAATGAATTATTTTTAATTTGGTGGACAATGGACTTTCGGCACTCGTGGGGTCCTTTTATTTTACTTTTTTGTTGTTGTTGTTGTTGCTTTACAGTCTTTTGGCGAGAATTTGAATCAAAATAGTCCGCCATTACTAAAACACTGGAGTATACTGAAAAGGTTGATGAATGATGATTGCTGAATTTGATTTTCAAATGTTGCTCCCTCCATCCCGCCTTTCGTGTGATTGCTAAAACATATGGCAAAGCATTGGGGTCGGCGTTGTTCTCCTTTCGCCTGAAGCATGAGACAAGAGACAAGGCCAAGTCTTGTGTTGTTCCTCCCCATGTACATTTAATTTAAATTGTTATTCTATCTAAGAAATGTCACATCGGATGCACCAACCAGCTAATAGCTATACCCTTGTCTTGTTTTGTTGTTAATTTAGTTCAAAGAGTAAAAAATTTGAATGCTTTTGTAATGAGTAAAAATGTTTGTCTTATTTGTGTTCTCCTTGCTCTTTAATGCCACCAGAAGCTACCCTCAGTAAATAAATTAATGGGGGCTTGAACTTCTATGCCGAAATTATATATAACTTTTAGAAAATTATCACTTTATCGAAAGACTTAAGTTGTAAGGAAACGAGCCAATAATATATATATCTCATTCAAAGAGAGACGAGCACACACATGACACATACATGCATGCAAGATGCAACTTTATAGAGAGAGATTTTCATGCAACGGGGATAGCACTTTTTGTTATCCCCGATCAATAGCGCAATGACATACATAATAACTTTTTCACATGTCATTACATTATTGATCGAGGATAGCAAAATAGTGTTATCCCTGTTATAAGAAAGTTTTTCTACTTGTGTTGGCTGTGCTATGCAAAACAGTTTGAGAAAGTTAGACAATTGCTAGCTTAGCCAGATTTCCAGAAACTACATACTTAACAAATAATTAATTAAGAAATTGACCAAACATCTATATCAAAAGCAACAGTAACTGGTTGCACCCAGACATTAGATAATATACAACATCTGTTTAGTCAAGTACTATAGCTGTCATCAAATTTTAATGTTCAATCAAAACTACGTAAGAGTTAAGCCACTTGCCTTTAGCTCACACAAGATTCTATATCTCGTCGTGTGGAGTTGTAGTTATTGTTGTTACACGTGGATGTGACAATATGAATGCCTGCAATGAGTTGGATATCTTCCATGTTGAATATTATATATATGATCAATTTAATTTTATGTTAACTTTGAGTCTTTTTCTTAATCGAAGTTTAAAATTGAGTTAAGTACTTTAATTTGCATTAATAATCTTTAATATTTAAAATCGCCCAATCACACCATCCAGAAGCCACAACAGCTTTGTCATTTCTGGAGAAGTGATAGGGTTGACCTCTTATATTATTGGAGGAGTGGGAATAAATAAGACGATAGAGTATTAGAGAATATTTTATTTATTTTTTGTTTTTATATGATTTATAATTACTATTTTTCCCTTACCATATTAACTTACAGAAAATGTTTCGAAATTTTCGAATTTTGGAATTTTGAATTTGATTCGGGTGTGTCGAAATCGGTTACCATATTCCACATGCTTCATGTCATAATGACAGGAAACATTTAGACATCAAAAAGTGAAATTCATATGAACCCTTTTGAATTTGAGGACATCTCTCTCAGATTATCTCCACCATTTTAAATATTAAAACGTTTTTCTCAATTATTATTCAATTTACGATATAATACTCTCTTTGATATATGTAATGGAGGAAATGACCAAACCAAACCGCCCACATCGTTTGGTTCAGTTGTGCTATTAGTTTATGACCTAAACCGAACCAACCAATTTAGATTGTCATGTCTTATTGGGGGTAAGTGTACGGTTTGCAGTTTAAATTGAACCAAACGGACCATGATCACTCCCATAGGCAGAGCCAATTAAGGCCTACAAGGGTCACTTGACCCTTCTCACCCTTTGATAATTTGTTTTTGAATGTGTTGCATTTAATTGAATTACTTTCTATATTACATGGCTGACGTTTCTCATCTTTAAATCCTATAACTATTTAAATCCTATAACAATTAAAGTACACTACAAAATATCCATCTTGGCTCTAGTATAGTATCGTTTTTCTAACACATAAACACACCTCAAAATTCCTAAGATTTCTCGTGATTTCTTTAATCGAATGAGCCAATCAATTAGGCAAAATTCTCACTCTCGCTATTTAAGGTTGACCTTTATTAATAAAATTTATGACTCCGCCACTAATCACCCCTAATTCTTTTGTTCATGGTGCGGAAGACAGAGAATATAGCCTTATTGCATTCAAAAAAAGAACATGTCATGATCATGATATCGATGGATTGAATATGAAAATGCATGAACCATACGAAAAATGAAGTTTCCATGAAATATCTATATATGATACACGGAGTCATATACTGAGCTATCATGCATGTGGCATACTTACTATAGCTAGCTAAGCCGAAGCCTAAGCCTACACTCGTGGTTGTTCATCTCATTTCATGGCTTGATTAGATTGTACGTCAAAGAAAATCACTCCAAATAGAGCCTCAGAGATCCTTCAATATATAATGATAACCAGAGGGTAGACCCGTATAGAAAGGATAATAAACCACAAAAACAAAAACAAAAAACAGAAAGGAAGAGTGCAATTGAATCAAGTGACTGAATCTGAAGGCTTTGAAGGTGATGATCCCCCCCACATCACGATTCACATGTGCCATCGAGCCCCAGTTATGGCGACTGCGTCTCCAACTGTTTGATATTATTAAGTTTTAAGATCAAAACCCAAAATTATGAAAGCTAATAGGAATGCTAATAATAATGCATATAAAATTGCGGCCGTCCAATCAAACGCGAAAATCCCAAGAAGGTTTAGTAGCTGTTTTTCCAAGCCTTGCTTTGGAGACAATCAAGTATCTCATAATTATAGTACTTTTTATTTTCTTGGGATCGTTTCTTGCTTTAAATACTTCCTTAATACTAATTACAAACCAAATCACAAGACCTACTCCAAAGTCACTGTAGAGCGCGTGGTGGAATGTATTATATATATATGATCAAATTCGAAGTTCAGATTTTGATGAGGGCCATTTGCTTAACCAACTATTATATCTACAATTTCTAGCAGTGTAGTAACCTTAATTCAAATTATGACATTTTCAATCATTTATAAGTAGGTTCCTACACACTTTGATTTTCGAAGACCTTGTAGGGAAATTTATTAGAATTGCCTAATTTAGCAAGAGAGAGTTTATTTTGAACCGACAAACTAAATCTTTATTACTATGGCTCTTTGGTCATTTTTCCAACGAATTATCTCTACGTATTTGACCATTTTCGACTCTAAAATCGACTGTTGGATTTGATTTCCCCTTGCTCTTCTTCTTTCTCTCTCCTTTCCCTCAATACTTCAATCTAACAACAAGTCACCATGTAGTGGTTGTTGAAATATAATTCAATTGATAACTAACTAGTAAGTAGAGTGATCCCAAATATATGGTAGTGAGACATGGTCACAAATGACAAAATCCCAACGGTAATGAGAGGTAATGAGAATTAATGTGTAAGAAAAATATAGTAGGAGATGGAAGAAGGAAGATAATGCTTTAGTGTTATTGACTAACTGATTGGAGAGTAGAACCACTCTCCGGAGAAGCAGGTGATGAAGAATGCAGGGAGGGTAAATTATAGGAAAAAAGCCATCCTAGTCTCAGACTTGCTTTTTACGAAAGCTTTAACCATCCCCGTCGGCGTAGTCACCGGCCGTCAACCTTTTCCCCTAAATCAAAGCCCCCCCGTTGACACTCATCATCATATTTAAGCCCCATGACACCATCTCCACGTAAAATTTGATTCATTGCTCAAACTCAAACACGCTCATACAGAGAGAGAGAGAGAGAGAGAGAGAGGAGCAAAGCTAGCTAACTTAATTGTTAGTGCAATATTGCTGTGGATATTACATATACTGAGAGTGAAAACATATATATTTGAAAGAGATTGGTGATTAACTAGCTAGGGATATGGCTAATTCATCGACTGGGGGTGTGCCTCCGGGGTTTCGATTCCATCCGACAGACGAAGAGCTGCTTCACTACTATTTGAAGAAGAAGGTGTCGTTTCAGAAGTTTGACATGGAGGTGATTAGAGAGGTGGACTTGAATAAGATGGAACCTTGGGAGTTGCAAGGTATGTAAGCTTGTCAATTAATTTTCTTGTTTGCAATAGTGTTATATCTTGAGCTTAATTATAATCTAGTTTTGCCAAGAGCTTCATATGTAGTGTGCTAGGAACAGGCTTGGAATGATTGATCTTTCCTTCAAGGATTGTCTTTACTCGATCTTAATTGGTTTTCGTTAGATCAATTATATATAGACACACACATACCAAGAATTTAACATATAATTGATCAATTATATTTGCAAATTTGTTTTTTTTTTTTTTCGCATTATTCTAGAATAGATCGAGTAAAATTTATAAAATATAATGATTTGTACAAGTTTCTCAATTCCATAAGAATAAAGTTGCTCAATTTGCCATATCAAAATGAATTGGTCGAACTATCAAACGTAAGATTCAAGATTTTCTATGTAAATCTTTCCCTGTCCTTATTTAGCTGCTCTATCTTCAAGATACGGCTATAGCTTTCTCGTGTAGTGAGTCAAGTCAACCAATTGACCAGGGTATGCACATTCTCTCTCTATGCCACATAAAAAGTTTGTGATAAAATTAGCTAAGAACAATTAATGGTGGGGCATATTAGTTTTATCACAAAATTAATTTATTAATTTTGGTGTGTTTATGTATGTATGTACGTACAGAGAGATGTAGGATCGGATCGACACCACAAAATGAGTGGTACTTTTTCAGCCACAAGGACAGGAAGTACCCAACAGGGTCTCGGACAAATAGGGCGACAAATGCTGGGTTTTGGAAGGCAACAGGGCGGGACAAGTGCATCCGAAACACCTTCAAGAAGATTGGCATGAGAAAAACCCTTGTTTTCTACAGAGGGAGAGCTCCCCATGGCCAAAAGACCGACTGGATTATGCATGAGTATCGCCTTGAAGATGGTGATGATCCTCAAGGAAACTTATCTAGTGTAAGTCTTTAAAGCATTAACTAAATGAGAGATTTTAATTTGCAAGCACAAATATATATAACCTTATAAAAATGCAGGAAGATGGGTGGGTGATCTGCAGGGTATTCAAGAAGAAGAACTTATTCAAGGTTGGGAATGAAGGAGGAAGCTCGAGCATGAACTCATCGGATCATCAACAGCTCAACAACACATCAAGCACCAACCAAGCTCGCTCCTTCATGCATACCCACAGAGACAACCAATACTTGCTACGCCAACAACACAGCCAAGCCTTCGAACTAAACAACCCAAACCTTCACTACGCCCACCTCCAGCCACCCCCTCAGTACTCTCTTTTCCAACCCCAAGCCCTAATCGCAACCCAAAAGCCCCTCGCCGGCTACGACTACACTCAGCTCCCTTCCGACGACTCCCCGGGCCACGGCATGGTGAAGCAGCTCATGACAAACCCTAGAGACTGTGAGAGTGGCAGTGAGAGCCTCCGGTACCAAGCGTGTGAGCCGGGGTTGGAAGTTGGGACGTGCGAACCAAATCAAGCACCAATGGTTGCAGGTGGAGGTGGAAGTGATGGTGGAAGAGATCATCATGATCAGGGCGGCATGAATGAATGGGCGATGCTCGACCGCCTTGTTACGTCTCATCTCGGAAATGATCAAGACTCGTCGTCGAAAGGAGCAAGGTATGATCAGCATGCAAATGCTGCTGCATCCTCCGTCACCCAAATTAATAACCACCTGTCTTTGCGTGGAGAGATGGATTTGTGGGGCTATGGAAAATAGTAATAACGGCCGCAAGTGTTGTTGGGAATCTTATTATTAGAAAGATGGGTTAGAGAGTTGCCCATGGCAACTAAGAATGGCTCTAACCCTATCTATATATTAATATTATGAGTATATCAAGCGAAAATATACCAAATTATTCGATAGCGATTGAAGGAATATATTATGAATATATAGTTGTTCCTTTTAGCTAGACGTTTTTCTGATTCTTAATTAAGTGTAAATTTTGAATTAATTATTTAATTTAATACTCAATTGTACTTGATTGAAATGACATGTTTTTTCTACATGAAAATGATCAGCACACCCAATCCATCGCAGCTCTAAGAGCATCCACAGTGGGGGGGTGTAAATTCGGGGGTGTAAAGCCACTTTTACATTCCCTTTACACCTCCGGGGGGTGTAAATATGTTTTTTGCTCCAATGGGGGGGTGTAAATTCGAGGGTGTAGCCGTGGGTCTTAGCCTTTTATGTTGACTTTTCTTCATTTTTCTTCTCTTTTCTCAGGTGGGTCCCGCCTGCAAGGGATGTAAAAATGGATGCAAATATACATTTTATTTTACATCCCCATGGTGGTGATGTATATTTACATCAATTTACATCTCACCATTGGAGACGATTCCGATGACTCGGGGTGTATATTTAACATACACCCCCCATATACACCCTCCCGCTGTGGATGCTCTAATTAGCTTGCAACGGTACACTGTCCTTCCACAAGGTACAAAATCAAAGGAATCAAGTTTATACGATAAGACAAATTGCAGTCCTCCAAAACTATATGTATTATAATTATGTTAGACAATTATAACAGTGTACGTACGTACATATGTTCTTAAACAATTACAATACAAAAGTGTATGCATATATAAGACGTTAATTACAAGGGTTATTTACTCAAATGGTTCTCAAACTTATACCCGATTTACATTTTGGTCCATAAACTAAATTATTCGTTTAAATGGTTCACCAACTCTTTATAAACTAAATTAACCACACGGTCAACTTAAAGGAATGATGAAATTGAACGATATTGTAAACATAAGGATGTAAATTGATAAAATTAATACCCTAAGGTCCATATTGAGAACCACCCCAAACATACAGAGTATTTTTTGACATTAGCCCAATAAAATAATTTTGACCCTTAAAACCAACGACATGTAGCGTTGGGTTTGTTTGTAAGATTGAAAGCCAGGAAACGGCGGGTCGTGTTGTGCGCCAATATAAAACTCATTTGGCCCCTCTCGAAATTAAACCAAAAGCAACAAAGCGCTGCATTCTCTGATTTCAGATTTTGAGAGACAAGTTCGGACTTCGGGTTCGGAGGTCTTTAGGTTCAGCAGAGATGATGAAGGTTTTGCGCCTCTTGTCCTCCTCCAGGTACCAACTCTCTTTTCTTTCTTTTCTCTTTTTCATTTTACTTTGAAAAGAAAAAACCCATTGTTTATTTTCCTTAAACCCTGAAAATATAGCCTGAAAAATCTACCTTGTCGAGTAACTGAGCTTGAATCGTATGAATCTGGCTGCTAAGAAATGAAAGATTTCCTTTTTATCAGTCAGTCGATGTAAGTTTCCTGTATAATATAGGTGTGTTGGAAATAAAGGTTGAAACTTTGAGTTGCAAACTTGCAATCTTTTGTTTTGTCAATTTGTATTATAATAATATGTTATGTTGAAATTCTGATTTTCATTATATGGTACCTATAAACATTGAACTTTTACTCTGTTCTAACACACCTGATAGACACCCACACTCGCATGAATTGGCCATTTGATTGATTTCGTCTTATTTCCTACTTGACTGTTCATTTGTTACTCTTGGAAGAATTAACAAGAAAGAAGATGACCTGAAGGGCCGAAATTCTTCCATGTTTAGCTCTATAGGCACTATCAGCTTCCAATTTTGGAGCATTATCCAAAAATTGCTGGAACCCGGTTCTTGTAATGGGTCCAACCTTTTTCTTATGGTCCTAATTTTAGGCGAAAATGATGTTATACTTGTTTCTTAAGAAGGTAAATTTTATCAATTTTTGAATGGTTTTTCATCGAATTGGCTAACTCTAACAACACTTCAAACGCTCCCCATTCCTAGGATTTATCTTCGTAACCTCGTGTTGTCTCTTAGTATTTTTTTCTGATTTTCTTTGTTGAAAAAGGAACCAGTTCTCCACTAGAGGTGCTTTATCAATGCATGCTCATACGCATAGCACCAGCTTTTCAACTGCCAGTAAGAGTTTTTCTGTTAAAGGTAACTTGTTTAAACAATCAATTTTAATTTTGATCTCTTACATCTTTCTTTCCTGTTAGATAAAGTTTACTCTGCTTATCTGTGTTCTTTTGTTTCTGAACCAGCAGGAACTAGTGCTGATTATGTACATGCTCCGTTTCATATCTACAAAGGAAGAGCTGCACTCTCTTTCAGTCCTGTTCTCCCAACATTCACCAAATTGGAAGTGTGCATCTTTACTTTTTCATTCATAATTTCATTGAGCTCCTTCTTATGAAGGGATTCAAGGATGTATCTCCTCATTCATCTCTTTATATATTGCATAGTCTGGAGGTCTCGTAGTTGGTCGACGTGGTGTTGTCATGTTGAGGTTCACTCCTGCCATTGGCGAGCGCAAGTATGACTGGGAAAAGAGACAGGTAGTTTCCATAGCGGTTCTTATTTACTTTGTCTTGATTTTCATTTTGTTTACTTTCCAAATAACTAAGTAATCTCAATGACATTCGTTAGGTGTTTGCTTTATCAGCAACGGAGGTTGGCTCTCTGATAAGCTTGGGTCCCAACGATTCTTGTGAATTTTTTCATGATCCCTCAATGCAATCAAGGTTGATTTTCTGACATGCTACTTTTGTGGAAACATGTGTAACAAGGGTGTTTTCTGTTTTTTCTTACCTCATGGAAAGAACTGCATTTTGATAAAACAATTTTCAGAGGGCATCATTTTTTGTTTCATTGTGAAAGCATCGCTTGTTTTGTTTTCTTTAAAATTGTTTATTATTTTCGGGAAATAGATAGTAATTGGCTTTAATGAGCAATTCATGTTACAGTAATGCTGGTCAAGTGAGGAAGAGCTTATCAATTAAGTCTCATGCAGATGGCAGTGGCTACATGGTTTCTTTGAGTAAGTGCACTATATGTTGTTGTATTCCCTTGTGTACTTAAATGAATGTGAAGTTCTTACTAAGTGAATTATCTGCTTGTATTTACATTTTCTTCAAAAAAAAAATTGAGTTTGCGATTTATCAAGTGTTGTTTTAAATTTGAGCAAGTGATTTGAAGTTTCGATGCTTTGAGTAAAGATTCCGTGTGCTTTTAGTTACTAAACCTTGGTCTAAAGTTGTACTTTTGCTTCATTTATATGGGATTGATGCTATCTACATTTGACATTGTGCCCCCAATTTTTGGTGACAGCTGTTGTAAACAACCTCCTCAAAACCAAAGAGAATTTCATAGTTCCTGTCACAGCTGCTGAATTTGCTGTTATGAAGACTGCTTGCAGTGTATGACATGACTATGAATATAAAGTTTCCTATAACTGGGATAATAATTAGGGATATGCATTTTGATGTATTGATTTAATTCTTGTGCTTGTAATAAAAACAAATATTTCTTGTGCAGTTTGCGCTGCCCCACATCATGGGTTGGGATAGGTTGATGAGCAATATGCCGACAGCAGTAGGTGTAGGACGGCAACAATCAAAAGTGGTTCCACAACTTTTGGATGAGTGGGATAGATGAAGTCCACCTGTAGTCTCTCATCTATGTCCAGCTTAAGAAACTTGGACTTGCAAACTTTTGCTCCTAGTACCGTGGACTTGCAAGATTGTGCGCTTTAGCATGGACTTATCGTGTATAGTGTATTTTGATCTGTTGCCAAAAGCTTATTTGACCCGGTGTAGACATTTTTGGCTTAAGATGCTCAAGTGACTATTTTTAGCATGTTATATATTTAAGATAAAACTGGTGGGTTTGAGCTGATTTATGGGGATGTTTTGCTTGCAGCCTTAGAAATGAAAGGTTCTGATTAATGAAAAGATTTGATTAGTGACTAATTATATGATGTCACTGCTTATAAATTGGGCCAAGATTAATTATTTTTTGATATGAAATTCGTATACCTAGCTGATTAGACTGTTACTTTGGGGATGTTCGTTTTAGTAGCACCAAACCAATTGTTATACAAGAATTGGTTTGGTTCGTGCAGTCTTAAAAAGTGAATCATTAACGTCTTTTTATGAATGAAAAATATGACCAAAATGAGTGCCAAGCCTATGGAGACAAAAACTTGCATGTAAATAAACAAATAATGTGTTTATGAAAAATACACCATTTGAAATCTTTAAAATGAATTTACATCTTCCACGGAAATTCTAATTTTTTTAAATTTTTTTTTATAAAGAGCGATAGTATTTTATATCTTCAGCCTTGCGACGTGGGGCAGTTGAATTTGTATTGACATGTTGTCATTTCAATGATAAAAAACAAGTCTTCCTCATAATGTTTGCTTATTGTTCCCTCTCCCGCCTTGGACTTGAACGTTGCGCTAAAAACCCTGAGAATATCATCGCCGACAGACAGACAGCATACGAAAACTGAAAACCCCTTCTTACTTCTTACTTCTTCCTTGTAGCCCTTAGCCCACTCACAAGAACACGATAACCAGCTAGAATATGTACACGTGGCAGATCCTCCACATCCCAGACAACCCCCCAATCGCTCCCGACCAACAACCCACAGTGGATGTAATTGCTTCACTCATCGACCCAAAATTTGCTAACACTCTTGTAAGGTGCTGCTTGCCTTCTTCTTCTTCTTCTTCTTTTGCTACCATTACTCTGTTTTTGTTTTTGTTTTTGTTTTTCTTTATATTTTCGATTAACATGATCATATTGGTTTGTTTTGTTTTACTGGGTATGTCGTAATTGTGTTTCTGCCTTCCAATTCTTTCTCTTTTTGACGAAATTGATGCGAAAAAGTAATTAAATTTGTGTAGGCGTTTGAATCAAATATCACCGCTGGAAAATCTCCGCCACGTGAAGCGGGTGAAGAAGAAATTTGTTGAAGGAGGTCTGTATCTGTCTGTCCTACCCAACTTTATTTTGTATTGTTAAACCCTAAACCCTACCTAACTTTAATTTGTTGAACTCTTGGTCCAGTGGTACTTCTTCCAAATGTTGGAAGAGGTCCAAGTTCAAATCCTCTCATCCCCAATTGATCAAAAAAAGAAAAAAAAAAAGAAAAAAGAAAGAAGATTGTTGATTACAAATAAATGATACTTTTATGCCAAGACGATATTTACCTGACATGGTGACACCACGTTGATCTTACTATCTTATCTTTACGGTGTTGACTATCAGTTTACCTTACAGGAAAAACTCAATTATCTGTGATCCTATGTCTAGCTTCTGAAAATGGTAATCAGTTGGAGAGCATGCAGAATGATGTACAGGAGCTAATGAATTCCTACAAGTTGAGTCCTTTTATCACAAAAGTGGGTCTTTCTTTTTCCATTTTAATCTTGTTTAATTAGTGCTTCTTATATATATATATATATATATATATATATGATACATTTTAAAGACTACTGTCGTGCTACTGTAATATTTGATGTCTTAGTTGCATAAGGGGATTATTTTAATTAAATCAGTAATTAAATCCTAATGTTTCTCTTGTTGTATGGTATTAAAATATTGTACCATCAATAATCTTGCATTACACTGATTGTTCTCTATAATCTTACTATTGAGTGGAATCATTTTAATTGCATTCTATTGAATTCCGAGATTTTTCTTGGACTTTGTTTTACTTAATACTTCACTTTCACGCAATTGCACTTAGACCTTGCCTTGTAATACAATGATGCCCTTTATTAAAAAGTTTTATGATCCCTTCCACATGAACTTACTATCCCATTTTGAATATTGCAATTTGATTTGCATGAGTTTTGTTATTATTTTCTGAAAACCTACTCTTCTTCTGGTAGTCTCCAAACATGCTCTTGTGTTTGTTTACTTTGGTTCTAGACAAGACTGTCATGTTTTATACATGTCAATCAACTCAATTTTAGGTCTGCAAGTATGCTGCATTATCAAAAGAAGAGTGGGAAGAACAATCCAAGCTATGGCCAACATCTTATCATCCACCAACCTAGTAAGCTCTTGTTTTGTTTATCCAAGTGTTTTTCCTTTTTAACACTAATTTACTTCTTAGTAATGTCTTTCTTTGTGGATTAGTGAGCTCTATCATTGATGTTCAGGAGTATTTAGTTTTTCCTTTCTAAGTTTAGGGTGATGAGGAGGTAAAAAAATATCTCAGTAAGGATGAACAATTGTCCTAGAATTTGTTCCTGAACATTTATGATGGAACAAGGTGATGTGATACCTCGCCAAAGTGCTATTTACAGTAATATAATTCATGTTGCCTAACATTAATTATATTAATAATATATGACGAAAATGGAACCTGACAATGAGTTATGCTAATAATGCTGGCAGGAAAAATAAGAAAAAGTATTTGCATTTACAAGTGTAAGGTGTCATATTGGATGGTTGTAAAAATTCTTTTCTATTTGCACCTTTGCAGTGTGGGTTTTGTTACTTCTTCTTTTTCCGTGTAGCTACTGGTTCTGCAATGCTCCAACACATGTCAAATAATTTTTTGTTTAATATTATCTTAACTCTTGTTTGTTTGTCCTTTACCTTTTAAATACAGTAATATTGATGGCATTACTGGATTCAGTGAAGAGGACTCACAATCAGTGTTCAGATTCATGAAGTATGCTATTCAGTTGGCAAAGTCGAGCGATAATTTGGTAACTATTTTATGTTCTTTGTGTTCTCTCTCTCTCTCTCTCTCTCTCTCTCTCTCTCTCTCTATGATTATCTAATCTCATATCAGCATTGTGACTTTCAGAAGTACATGTCAACCTTTGCTCATAGGCTTTCAAATATTCAAAATGATGCTAATATTTTGAAAGTATTGTTAAGAATCCTAAATGAATTGGGAGGGTCAGGGTGGTGCTATGTATGTTAGCCTTATTATTTATTTATTTTTCAGCCAGCACCCTGTTGTATCCTTGTTAGTGCTGCTCAACACACATGGATCAGCATCAGTTTGAGTATAAAATTGTCAACAAATGAGGAAATATTGACTTTTTCTTTAAGAAAGATGATAAATGATTGTAAAGGAGTTGGTCATAATCTTCATTCTTGAAATTTGTTCAGAGGTGCGGGCTAAGTTTTTTATGGAAACTTCTTTCTGGTAGGGATTGGGTTGCAGACAGCAACTTCTTAAAGTTAATGCAAGGCTTAGAATTCTCGATGTAGGATTTATGTTTTCAACACGTCTCCTCACGTGTGGTTTGCCTGAGCCAAACACATGGGTCAATTATATTGGTTGATGTAGTGCACGTGTGGCAAAACTGGGTCTAACGCATGGATGGATTTCCTGCTACGCTATCATGTTAAAGTTATGGCATCCAACCCAGCCAAAGAGTTTTTTCTGTGTAATGCAAGGCTTAAATTCTCAATGTAGGATTGACCCTTAATTGAAACCTTCACTCTATCTGCAGGTAGTCAATGCTGCGGTTATAGTGGATCCTTCAGTTAAACAGGTAATCACTACTGCATGTGATCAAACTTGCTCTTCGTATAGTCCCACAAACAAGATCACCCTTGAAACCAGCTGCTGTGAAAAGCTAGAAGCTTTTATTTCCCATAGTGATTCAGATGGCATATTGAACCATGAAACTTTGCATTCAAATAGTTTTCCAGACAAATCAAAACAATTATGTACTGGTGTATCATGTTTATATCCTTGGCAATGGGCTGATCAACAATCAGACATGAGTTCGTGTTATTGGCACCCTTTACGTCATGCTGCCATTGTTGCTATTGAATCTTCTGCTGCCAGAGACAGATATCTTTTCCCCAGTTTGGGAAAAATCCAAGATAAGTCTTTTGAAATGGACCACATGCAGTCTTCTTCTGCAGGCTCTCTAGCAAAAAGACAAAAGACAAATTCTACAAATGTGAGTTGTTTCTTTGTGCTTCAAATTGAGCCATTTTGGGGAGAGCACTAAATGAGGGTGAGGGAGGGATTGTCTAGTGTCCACTCATTTCCCGTAATTTAGGAGTTCTTTTTTCCTCGGTAGGGGACCTATTGCTTTGAATATGAAACTTGTGAAATGTGAAGTATATCATTGTCACACAATCATTAAAACAGTATAACTGTAATTTCACAATAACATTGTCTTTGAACAATCGAAGTTCTTGGGTTGGGTGACTTGCATTCAAATTAATATTTAAGAATCTTATTAACTATTCAGGTTTATAGTGACGACAATCTGGACGCTAATGGTGAAGGTTCCAGTTCTTTATCAGCCAGGCCTTATCTATGTACAGGTTTTGACATGTACCTTGTTTGGGAGCCGTGCATAATGTAAGTTCATGAATAGTGTACTCACTAGATTTCTACTGTGTCCATAAATTTGTTAGTTTTCCTGATAGTAGCATTTCTTTGAACTTTTTATGCTTGTGGTGTGTATGGTCCAAATGATAATTATGGTTCCATACTGAAACTTTGTATGGCCTGCATCACAATGAAACTGTTTCTCCTTATTATTATTTGTTTCTTTAACTCTTACACTGCCTTTACATGCTTGCTGATAGGAACTTGAACCTAGTTGACATCTTAAATTTTGTTAATCATACTTCTTTCATAATCTCGTAGTTATTCCAAAATCTTGTGAGACTGAAATTTGGACCGTTCATCCTTTCATTTCTCTCCTCACTAAGATCTTTCAAAGGTCTGGAAATGTAGGCATGATTTGACGTCGTATCCATAGGTTATTTCATCTTTTCCATATGTAGGCTTGATCATTTCGGTTCTGTCATCCTGACCTCTTCCATTGGTAAAATCTATCTTTTGTTGTCTGTCAAATAAATGCAAATTTATATGTAATTCGCATTATAAATCTGTCTTGCATCCTCTGTACACACTAGATAATGTGCGGAAAGGATTGTTTTATAGAAATCTTGCATTGGCTGATGATACACACTGTATGCAATTGAAATGTCCACTATGAAACTCTCTCTCTCTCTCTCTCTCTCTGTGGAAACTGGAAACCTGAGTTTGTGTCGTTTGTTTTAAACTAGTTTTATTATGTTCAATATTCTGATATTATATTCTTATTAAAGGTGTGCTATGGCACTTGTCCATCAGAGAATTAGGCGTATATTCTTTGCTTTCCCAAACCCAAATGCAGGGGCATTGGGTAGTGTTCACAGACTACAAGGGGAAAGAAGCTTAAATCATCACTATGCTGTATTCAGAGTGTTAGTGCCTCAACAAATCCTTAGTAGGGAGGGATGAAACTTCAATTACCAAATGAGTACAAATGAAATGAGAATATTGGTTTGATTGTTCTCCATCAGCTTCATTTGTGGACTAGACTAAGACATTGTTTTACCAGGAAGACAACTCAACTCAACTAGGTTACTGACTGACTGACTGGTTAGCCATTACCCATTTAGCCAAGAACGCAAGCAATCCAAGGCTTCCATGCTTCAAGCTCAAGAAGATTTCATTTGCCTATCCCCCTCTACCTTTGTGACTCTATTTATCATGCAATGTTTTATCAATTAAGAGGATCATAAGTGCTGCAAACTACACGGGCACATTAATAATTTTGTTCACCATTCAATCTCCGAAGTAGCTATGGTTTGAAAGTAATATCCAAGTTGTTGAAAGAGTTGAAGTGAAAAACAGTGTGATGCCCAACACTGTTATTTTGATAAAGCATGTAGGATCCACAAAGTCCTTTTCAAGAACTGGTTGATTGCAATCTATGAGCATTTTGCAAAATGTTAAATTCGAATTTGATGGCTTATGTGGCAATTTGACACTTAGGAAAAAATTTAACTCCACTTGAAATCCCAAATATCATATTATTTTATTATATTTTTAAAAGTAAATGAGGTCTATATGATGCATAAAGTTTTAAAAGTGACTAAATGATAGTGGGGTCTGTGATAAAAAAAATATCAAGCTTTTTGATATGTTATTTTGGACATTTCTCTTCTAGCCTTCAAATTTATGTAAGATTTAACTACTCAGTTAGAGCAATTTTAACCTTCAGTTTTTGTCATTTCATGTCCATATGGCAATTTGACATATCGGTTGGAGATGCTCTAAGCAATTTACCTGTTTGTAACAATTGTGTAACACCAACACCTTATTAAGCTTTCTTTTTTCTTTTAAGGTGAATTGGCTTTCGTCAACATTACTTTTATTAAAGTTTGAGTATATAAACCTTTTCTGTTCTCAATTAGGGGTTGGGGATTCAAATGTCTCCCAAAATTGAAAAGACAAATATAATTAGACCAAGAGTTACTTGGGACATTATCACACCTTAATAATAGCAATTGAACTACAATTGCAACTAATCACTTCAGAATGTTTTAATTACCTCGCAACACAATATCATGCATGCTACACGATATCTTTTTTTGTGAGAAGAAAATAATTAGGGAAAAATACAAAAACAACCAGTGACAAAACCCTCCATTTGAAAAATAAAAAAACATCCTAGCAATTCCCTAAATTGTAAAAAGAATTTTTATATAGCTGGCTGTTTCCACCCCCAACCAGCCAGCCACCAAAGATGCTGAGAATGATGAACAAATATAAACAAAGCAAGAGAGAGGTTACGCATACAACAATACCTAATAGGATGCTTCAATGCATGATACACTATCCCAAAAGACCAAGAATAATACTGAAATGATAGAACACATCCAAAAATCCCAGCAACTACAAATATTATGTAATTGCAAAAGGTCATCGAAACACTCGAACTGAGAAGTTGATAATTTTATAAATCTGAATATACATAGCATTGGAACTGTAAAACTATACACCAAATTCCTCAACCATCTATATTTTGAGCACATACCTTCAAATAGATGTAAAAACATCATTGAGAAGGTTAATACTTTGCTTCCATATACTTCTTTCAATCTCTCCCTCTTCCCTCTCCCTCTCCACCCCTTTTCTTCTCTATCTCTCTCCAGAGACCTGTTTCTTGATGACTTATGATTTTCAGCATCTCTAGTCATGATTTCAAGCTCCACTTTAGAAACTGATCAAGTTTGGAATCATATTTATATTACAAGATATTCAACGGATGCACCCAATACCATGACAAATCAATAACCATATCACAAACAGTATTACACAAACAGCCGCATCAATGGCAAGGACGATTCGCACTTGGCGGCACCACTTCTTTCGAATGCTTTGAGAGCCTGACCTAATCCTCATTGAGCCCAAATCTTTTTGTAATGCAATTGAAGAACCTGCTCCAGCATGGCTATTAGAATCTGAATTTGCTGAGTCAATATTGACACCTCTATCCGTAGATTTCCTATGTTCCTCCAACTCAATGTCTCTCATAGCAATAACATGATCTTTCGCCTTCTTCTTATCTTGCTTGTTAGGCTTCCCCAATAGAGGGGCTTTTGTAGAAGTGGCAACTTCAGTTTGTCCGTTTGCACCACTTGGTGATGGAGAAAGACCAGCATGAAGTGACAGGGAAGCTTCAGCTGTCCAATTACTACCACTCTGAGAAACATTCTCCAAGGAGGTGATCAAGCGGTGGATAACAGGAACTAACTGTTCTTGTATGCCAACAGAGCTCAGACTCGACAAACTTCCCCTGGAACCCTTCCTGGCTACCTTCTTGAATTCATCTCTCAAATGCTCTAGAAACTGAAGAACACCCGGGTTTCCCAGACTCTCATCAACAATTGTGAAATAAATATACCCATCTTCAATTAGGAACCCATAAGTCCTTTTGCTCACTGTCTCAAAATACCACCTATGAAAAGGAGGAGTCTTTTCCAAGCACAAATTAGCCAAGTTCTCAATTTCACCATCTCCACCACTGTATACATAAAGGATCCGATTACTCCTTGATACACAACAGTAGTAAACGGTATTTTGAATCGAACCCATATTATACTCAATTGTAGTCTACAACCAATTCTACTGGTGAACTGCCAAGCATCATCAATACCAAACGAACCGTAATTATGTAAACAACAACTCAGATACAAAATCAAAAGCGTCCAAGAAATACAAGAGCAGTTCTTCAGCTAAGTACTCAAAGTCAAGAATGTAAGTCCACCATGCATTGTTTTTCGCTTTTCAGGACCACCTACAAGAGCAAGAAAAGAAACTACTCTCAGAACCCTAATCTGTAATCAGAACAAAGAGAAATAGACAATCAATGAAAATACAAGAAGATTCCTAACAAACCCACCCACAAAAATTCATCAGTCATTACCTTCAGGCTTCAGCATAAGTTAAAAGTCAGGAAATTGAAAGTTTCTAATTAAATAACGACATCGCAAAACCCAAAAAATACATGCTATGAGACCCACGAAATCAAACGTTCAGTGTAATCGATGAAAAGAAAGGGACCACAAGTTATACCAAATACTAGAGAAAGAAAATCAAAATTTTCGATTGACCCAACTACACAGCTTCAGAAAAACACAAAGATCTACGGGAAATATATTGAAAATTGAAGGTCAACGACCAGTCTAGTTCTGTTTGCTATCGATAAATAGTAAGAAGGGAAGAAAAACTCAACTCCCCTCCAACAACTGGTCTGACTTTGGAAGGACTTGTAAGAGAAAAATGCTCTCTCTTTGAACAATTTTCTCATCAACCAAACAGATCGAAAAAAGGTTTATGCCACAGATTTACCTGAAGAAACTCCCCAATAGAAGCCTTGGGCAGGAGCCAGATTATACATGTGAGGACTGGCTCACTGAGGAGAGAGAGGTGGTGTTAAAATGGCGAAGCCTCCAAACAAAGCGATTGTTTGCTTCACATGCGATGCGATGCGAGCAGTACTTCTCTATGCTACGTATTCTAGTTGACATTTTGACTTTT
Source organism: Prunus kanzakura (assembly GCA_020521455.1). Classification (NCBI taxonomy): domain Eukaryota; kingdom Viridiplantae; phylum Streptophyta; class Magnoliopsida; order Rosales; family Rosaceae; genus Prunus; species Prunus kanzakura. The sequence goes on from BPUM01000936.1 coordinate 208,884, forward strand.
CTTTGTTCTAGTTTGGGTCTTCTACTTCAACATACGGACAAAATGGAGGAGCTACTAAACACAAGACGAAGATGCGGAGCGATCGATCGGCAAAGGGCCGGCCATGGGTTAGTTGGGTTGGGTCGGTTTTGGTCATAATCCGTAACTAGACTCAATATATAGTGGTTTATGATTTCTTTAATCCAAAACTTGTTCATTATTAGGCCAACTCAATCCAACCTTTTTGTGATTGAATTGGGCGGTTCGGTCGAGTTAATTCAAAATAAAGCCATTTTTAAGTTTTGGTTTATGATTTTTGAACTCAAGACTCACTCATTATTAGGCCAACTCAACCCTCTAATGATCAAGTTAGACCGTTCGATTGGGTTTACCCGACATTGTGTCGTCCCTTAAATATATGTATTACTTAAGGCCATCTCCAACCCAATATGCTAAAACTCAACCATTGTTGCGTTATAACTAAACATTTCCTTGAATAAAGTATTGGATTAATTGGATGTTTGTTTTTCCAAACAAAAATAATAATGTGGGCCCTTGTATTGTTAAAGATTGTAAGTGGTTCTTACGTTCAAAATTCTAGGGTTTGGTTTCATTTTTTGTCTGAATTTGGGGGTTTTTTTTCGCCAGTGGTCTGAATTAGGTAGTTGATAAGAATTCTTGAGATTAGTAGAAAACCCTAACCGCCATTAACGTATCATTGTGAACCTTCCAATTTTCTCACGCTTTCTTAAACCTCTTCGAGCAACCACGACGACCTCATTTACACAACAAACCAGGAGTACAAGACCTCTAACATTGGATTGCCCCCAAATTCTACCCCATTGGCCGTTCTCCCCCTACACTGCGCTACACCAAATCATTCTCCAATCGTGTAGATCTCACATTCGAAATTCTAGAGTTTGGTTTAATTTTTGGTCTGAAAATTAGGGGTTTTTTCCTGTTGTTGTTGAAAAGTCTGAATAAGGAGTTTGGTTTAGAGAAAATGATAAAAAGCTCCCACGAGATGGGAATGGAGGATGTGGAACGCTAAGAAATGAAGACTATGAAATTCATTTTCTTCCATTTCCCATGTTTGGGAGATAAGAAGCTCCTACTAGCTAATAAATAGTTAATGAAATGAACAATTTTACTTTTTCAATAGTTGTAAGATAGAACATCATCTCAAGTCATTAGATAGAAGAATTGTCATCGATGGTTATAATACATGTGTTTATTCACAGAGTATGATAGTCAAAGCAAATGATCACCAAAATTCCTATTTAAAAATTTGTCAATTAATGTGTTAGCTGACGAAGTAACAGTGTAACTTCAAACTAAACCTAAATACTATTTCACTTCGTGTCATCAATTTTTTTTTTCATGAGAGCTACATATATCCTTTTATACAATTCACACTTGATTACATTATACTAAAGATATGCTACTAGTCACATTTCTTTTTAAAAAGCTGATTTTTAAGCTAAAGACCGAAAAAAAAGGTGATTCAAAGGAAAAAGTAGTAAAATGGTGTTTGTTGTAAAAGTGTGGATGTTGTTCAATTGGACCTAGAAGAAGACTCTTGTTAGGCCATCCCCAATGAGGAGCCTTAATTGGCGAAAAACATTTTTTATCCCGAGCTAATAACACAATGATACATAGAAAGGTTATTTCATGTGTCAGTGTATTATAGGTTAAGAATAGCAAAAATTGCTATACCCGTTGCATTAGAGTGTTTATAGGGCTCCACCTTCTTGGAGCTCAAAAATATAGAATCCAAGTGTAAAGGGGATCCCCAATAGAAGAGTTTTTCCGGCCCCTAGATCATAAAACACGCCGGAGCTAGTTCTAAATATGTGGACTCGTATAGAGCCTTAGAGCCCAAGCGGGCCCCACTGTTTTCTGGCATCCCTAATTGTATTTTATTTTCCAACAGTCCCCCTTTTTTTTTTTCTCCTTATGTTCACTGTTTCCTTCATCTTTTTTTCCCGTTTGTTTTTTCAACGTTTGTTTTTCGAATCTTGTCCAAATTTCGATTTTTTTTTAGTAGAAATGTTCATTAAAATAAATAACATAACATAAACATACATTAAAATAAAATAATTTAACCACCATAAATTTATTGCTAACAACTGTAATGCACCAGAAAGATAATTATCAGAAGAGAAGGCCTTGCAAGATACTAGTTGAATGACTCATACATCACTCTCATGGCTCATGCCAAGTAAATAGTAACCCTTCATTACAATCACATCTTAATTCTCATACTCCACTAATCACCACATAAAAGTGGATATTGTTCATAATATTCATTGGGAAAATGAGAACTCGATGCCTGTCAAACTCACCTACAATACAAGCAACCAAACGCTCTCATCAAGGCAAAACCGACACCAGATCAATAGGAAAACCTTTCATCAAAGCTTTTCTTTTCCCATCTGAAAACACCAATGTACTTGTTTGTAAATTATACAGGAACTCCATCGATTGTTCTTAGCAACTCCTTGCTGATGAGCAAGCCTTCATCTTCTTGGATGTTAATATCAAAATTTCTTGAATGTTTCAGTTTAGCTGCTTCTTGCCTTTCTATAGAAGAATTCGACCAAATACTCTCTCAAAATATGGCAGTTTAGAAGCTTTTACACTAACCGCTGTGTCTCACTTGGATGCAGAATTCTTGATGCTACTGTCAGCTTTGATGCCTCAATTCAACTCAAGCTGTGTGGATAGACAGACAGAGAACCAAAGAGATGTCATTAGCTGAAAATTTATCATATTGAAAAAAATTAGTATTCAGGCATTTAGAGATCTGTGAGGTCAGCTGTTCAAGGAGACTATTTGGATGATCCTGAAAAGTCGTTTAGGAGTTTAATGGCTAAACCCAGATTCTTTTTATCTGGTGCTCTTCCTAAAGCTGTGGTGGAAGCGACCTCATTGAATAAAGTCAAATTTGGAGATACAACAGATTAATTACTCTAGTACTTTCTGTAATACTTGAAAGTGCAAATGATAGGCATTTGTTAAACAAATTCACAAATGAGAATTAAGACAAGAAGTTGTGTCTCATAACCTTCAAGGTAATAAATAAAACAATAGGAAAAGGCACAATCCATCGCAATAATGATATCCAGTGGAAATGTGATAATCAAATTATGATAATTGCATTTATATAATTGCAAAAGAAAAACTTCTTTAACAAATTCTTTTGAAAACGGGGGCAAAAATGTGAGGGAAAAAAAGAATCAGCTAAGCGAATGATAAAAAAATAACAAATTACCAGAAGATCCACGAGTATGCTCATGCAACACAGTTGCATTTCCTACATCCCTCAATTCTCGCTTACAATCAACCCATTGAGAACTTCTAGGATCTTCTTCGGAACTGTGTAGGACAGTTCTAGGTTCCTTATTCCTCAACCCAGACTCTGTAGCTTCTGTTTCTTCACACGCTTGAGGCATCTGTGGAAGGGGTGTTACAAAATTATTCTCTGCAATAGAAGATTCATGACTCGACTCCACCGGTACATCAGGCGATTCATTTTGAGATTTATGAGACGAAAGGAGGGATAAGCGGCAGAGTGGACAGGTGCTGTGGGTGGAAAGCCAGCTATCAATGCAATCAATATGAAATGTATGGGCACAGGCTGGTATTTGTTGAAGCCTATCCTCTGCTTGATAGTCACCCAGGCATACTGAGCATCTGCAGAAAAACAAAACATGCCTCTTTGGTTGAGAGAATGCTAAAAGTTCTAAGGATTTATTTTCATCTAAAAAGAACACACCATCATGGAAATAATTTTGAAATTATATAGTAAACTATTAGCTGTACTTTGTGCCAAATAAAAATTTATGGACATTAAGACGTGTTAGTATTAATTTAATATGATTTTGAGAAATTCAACCATATTTGTTTGAAACAATAACGCCATGTCTGAAACAAGAAAAATGATAACATCTTCTGGCCACAACATACAAAGGATTGGTGATCCCACTAAATAGAAAGAAACCCAATCCTTAGCTAGTATACATGGAAGTATTATTTTTTGTTTTTTAGTGGCCAATAAATAGAAACCCAGATTGATCACTGACATAGAAAGTTTGAAACAAAAACAAAGCTAATACACTTAAGCAGTCATTGCATTCCAATTACACAAAACAAAAGCATCATGATTAACTTAAAAATATCAAACACAGAGGCAAAATGACAGAAAAGAAGGAAAGCCCCACTCACTGTGTATCTCTGACGGAGAAGCTCTCCTTATATACAATAATGGGTAGCATCTCTCTCAGTTCTTTTTTCAAGCCCATTTCAACCTGCAGGTAAACAATTTTAACATAAAAAAAAATGATATGAGCCCAAAATGCAAACAGATAAACAAACAGTGAAACAGATGGACAGAAAAAATAAAATAATTCTTACAGTGGCAATGTCATTGTTAATCTGTGGAGAAGTTGTCATTCTAAGAGATGACCAATTGACCCGTCGAGGGCGAAGATAGAACAAGTAGAAGACGAAGAGGAGGATGAAAGTGAAGAAGATTGGTACACAGAACACGAAGAACTGGTAAAGCTTGAATTGACCAGAAGGACTTTCTTTTGACTTACTAGAAGAGTCTGAAGAGTTTAAGCAATATCTCGGATATACATGATTATAAGACATCACCTCAAATCCCCTACAGGCTACAAAAATGAAATTAATTAGATAAATTTGAGTCTTGGCTTGAAAATAAGATCTCAATGGACGGAATCCAGTGAGCAATGAACTGAGAGTGGGGAAGTGTGGTTTGAAGATGCACTTCTTCAACGGCTCAAATCTAAATGAGATTCCATATTATTGTGAAATGATTGAAAAAAATGTAAAAGTTTTGAAGAAGACCCAGATGAGAGAATTTGAGACAGATTTGTTTGATGAAAAGCAGTAGCATATACCACCAAGATGAAAAGATTCTTTGTGTATTTAGGACTAGAAGCAAGAACACAGAGAGAGAGAGAGAGAGAGAGAGAGGAAGCAAAGAAGATTGTAGTGGGAAGAAGTGGTATATAAATTATAATTATAATAAAGTGAAGTAAAAAAGAAGAGTTGGGTGCGGGAATGAGGATCATGAGATGAGACGATGAGATTCAAAGTAGATCACAGATGCCATGCCAACTTACAAATGCTCATCTCATCAATTTTAGCCGTTGGATTCATTAATTAAATAGCCATTACGTGATGTCAAATAGTGATTAAATAATTTTTTTCAATAATTTTGCTTCTAGCTGATTTCACAACTATCATCTTCATTCGAATATAAGGTTTTCGTTGCCAACAAAGTCTAGTCCAATGAAAAAGTGCCTTTATTTGCAGACTAATATGAGAGTAATGCTATTTAGACACACAACATTGACCACCTTATGTGGCAACTGATGTGTCATGCCATGTCAATTAATGAATGTTGCCATGAGGCCACTTACTAGGAACGCTAGGGTTTTTTAAGTTGTTTTTTTAATTAACATGGCGACATTCATTAATTAACTTGGCATGACACATCAATTGCCACTTAAGGTGGTCAGCTAAAGTGGTCAATGTTGCGTGTCTAAATAGCATTACTCTATTCTTATATTTAAACCCCATGACATTTTGATAATGCATGTGTGAAAAACCCTCCGCTTTATGGCTTGTATTTTTTTATAAAAAAAAATTATGTTTAATTTTTTTTCAAGAAAAAAAAAAAAGAACGAAAGGAGACACATTGACAGACAGCGTTAAATAAATTTGAGCACAAAATGGAAAACCTCAATCAATCTTTTTCATTTCCTTTTCAGGAATAGCCTAAAAAACCCAATGACAATATATCATTATATATCATTATAACATCCTAAGGTTTTTGAAGTTTCGATAATATAGGTAGAGCATTTGCCAGAAGGTCAAGTCAATTACACTGTAAAAATAATAAACTCAAGCAACTTTCTTCCCTCTGATTAATCAACCAATAAAAAAACAGAGACAAAAGACAAAAGGAAGAATAAGAACCCGACACTACGTGATCGTGATTTCATCTCCTAACAGCTCCATTACATTTCATCATGAACCAAAAAACCAGGAATAAAATCAATCGTCATTATTGTAATCAATCACAAGCCAAGCTCTAACTTATATAAAAAGTTAGGGGAGAATAAACATCCACCTTTCAGAACTTATACCTACCTGAAAACAGAATCCACAGTGGAAAATACTATATTATACATTGTGTTGTGACCAAAGCATATGTTCTTTCACATTCTCATGCTTGACAAAAACACTAGTTTAGACACATCCAACATGCCAAAATAAAATCATTTACATCCATTAACCACAAAGTGGACGAAAGAATTGTGACTACTATTGCTCACCTGCCAAAACCGTACACCTAAACACAAACATGAGTGAGAGGCACCAACTTCTTCATTCACTGAGTCTTTGGTTTTTGAATCTTCACATAAGGGAAGAACCCCATGAAGTGGACTACTGCTGGATTCCATCCCAATTGCTCAGCACGACAGAACATTAAAAATGTGTTTGCAAAATAAGAATTAAACCCCATAAAGACGTGCCACAAAGCATGACCTTGTGGGTTAAAGTACCAGCCACAGACTTCCCTGCACAAGACGCGATCCAAAAGCCAACAAAGAACCCCTAGGGATATGGTGCCCAGATACAACTTTGCAAGCCACTTGGCATTTACATCTTTTGTGTAGATGTAGTACTTGTACATTCGAGGAATGCAGAGAAGACAGAGTATCACATAGTGTACCTTAAAGCCAATTTTAAATCGTACAAGCGAATGTAATACAGCAAATACAGCACCATATAGAAACAAGAAGGTGGGCATTGTGCTACGATAGTGCCAATCCGGTGAGTAAAGGATGTAGATATATAAAAGCATTTCCCATACCATTGGTGTTTCATCACCTTGCTGCTGCCTGGAAACATATAGAAATATCTCAAAATTTCAGATCGAATAGTAGATAAACTAATCAAAACAATTTAAGTCATATACACAAACACAAGCTAATTTTGACCGACCAGTGCAACATGGCTGATGGGGCCAACAGCCCACTTATATCAAGTGTTTAGTTGTAGGGGTTTATCAACAAACAGATAGAACTATGAGGTAACAGAATTATATTCATATTGACATAGACAACCACAGATTAATAAGAATTAACATAAGTTTTCAGGCTTTAAGAAATCTTTTGGTAGTGTGGAATCAAACATCATCTTTTGCTTCAAAGATCTTTTTCATACTCCAACATTACATTATGTAAGTGGTTTATGCATATATTTGCCCCTCCCATATAACAATTCCTCTGAATACAATAGAAAAAGAGAATAGGAAAAAAAAATGCTAGTAAGAAAGAAAGAAAGAAGTGGTTGTGCTAGTAAGAGAAAGCAATCTCTATAGGCAATAAGACAAAAACTTTGCAGAACAATATCAAATATTATCTTCAAGAACTTTATCGCAATTCACCAGTGTCTCATCAAAGGTTTGCAGAACACTACTGAATTTCTATATATCAAGGCCAAATTATCAATTCGAAGCTTCTGAATTTTTCTTTTCACAACAATCACATACACAGCTACCATGCCCCTCTGATGCTCTCAAGCCTTTATCCTAGACCATCTCATATTTTCATTCACTCAAATACACCCGATGCATCATAAGAACTCAAAATTACATAATCTTTCATCTACTGCAGCTGCTCAATTGAAACTGGAAAAGATAGCACATAAGCACTGTGTTGACTGGCACATAAGTGGACCGCTCATAAGTGACCCCTGCCATCAGTGATCCACAAAATACCTACACCTGTGCAAGCTTTAAAGGAACTAGTGTAGACATCTTCATACCATATCGAAACAATGCCAGAAATGCATCACTGCACACAAGAAGCAGCCCAAATTAATATCAAGGCACAACCTTTGCAACCTCAACCACCACATTACCACCCTATCCTAACCACATTGCTGCCATACCTCAGCTACACCTACACTGCCTTGGCCCATCAAGAGATCAACCATGATCCAGTCACTAATCAAGCTCAGATAGTAGTATATCCCACTAGATATATGACAACACTACTTGGCAAGCCAAATTGGAATATCCCCTTCTTCATATTACTTTACTTCTTTTCAATTCAGACGGTAAAAAAACTGCAAGTGTGCCTTTCGTAAAGGAATTTGAAGTTGAGGAATAACATAAGGACCCATTCATTTTTTTATGAAGAGAACTAAAATAACCATCATAAGCATGTCACATGTGCACACACATTACAATACAAAACAATATAAAAGGTTGTGATTCATCTATTTCCCAGTGAATCCATCAATAAAAGGTCTGCCAGCATTGAGATCAGAGAGAGGACGTTGAGCAAGAACACTGAAGCAGCTGTTGTTTATGGAAAAATAGAAATAAAAAGAATAAAAAAGACACAGTAGAAAAGGAATACTTACAGACGCTGCAAAGTGGCATGGTAAAGCATGCTCCCAATAGCAAGTATCATATTGGAGATGTGAAGAACGCTAAATCTCTTCTCAAAGCGTTGCCTCAAAGCATTGATAAGGCCAATGAGTGCCAACAAGATGCCTGGGGTATTCGATATAGTGTTGAAGAACTCGGCAATATAAGAAGAGTAGACATAATTTTGCTCACACCAATCTTTGGATGTGACAGGACCCCAAAAGCTGGATAAGCCATCTGCCATAATTCGATAAGTATTGACTCAACGTTCACCAGGATGATCTTGTGGAGTTCATAAAACCTGCGATCATGCCATTTTTAAAAGGTAATCGAACAGAAAAAACAAAACAAAAAACTTGGAAAAAGTCAAAGAACAAGTGCAGGCTTTACTAGTTATAAAATAACCAACAGTCAACTCAGGAAAAAAGCATAATTATCTACGCTTAAATTTAGTAAGAGTTACATCTTCTCTTGTCAAATACTCTGAGAAAAAAAAAATTGCAACTGAAAGTTGAAACTAGGCAGTGATGTTTCTAATATTACAATACGATAGCGTTTTATCAAGGGGAGAAGAAGAGAAAGAAGGAAGGAAGGAAGGAAGGAGTGAGTGGATACCTGGAAGGAATTAGGCAGTGAGAGTGAGACTAACTTGTAGATGCCGCCACACATTCAACACCCACATAATAAGAAGAATAATAATAAAATCACCACTTCCTCTTCTTTATGCTGCTCCTCACGGTGGTGGTGCCGCCAGAGAGAGAGGCAACTGCAACTGCAACACTCGGATGTAAAATTAGGGATTGGAATTGGCTAGGGGATTTTGAAGCGGCTTGGCTTGGCTTAGCTTGGTTATGACGTTGTATTTGTATTGAAAATTGGAGGGATGGGATGGGATCTGCTTTGCTTTTAGAGCGCGTTGGGTTCTTCGCGTGGATCGTAGGCTCAGATGGCAAACACTAACTGCCAAAAGGAAAGAGGCGCACACGGAAATCCTTTTTCCGGTTTCACACAATAACTACTCAACTCAATTCATTTGTGGATGGAGAGCATAACTTTGTTTTAATGATGCAGTCTTGCCGACATGGGTTTACTCAAGTTGGTTAGAACGGATGTGTTCTCAACTCTACACTCGAGTTCGAATACCTCTCTCTAATGAACTATACACGTAGTTACATTTTCATCTCTTAACTCCAAAAATAGTTACAAAGGTCCCCCAATTATGTATAATGTAGCGGCGGCTCTGAGATTTCAGAGGCCCTGTACCAAAACAACAAAGGGGCCTCCTAAAAGTCTACAACAAAAAATTATAAAAAAGAATCAAACAATATAATCAAAGTCTTGTGATCATCAAATTACTAATTATCAATAACAAATAAAAAAAACAAAATATAGGAAACACAAAATCTGAGAATTTGAGAGAGAGAGTTAAGTGGTTGAAGGCCGAACCTTGGAAAAAAAATTAAGATACATGCGGCTGTAAAAAAAAAATTGCATACAAAGTTGTATGTTGGAGGTCTCTTATATTGGGCAACATAAAAATCAATATTACATAGGAATAGGAAAATCAACATTAATATTATCTTATTAATATAAGAGAAGCCAAAGTTACACATTTCCTCACATCAATAGGGTGCTTGTGTGCCCAATCTGGAATGAATGCTTCTTGAGGAAACGTTTCCTCTTCGTGCACTTGTTCCATCACTTGATTCCGATTGAGCTCCAAGCACATACGAGGATTCTCTTTGTCTCGGATGATGGTTGGTTTCACCATCATTTGCGGATTGATTCCTCATGCGATCTTCTTTCGTCATTTGGGCATCCAAATATGAATCCCTGCAGATGGTGCCAATCTGTCCAAGCAGTCGGTCCACCAATCTGGTTTGGTTTTCCAATCTCTCTGCCGAATTTGAAACTTGATGATTCAAAGTGCCCTGCTGGATGTCCTTTTGGATAGTCTAATGGATTGGCGAGATGACGACATATCATGTTTGGAGTCCCAGCTCCCAGGGGTGATAGCTCTTCCTCCATATGCATCACATTAGAATCAGTCGTGTCTGCTCTTGAGGACTATTCAGGTACATGCTTAATGTTTGTGCTCTTTGTTCCTACCATGGTGAACTCAGGAACACGTCAAAGCAATTAATAGAAAAATTGAATAAAGAGAAATGAAGAAACTTCCTTTATTCAGTGAAAAGAAGCATGCAATGTAAGCACCAATGAAGACCATGAAGGATAAAGTAATACTCACTCTTGCAGGGTATCCAAGAAATGAAACATTTCATACGCTCAGCAGACCTAAAAGTACCTGAAACAGGGATGAAACGATACATATAACACATCAACAATTATCTCATAAAGCTTTATAGATGCAAAGAGGCCTTGGAATTACACTAGGGAAAAGAGAAGCTTCGAGCTCCCATGTAACTTTGGCCTACTCAGAAATCAGGGGTCCTTTTTTTAAAATAAATAAATAAATTTTTTAATAAATATTTTAGCCGTGCGGCTATACTTTTAAATATAATATATTCAAGAGTATTGCCGCATGGATATACTGGTTTTTTTAATAATTTTTTTAAAGGGTTAATTTCAATGTAGTACCCCGAACTCTTACTTTTAAGGCACATTTGCCCATGCTCTCTCAATTTTAACAATTACATACCCTAAACTTTTGAATTTGGTGCAATATGGTTTCAGTGTTAACTTCATCATCAAATTTTTGTTAATTGATTGTGTGACAAGTCTGAGTCCAACTTATTCACTTCTTTTAATGTTAGTTGAAGGGTATTATGTTAAAATATGGTTTGGTATTAATGCGTGTAATGTGTCCTTCATGGGCTGGAAGACACCAATTACCCGAAAATACTCTTCAATTGACATCGAAATAAGTGAATAGGTGAGACCCAAGTTTGCCATGCAAACAATTAATTGAAATTTTGATGTTGAAGTTAACGCCAGAACTAGATTGCAAAAAATTGAAAAGCTTAGGGTATGTAATCGTTAAAATTGAGAGTGCAAGGGCAAACGTGCCTTAAGGGTAAGAGTTCAGGGTACTAAATCGAAATTAACCCTTTTTTTAATAAATAGTATAGTCGTGGCTATGCTCTCTACATTATATTTAAAATGTATAGCCGCTTGGCTATACTGGGGTTTTTTTAATTTTTTTTAATAAATAGTATAGTCGCACGGCAATACTTTTAAATAAAATATATTGCTATATTGGGGTTTAAATTTTTTTTTTAAAGCTATACTTGGGTTTTTTATATATATAATAAATAGTATAGCCGATCGGCTATACTTTTCAAGCGTGTAGCATTCGTGGAGTTCAGCCGTGACTGAGACCACCAATGGATTGAATCAGTTTGCGTAAAGGATGCGACTTTATAGCACAACAAACAAACTAAATGTCGACATGATATCAACATAATGACATTATCTTTCCTAAAATACATTGATTAAATAAAGGTGTTTGTACCATATCTGATCCTTCACTCATACTGTGACACGTGGAATGGTAAGCTCTCCCAATCGCCTAGACGAGCAAACAATCGACATCAGATACCGATGACGCCGAGCCAAGTCTACAATCGGTACGGGTTGACGATTCTGCGGAACAAACCTCGAAGGCCCCGCCCTAAATATCCAAAGACTCGTGTCAACCTTAGAGGACCCTCCCACGAGTCCCACATCAAAATTAAGTACTAAGAGCATACCAAATGCCCTCTATAAATAGGCCCCTTTTACCACAAGACAAGGGGTAAGACTTTTTAGCTTGACTTTTATGCTAAATACATTGTCAGCGGCTAAAACTCTTATAAAGAAACTTACTTCGGCATCGAAGGGTCTTAGGCTGGTTCCACACCGGTGCCATAGACCTCACGAGCCTCGGCTTCCCTTGATTCAGGATCGGCATCCCAGGACGGGAAGAACTTGCATCAAGCACTCAATCGATCCTTGATCGTCCACATCACTTGTAAGTTGCATATATCTTTATCTGTTCAGTTTTAGTGCCAACAAAAGGATTCGGATCCTCTGTTATGATTTTCTTTGTCATGATCTGCTTGACTTTTGTTTTTCATACGCCACCTCATTAAAATTTAATCTAAGGAATTTAAAAGTTGACACATCATCCTAAATTCAAAAAGAAAATAACCCTGACACCCAACTAACGGGATAGTTAACGTCCAAAGTCATCTTTTTTCCTCTCCTTCCTACTTCACGCTATGGCCTCTTCTCTTTTTTGCCTTCTTCCTCATGTTCTGGCTTTTTTTATCTTATTGTCTCTGCCCCACAATCTTACCTTTCTTTACCTCAAACCTCTGTAATCATAATCCCTTCTCTTTTCCCTATCAAAAGAAGAAAAAAAACAACTTCTCTTCCTATATCCATTGTTTGATCAGTGTGATTGCAGAGAAAATATTCCTTTATTATGGAATAATATCCTTTCCAAGGCTAGATGGTCTGGAAGCAACTCTTTGTGCTCTGTGTTTATGTTTAGCTGTTGGTATTTATGGAAATGGAGAAACCAATCTATTTTTAATGTTGAGGAGGCTGCACCTTTTAATCCAAGGCAAATTATCTTATCTGCTTTATCTGAATGGAGTAAGGCTTCTGGTGGTGGTAATATAGCTGGAGAGAAAGTGCATATTCTCTTGGCGTGGGATTTTCCTGGTACTGAAGGATTTAAACTGAATGTGGATGAATCTTGTAAATCTGCATTTGGGAATAGGGAGATTCACTATTATACGCAATATAAGAGCCCAAATTATATATAAAAAAACCCATATATTAAATGGACTTTAGAAATACACCCAAAGCCCATTTACAACATAACAAAAAGGCTTTTAACTTCTTTTAAATTACAAAACTACAATTGATTTCTTAAAACAAACCCAACCCCAAAACCTCATAAAAAAGCCCAAAACACTCAATAGGGCATCAAAGTAATTTAATAATAAAAATTAAATTCAATAGGGCCAACAGTCAATTTTTGGGTGTTTTTTGGGTTTGTTTATAGAAATTAAATAGTGTAGGGTTTATTTATAGTTTTAGTGCTAAGAATGGGTATATGACTAAATATCTCTTGGCAATATTGGTGATGGGGGTGTTCTTCACGACTGCTTTGGGGATTGGCTTAAGGGATTTGCTATGAATTTGGGGAAGGGCCAAATTCTTGAAGCTGGGTTATGGGTCTATTTTTTGGTCTTAAAATGGCTTTGGATAAAGGTGTTAATAGGCACATCGTCAGATCCCCTTGGATAAAGCTTAGTTGTTCTTTGGAGTTTATTGTAACAACCCAAACCTTAATTAATATTTAATTAATAATTTAATAGAGGAAAAGACAGTTATACCCTTAGAATATTTTATTAGGTTTTAAGTTGACTTTTTGACCAGGATAGAATTTTCGGAAATCCGCTTGTACCATTGCGTAGAGCGCGACGAAACGAGTCCGTAGACACGTAGTGTACTCGAATCGAACTTGTAACGAAGGAAATACGAGCAAATTACATTGGGGGGCAAAATTGTAATTTGCAAGATCAGATTTTTTAAAAACCAATCTCCCTTTCTCTCTCCTGACTCTCCTCTCTCGCGTGACACCCCCCCTAGCCTGGTCTGTTTCTTCTTCCCGCAACCACCCATCACCCCAAACCACCAGAACCGACCACCATCCACTGCCGGCGCGTGGGCGGCGCGTGAGCCATGTGTCGGGGACCTCTCTTGATCCTAGAATAATCCTCGTGTCCTCACGAGCGCGTAGGAATTTGCGAATCTCAATTTGGATAACGTTTGAACCTCGAACGGATCTCGCATATTGTGCGATTTTTGGGTTCAATACGTTCAGACCGTTGGATCGTAGTCCAACTGAAGTATGTTAATCTAGGTAATTTCAAGATCGTGTAGGATTCGACGGAACATGAATCGAAGTCCCGGATACTCCAAAAAGGCCAACCCTAGGGTTAGTATTACGGAAAATCGTGCGATTGTGAGCAATCCGACCGTCCGATTGAGACCAAACTCTCGGGACATGTGTCCTAGGCATTTTGGAACCCTTAGAAATGATCGGATCAGTATTTGGAGGTCGTGGACCCCATGGGGTACTGGGTTGACTTTTTGGGACTTTATCGTTTTTTAGTCCCGAGTTACTTCTAAACTATGTCCACTGAGAGGAAAGCTAGTGTGGGCATAGGAACAACCTTTAAAAGGATGCATGCACTTTGAGGAGCTGGGGGTCATTGTTTTTAATTTAATATTATTTTATTAAGCATATTTATTAATAAAATATTGTAATGATTATTTAGGCACCCGGGCATCAGGTGACCCGCAGGAGGGATCTTCGAAAGGTCCAGCTAGCTTAGATCACCAGTGAGTGGACCTTTTTGTTTTCATAAATGAATTTATGCAATTTAATCTCATTATTTGATCTTGAATGAGTTTATTCATTGATCAGAGTTTTAATAGCTTGATTTATCGCTTTTATATGTTTTATTTTTATATTTTATATGCTACCGAGTTGAGAGTGCCTAGAGATTTTGGCATACTAGAATTTTAGATAATTAACAGATAAAATGGCAGCAGAGTTAAAGGATAAATAAGGGTTCATTTTATTCCTCATTAACTTTATGAAATTATAATTTCTTAGAAACCACCATAGATACCCAAGAATAATACGGTTGCCTTCGGTTTATATGTGTTGCTTACGAATTAAATTGTTACCTTCGGTTTTACCAATTGCCTTTAGATATGTCAGCATGCTTGACACTGCCCGAACTGTGAGGTGCGAGATTGCAGATCAGGTGGATCAAGTGTCCCCTGAATCTTGCGAGACTACGGTTCGGTTGACTTTGCATCACCGAGACCTGCGAGAACGTGTCACTCCGGTGGCACGAGGATGGAATTGACGGAAACTAGTGGAATTGACGGATTAATAAATGGGTACACCTAGGTGGTAGATTAAAGTTGATTTCAATGCTTTCAAGATTTAATGTTTGATTAAGTGTATGAATGATTCTATAGATATAAATATGAATGCATTGATTTCAGTACGAGTATATATATAAGAAATGATTTAGTTTTATAACTGATTTTACAGTGGGGTTAGTATGTTCCTATATTATTTTTAGAAAGCTTTGTTTTTGGTCCACTCACCTTTCCAATGTTTTGCGCCTCAAGGCAGTAGCCGTGCGTCAGTGCGCCACCACCGGGCCGAGACCATCTTCTGCCACATCCTTTGCCAATGTAGGGCTTTGTATAGTTATTTTATCATTGTAATCTATTCTGAGTAGATGCTCTGATATTGCCCTAGAACGCTTGTTTAACTGTTAGAATGTAAATATTTGCATGCTGGCAGTTGGTGTATATTCTTATGCTTGTTTGACAGGTGTAATTTTGGGATTGGTCCGATTTCAGGGGAGACTTTGCTGAATTTTCAGCAGAAGTCAAACCCTAGTTTTGGTTGAAATTTAACTAGAAGGGCAATTAGGTCATTTGTGCCTGGCACTTGCCAAGTGTCGGACATGCACAGGGTTCGGCTCGGATTCCGAAGTGGAATTTGGGTCTGGTCTTGTCATTTATCCCCCATTTCATCCACACCAAAAAAGCAAGATTATAAGGATTAAGGCAAAAAAGAGGAGGACATAACTTGAAGTAGGAAGGAGAAAAAGAAATTTACTTCAAAGGTTAACTATCTCGTTAGTTGGGTGTTAAGAGTTTTTTTCTTTTTTAATTAGGAGTAAATTGGGCTTCTGTTTTTAGGATGATGTGTTAACTTTTAAATCTCTTAGATTAAATTTAAATGAGGTGACGTATGGAGAACAAAAGTCAAGCAGATCATGATGTAGAAAATGCAAGCAGAGGATCCATATCCAAAGTGTAATTTGATATCTATCTATATATAAAGCAAAAGGTAGAAAATAATAAAACATTCAAAATACTAGAAAATGCCCTTGGTTAATGCAAACATTAAGAATTAAAATTATTAATTAAATGAGGATAATATGGTAAATTCACACTTTTTCATATTTTTAAAAAATAGATTGAAAGAAAAATCGGATAATGGATCCTATTTTTATAGAACACAATTATCCATTATCTTTTTTAATTCTAAAATATTTATAAATAAAAAAAATAAAAAAAACCTCTCACAGGCGTGGAAGTACGTGCAGAGATGCTAGTTATATTTAATGCATGTGGCAGTTTTTAATTCGATGTTTGTAGAGATTACAATAGGCCGGGAAGCACAAGATTACACCCAAATAAGCCCCATGCGCGAGTTAGGTTTTTCTTTTTTTTTTCCTGGTCTGAATGCGCGAGTTAGGTTAGGTTTTCATTCTCTCCCTCTCACTCTCAGGTTCTCTCTTCTCCGGCGAAACCCCTCCTCTCCTCTCTCTCTCTCTCTTTTCTCTACTTCGATCCTCACTATCAGTCGATCAGCCACCGCGCCGCCTCCAGCCCTGCACGCAGGTCAGCTTCTCTCTCTCTCTTATTTGTTCTTTTTTTTTCCCCGTCGGTTCTTTGCTCCGCTAACTCTCTCTTTGCTCTCTCTTCTTATCTCGATTTTTCTATGTTTCTCAGTCTCAGTTAATGATCGCCGACAAAATCTATTCCTCTCCTGCGATTTCTTCTGTGGGTTTCTCTCTCATATCAGTTAAAGGTGAGAGCATCATCTTCCTTTGAATCTAGGGTTTATTCTAAATTAAATTTATGTTTTTTTATTTAAAAATTAGGCTTGTCGATTTGGTGGTTGAGGTTGATGTGATGATATATTTTTTCTGTTAAGGGTTTAGGGTTGTCGAATTAGGGCTGCAACCAATTAGTTTATGTTGTGCTGTGATGATTATTTGAAATTGACAAAGAAATTATGAAATGTTAGTTTCATTAAACTAATTAGGGCTGCTACCAATTAGGTTCTTCTGTTAAATTAACTGTTGTGATTATTTGGTTGTCCTTGGTGGTTCTGTTTTTCTAAATTAATTTTTGTTTTATGAAATTAGGTTATGTGAAACTACTAGGTTCTGTTTCTGCTGCTGCTATTCTGTTGTTATGCTGCTGTATTAATTATGCTTTATGTTTCTTTTTGTTAAATAGGTTATGCTGCATGCTAGGTCTGTTTTTATTGGTTAGTTTCTGTTTTTATTAAAGGAGAGAAGGACCAATTTGAACACTTGCCTAGTAGTAATGAAGCATGTTCTTCTGCATCCACATTATCACCATCACCTATTATACCAATTCCCCAACCTCAAGTGCAAACACCAACTCAGTCCCAACCTCAAGCCCAAACACTGCCTCAACTGAGTGGTCTTCCACAATTACCTCCTTCCGGGACTAGATAATCATCCATAGAAAATTGGAATCAACAAATGGAAAGAAATTGAAAAATACTATTTGTCAAATATTGTCCGTTGTTTTTCAAGAATAGACATTTTCAAATTCAATACTAAGACGAAATCTTTTAATTTAGGCTTCAAAATCCCCAAAACTGGAGTCCCCAACATAGATTACTGGAAATTACTGGAAAAAAAAACAAATAAGATAAAAACTCTAATTTTGGATTAGGGTTTCAGACACCCTTCAAAAAGGTTGGAAAGCACAAAATTACTGAAATAAAAAAGTAATTAATTTTTCAAAACCCTAATTTTTGGATCAGGGATTTCGGATCTAACCTCTGAATTAGATGTAAGCCCACAGATGGTTGGCTCCACCGCTTCATAGACTGAGAGATTAAAATTTGAGAGAGAATAACGACGTTGGTACGATAGCCGAGCGGTGGAGAGAAGGAGATCGAACATTAGAGACAGAGAGAGTGAGTGAGAGACTAACAGTCGATAGAGAGTGATGGCGGTGGCGCGAGACTGTCAATCTCTCACTCACTCTCTCTGTCTCTAATGCTCAGTCTCTTTCTCTTTGCTGCTCGGCTGTCATACCAACGTCGTCATTCTCTCTTGACTTTTATTCTCTCAGTATCTAGAGCGGTGGAGCCAATCATCGGTCAAAATTTGATAAATAGTATTTTTCAATTCCTTTCCGTTTGTTGATTCCAATTTTGTTCCAAACGCTGGAATGGAAATTTAAAATCGCAGATTATGGAGGTTGGATCTTCTGGAGTGTTCTCGGTCAAATCATTTTCTGCCCACTTGATTGCTAATCCTTCCTCACCTATCTTCCCTCCTTCTCGTGTAATTGGGAAGGCTAACTGTTATTTGATTCAAAGAAAAAATCTTTGTTTATATTTCTCTCCTAGCTGGTGTATTTTGTGTAAATGTGCTAATGAAATACTGGATCGCTTATTTATGTCTTGCCCAATTGTCACTTCTTTGTGGGCAAGATTATGTCAGGAGACTGGGATGATCTAGGGTAATTATAATTCTTGCTATGACTTTCTGGGGTCAGGGATGCATTTCTTTGGAGGAAGGAGGGGTGTAATTCTAGGCTATTGTGCGGTGATGGCGTTGTTCTGTGTGGTGTGGGGAGAGAGGAATAAAAGAAATTTCGAGAATTTGGAAGGGGATGAGATCGAATCAGGTTTTGGACATCGCTATGGGCATCTACATCCTCTGAATTTAAGGACACGAGCTTGAGTTTCATTCTATTAGATTGGAATGCTGCAATTGTGTAGCTTGTGGTTAGCTTAGCCTTTTGTTGTTTAGCTTCCTGCAGCCTCCTACAGGTTAGCTTTCTGTAGTTTTTTGATTGTGTTGTAGGCCTTTAGGCCCTGTGGCTCCCTTAGCCACAATTCTTTTGTGTTCTTGTCTTTGGCAATAAATTATCATTTCTTTTCAAAAGATGGAAATTTAAAATCGTTCCATTCCAGGATAGTTAGGAAAGGGGATACAATTCCTATTCCTACTCTAGCATTCCGTCCAAACAAATGGGGCCAAGGTGTTTAAGAATTTAAAAATGTAAGAGGAAGTGTGAAACGAATTAAAGAAGCACAGAGTCGAAAATTAGCATCATGCCTCAGATTTTTGACTATATGTGCAAGAGTTTATCTCCTAGTGTTATCATATAGTTGGATATTTTAATTATCACAACAAGAATATTCCTTTTCTTGTCTCTAGATAATGGTTTAGCCTTAGATTTTCAGGTTTCAATGTAATTGTTGCGGTATTGTATCCATCTTGAAAATAAGTTTATGTTTTGCATAAATTTAGGTGATATACGTGCAAGCTCAAGCAGAATACACATTGTCGGATAATGGCTGTTCAGACTTCTACTAAACTGAATCTATGTGATGATGATGACGAGAAACCTTTAGTTTTTAAACGGTCCAACCCAAAATCTAAACAAAATCAGTTAGATGGCCAGTTAAAACAGTTACCAGAACAAAATAAGTCTTCCACAATTAAGGAGGAAAGTAATTCTATTGAACATCATGCCAAAGAAAATAGTGATTCTGAAGATGCAAAGCCGATAAAAGCCCGACTGGGGAAACCTTGTGAAGATTCGGATGATGATAAACCTTTATCATCAAGGATTACACCAAAGAAGGTGGGAACTTCAGGCAGTCAGCCTTATGATTCTAAAGAAAGGAAGCCTGTGGCTTCAAAAGTTCAGAAGAATTTTTCCAGCACAACAGATAAGGGCAAAACTTCTTATGTGATCTCTACTAAGAGGCCTCTAGATAAGGCCAATATTTCTGAGAAGTCCTCAGCTAAAAGGCCAAAAGTTTCAGATTCTTCTACATCTATAAAGAATATGCAGGTATCAGCCAAAAAAGAACCAAAGAAAGAAGATGATGACGACTTCATTCCAATTTCCCAGAGGATTAAGAAAGCTACATCAGATAATAAATCACCTGTGACAAAGCAAAAGGTAACAAAAGTTGGCCCATCCTCAATCAAGAAAAAGATCAAGAAGGGCCAAAAAGCTTCGCAATTTTCAAAGTATTCTAAGTCTACAACAGTTCCACCAAGCTCTAATGATGGGCAGAAAAAATGGACTAGTTTAGTTCACAATGGTGTCATTTTCCCACCTCCATACAAGTCTCATGGGATTAAGATGCTTTATAGTGGGAAGCCAGTCAACCTTAGTCCTGAACAAGAGGAGGTCTCTCTCTCTCACTGATTTATATTTCCTGCTTCGTATATTCCATTATCTTAATGAATTAAGTTTCCTTTAATCTGGATTACTTTCTTCATAGTTTCTGAAAGTTTTGAATTGCAGGTTGCAACAATGTATGCAGTGATGAAAGATACAGATTATGTACAGAAACAAACATTCAGAAACAATTTCTGGAATGATTGGCATAAGTTGCTTGGGAAGAACCACATAATTCAGAAATTGGATGCTTGTGATTTTTCCCCAATATATGACTGGTATCAGAATGAAAAGGAAAAAAAGAAACAGATGAGTACGGAAGTAAGTCAGCGGCTCTAATGTATACCCATTGTCTAATGAATAAAGCTAACATTTTGAGTTAAATTACAAACCAAAATATCAGTTTGTATTCGTTAAGTGGTTTTACTTCTTTGATTCATTTTTCTGCATTTCTTCCCCATTTTTTTGTAATAAGAAACAATGACAGACTTCACAACTGTATTCAGCTCAGTTTTATTATTCAACAATATATTTCTAGTGTGTTAGGGACTATAAATGAGAACTATGTTCGAGACTGCACATTTAGCATGGAGTTAAAACTTTCAGTCTCTTCCTGAAGAGTCCCCAATAAGGATGCTGTAATGGCATTTTAAGAGGTCTTTAGGAGTAGGGATTGTCAGTTCTACATATATTTAACTGGTTAAATGTTTATTGAAAGATGCTTTGGTAATCTATATCACAATATAGTATTGTCAGTCTTTATCCAATTGCATCTCTTCCAAGCATGCTTGTGACGGGCTTCGCATCTGTTGTCACTAAAGAGAATATTTTGATAGGTCATGATGAAATATGTTCTAAGTATCACCTGACCGCCCTGTATAATACATCAATTGTTGTCCACAGTTTCCTATGTAATGGAAGCGGTTCATATATTTAGGTCAAAATTGATACATCATTTCATGTTACCTGCTCTGCAGAAGATATTCCTTATGCCTCCTTGTTGCAAAATTTATAAGGCGTTTCTGTTTATGCAGGAGAAGAAGGCCTTGAAGGAAGATAAACTCAAAGAAGAGGAGAAGTATATGTGGGCCGTCGTTGATGGTGTAAAAGAGAAGGTTATCTCTAGCTTTGATTGATTTTACCCTGTAATCTAGCTTGCAATCTGGTTAATCCACTCTGCAATACATGTACAAACTATATGGTGCTTTTCTGGTGGGTGTGAATATGGTAGTGCTATGTCATCACTTGAAAAGTTTGCTGAGTGATTTGTGACTGCAATGTTAATACAGGTTGGAAACTTCAGAGTTGAACCACCTGGATTATTCCGAGGTCGTGGAGAGCATCCAAAGGTTTTTATTTTATTTTATTTTATTTTATTTCATCTTATTTTTATTTATGATGCAGATTTCTGTGTTGTCCATGATGAGATAGTTTGATATGTGGTGGCTGAGTGTTGAATTGTTTACAATGATTCTGAATTCTCTTTGCATATGTTGCTGTTCTTTCTTGCTATACATGGTATCAGTCGGGGAAGCTGAAAAGGCGGATTCGTCCAAGTGATGTTACAATTAATATAGGAAAAGATGCCCCAATTCCAGAATGCCCCATCCCTGGTGAAAGGTTTTATTCTTCATGATCTAAGTGAAAGAAAAAGAACTCATTTACTGTCAAAGATTCAAAGGATGATGCTTTTCCTATTAGATTTTATCTCTGTGTTCTTTTCATTCACCAATTTTGAGTTTAAATTGATACATGTGTTCCATACAGCTGGAAAGAAGTAAGGCATGACAATACGGTTACATGGTTAGCTTTCTGGAACGATCCAATTAATCAAAGGGAGTTCAAATATGTGTTTCTGGCACCTAGTAGTTCCTTGAAGGGGCAAAGCGACAAGGAAAAATATGAGAAAGCAAGGATGCTGAAGGTGTTTAGATGGAGATATGTCCATAAGCTTTTTATGATAGTAGTTTATTATACTTTTGGATAACATAGAAGATGCTTGTCAACATATTGATGAAACCCTGTTATTTTTGAGTGCAGGACTACATAGGAAACATCAGGGCTGCATACACTAGGGATTTTACTAGTAAAGATGGTACTAAGCGGCAGATAGCAGTTGCTACATATCTGATTGATAAACTTGCTCTCAGGGCTGGAAATGAGAAGGTGTAGTGTGTGGAGTTCCTTCAGCTGTGCATAGAAGCAATTGGCCTTTTTTTTTTTTGGTTTTGTTTTTTTGTATGTCTTTGTTTTTTAACAAGGTTATGTAGGCTAACAAGTGATGTAAACATTAGTCAGACCATGGAAATATACTCTCCGGTATCAACAGAGTGGTTTAATACAGCAATAGGATCTCTGTAGCTAGAGCAAGCATGACAATCAAAGTTAAACCATTTGTCCACAAAGAAGTGGACAAAATTGTTTGTGCTTGAATTTTAATGGTCATTCTACTGCAGGACGATGATGAAGCTGATACCGTTGGTTGCTGCACTTTAAAAGTAGAGAATGTAAAAGCAATTGCCCCTAACTCATTGGAGGTAATCCTTGCTTTTGTAGAAATTTAAAATCATTGTTGGTAGTTTGCCAGTATATTATCACCAGGAAATGACCAGTCAACTCTGTTTTTTATAATTTCAGTTTAACTTCCTTGGTAAAGATTCAATCAGATATGAAAATACTGTTGAAGTTGAGATTCCTGTTTACAAGGCAATTATACAGTTCCAGACTGGTGAGTAGGTGGCTTTCTAAATTTCATATTTCCTTTTTTTGGTAATAGAAGCTCATAAAATATGTTTGACTTTCTTTTCCTATTTGCTTCAGGGAAACGTGGCAGTGATGATCTCTTTGACAGGTTGGATACCAGTAAATTGAATGCTCATCTAAAGGAACTGATGCCTGGCCTTACAGCAAAAGTGTTCCGTACCTACAATGCTTCTATTACATTGGATAACATAGTAAGTTAATGTGGGCCTTCACTGACTTTGAACCTTGTGTTGCTCTTATATGTTTTATATGAGACTTATGATTTTTGCGTTTCAGAAGAAAATTCTAATCGCAAGGAGCTTTCGTAAAGATTAGAGAACTATGTTTTACATATACAAACCTGTACTGCAGTGGTGCAGTTATACATTGCTGCCTTACAGTTGAGGGAAACTTTAAAAAAATTTACTTCAAGTGTATTTTATTAGTTGTCAAAGTAAATTGAGGTTGATCTACATGTTTGCATTATTTTATACACCAAATTTTCATGAATAGGAGAATACACCAATGAGTAGAAGTTGAGGCAACCTCCCTAGATCATTTAGATGTGTGATTTATATAGATATTTTTTAAAGTTTTAGGTGGCTTTGTCAATGGTACATTATCAAAAAATTTAATTTTTTTTTACATATTTCCATAAGGCATATAAAAAACAAGGTATTCCGATGATTGTTGACTAGAAACTGTTTATCCATCTGATGACTGTTGTGATTGCAAAATATTCAGTCAGTCAAGATAAGATGTACATTCATCATATTCCCCAATCCTAGTTACTTAGGTATTGGGTCTCATCTGTATGTTTCACAGCATTAACAATGATAATAGTCTTATCTTGTTCTTGACTTTTAACACCTTTTCAAGTTTTATTTCTTGTGTGGGTCGCTTTCTCGTTATCCTGCCCATCTCCCTGTTTCAGTTTCCTGTTATGATAATTGTTCTCTTTTTCCTTTTTTCCTTTTTTCCATGGCCTGATGACAGTTGAACAAGGAAACGAAAGAGGGAGATCTTTCAGAGAAAGTTGTTGTTTATCAGCATGCAAACAAAGAGGTATAGCAGTCAATCCCTTGAGAATTTGTACTGAGCTAATAGTACTGTTCCTTTTGACTCAGTGGCATCTACAATTTTTGGCATTTCATTGCAGGTTGCCATAATTTGTAATCATCAGCGTACTATCTCAAAGTCTCATAGTGCACAAATGTCTAGGTTACTTGAGAAGATTGGTAACCTTCAGGTAACGACCTTATCTGGGGCTTCACCAAAATGTTATGGTCATGCTTGAAAACTGAATGGTGTAACTTTCTGCTGTGGGAAAAATTTAGTGTGTTAGACCAACTGCTCTTTCGTTCTCACTTTTCTAAGAAGGAAAGAAGAAAATTTAAAAACAGAAACCTCTTTGTCTGACTGGGTTTATAAACTTACGAATCTTTAAATGCATGTCTATTTCTTGCTTGGGAACCAAAAGAGGAAGATTTTAAAACAGAAACCTCTTTGTCTGACTGGGTTTATAAACTTACGATTCTTAAAATGCATGCCTCTGTCTTGCTCGGGAACTAAGTCTCTTATTGGATTGTAGAGCACCCTGAAAGAGCTGAAAACAGATTTGGACAGGGCTAAAAAAGGAAGGCCCCCACTGAAAGATGCTGATGGGAAACAAAAAAGAAATTTGACCCCAGAAGCGTAAGTTTACTTGTTTGCTTATTTGAACCAATGTCTGGATATGGCCTTTTATATTAATTTTTGGATTGACACAGATTAGAGAGGAAGATAGCTCAAACGACTGTAAAGATTGAAAAAATGGAACTGGATATGAGAACCAAAGAGGATCTGAAAACAGTGGCACTGGGAACGTCCAAAATTAACTATCTTGACCCTAGGATCACTGTTGCATGGTGCAAGCGACATGAAGTTCCAATTGAGAAGGTAGGCTCTTGTGATTTTGTTTTTGAAATAAATAATATTAGCAATACTTAGGCTTCCATTTCTGCTTCTTTGAACAAAGTGGAGGTGGATTTGTGGGTGGGGTGCATATATCTCCAATTATAGTGATATGTACTTTTCATTTGGTTTAGATTGGCTAATTGTTTGTATGCCCTGCTACATGCTTGACCATTTGCTATTGACACAGATATTCAACAAGTCTCTCCTAGCAAAGTTTGCTTGGGCAATGGATGTGGATCCTGACTTCAGATTCTGATATTTGGAGATGACGTTGCTCACATGGACGCCATCCCCTCCATTTCAAATTGAAAGAAAGAAAAACAAGCCAACCTCACTTTTGATCCTTTATAGAACATCAAATTTTTCCCTTGTTTTTTCTTTCGGCGGAAAATTCTTCTTGTATGTTAATTAATTTAGTGATTGGCTGAGTTGCCTTCCCCCTTGACATTTCATTTGTTGTCTCTTCTCTTTCCTGGATCTCAGGAATAGTTTATTTTACACTTTGAGAACCTCCATACTGATTCTAAAGATGTTTGAGATGCATATATATTGGGAATCTGAGATCATCAGAGTTGTACTGTTTACGTGTTTATCTTAGTTTTCTAGGATCCAATCCTGGTCCTGCAAGGCTGTTCAAGACTCTCAAGTCCACGTTGATTTCTCTAATATTACTTCGACTTGTATATTTGTACCAAATCTTCGATGATGTGATCACTTTGAAAAGTATGATGATGTGGTTGAGAATGTGAAGGCGGATGGGACCAAATCTTCGATATTTTTCGTGCAGCCTTTTGCTTTACTCTGAATCAAGAGAAAGTTTCTGCTCTAAGAAATTGTCTTAAAATTTCAGCCCCCCAATTTTCAAATCTTTGGATCAGTGCCTGCCTGAATTCATAATCATATATCGTTTATTTTAAAGTGAGCGCAATAGCAGGCAGAGAAGTTCGAGAGTACACCAATCTCTCCGACCCAAAAGGTTTCAAGATAATCCTCAATTGTTGTCAAAGTTATAACTTCTCTTAGGAGGGTGTATTCAATTTAGATTTTAAATGATTTTAAAAGAGTTATAAAGTAGATGGAGTTTAATTGAATTTAATTTAGTTTAATTGAATTCTACAAACTCCACATAGATTTTGACTGAATTCGTGTATAGATTTTAATTGAGTTTGTTAGAATTTTATTATTGATTTTAATGGAGTTTAGAGCAATGGCGGTGGTGGTGATGGCAATGGTAGTGGCGATGGTGGTTTATGTGGGAGGTAGTGGTGGAGGAGGTAGGGGTGGTAGTGGTAGTGGTGGTGGCGGAGGCAGTGAGGTGGTGGAGGAGGTGGGGGTAATAGTGATGGTGGTGGTGGTAGGAGTGAGGTGGTGGTGGTGGCGGTGGCGGTGGCAATGGCAGGGATGGTGATGATGCTGGCAATGGTTATGGTGATGGTGACGGTGGGGCTGATAGTGAGGGTGGTAATGATGGTGGAGGTAGGGGTAAGGGTGGTGGAGGTGGTGGCGGTGGCAATGATGGTGATGGTGCTAGCGGTAGTAGTGGTGACGGTGGGGGTGATGGTGGGGCTGGTAGTGGGGACGACGGTGGCTAGTAGTGGAGGTGGCGGTGGTGGTGGTGCTAGGGGGTGGCGGCAATGGCGGTGATGGCGGCGATGATGATGATGATGACTGTGGTGGTGGTGGTGATGCCGGTGATGGCGGCAGCGGCTATAATGATAGTCATGATAAAATGTTGGTAGTAGAAGTGGTGAAATCATATCTTGAGAATAAAAATAATATATCTATCAAAATCTCTGGGGTGAAGCAAAGATTTGTCATGGCCTAAAATTAGTCTATTATCAAACGAAATCCGCCACTTTTCGTATTTCCTTTAAAATCAATGAGTTTTTGAATACACCCAAACTTTTACGAAGTCTTTTAAAGTCGTGATTGAATACATCTAAATTTGAATGGAGTTTAAAAAGTCTGAATTGAATACACCCAGAATTGAATAGACTTTTATAAAATCGTGATTGAATACACCTAAACTTTTAAACTTCTTTAAAATCTTTTAAAATCTAAATTGAATACACCCCCCTTAGTTGTGGAGGGGTAATTTGGTCAACAAATTATTTAAAAAATTCATTCATTTTTTAAAATAAGCGATAGTATATTATTGATGAACAACAAACAAAAGTACAAAGTAATTATATGCCGAACATGGGTAAATCTTCTTAAGTGACCAAACACAACTACATATTGAATTGATCCGGAGGGAATTTGTTTACACCAAAATTTTCCACTCAGGCCCCATGAGAAGTGTTGACGTGGCATTGGCCCATTTGGTCACAAGCTAGGCCCAACTGACTAGATTCCAAACCCAAGATAAAGACGCAGCTTTAAGGACCCATGACCGTGACAACAGACTCTGCCTAAGCTGAGGTTTTCAGCCGAAATGACGAAAGCCACAAAGCCCAATAAAGGGACGTGCTGGAACCATTTTGGCCCAAAGTCTAGAAACACGGCCCACGGCCAATTCCAAACAGTAAAGACCTAGGGCCCGGAAAATGGAACTCTTGATCAGTCACCACCATTGCCCCATGGAATGACTACGTCACTTAACAAAATATCAGGCAAGCACGTGCAAACCGACCTTCTGCAACTCAAACTGTGCGAGTGGCCTGGGATCCGTGATCGAGACGCATCGCCCATTTCACTCAACTCTGCACGTGCAAAGATTTGAGAATGTTGGAAGAATATCAAAGCTTGGAAACTCGCAACCGAGGCAGCGACCTTCCCTATTTCGGTCACACTTTATCCCACATTGGCCAAGATGCTAGCACATGCCTCGAAAGAGCCAGTACCCTTATAAATAGAAGACCCCCATCAACGGACCAAGGGTACAAACACCAAATCAAAAAGCCACAACGACTAAAAAACCCATTTGTCTACCATGTCAAAGATTTAAATGCTTTCTAGGAGTAGGAATAACTATATGCAACTCTCCAAATCCCAGAGCATGTTATGGGTGAGTGGGTAGTCTCCATTTCCATCCATCTTTATATAAACGAGAAGATTTCTTGGAGATACCCGCATTTCTTTAAGTCTTTTCTTGAACATCATAATGTCGATCCATCCAGGCTCCCCCGGATACCTGCATTTCCTGAGGAGTCTGAAACCCTAGCGCTACCAAGCTTAGTGAAGCCTATCATTGTCGAGCTACCGAGTTTGACAATCCCTTCGGTCAATCCGCACTTTCCAAGAGAACCCTGTCGCTCGGCCGAGTTCGAACCCACTGTGCTACCGAGCATAGTGCCACCTTCCTATCATCGCTGAGCTACCAAGTTCGATGACTCCATCAGTCACCCCACCGTCTCCATAAATGGCCTTGTAGCTTCGGTCGTGAACATGAAGGCCGAGAACTGTTATTCACTCGGCCACAATCGTTTTATGCAAAGTAAGATCCAGGCGCACTTAACCACTCACCACATCCACTCATCACAAATCGCACTCTAGGCCGACTCGGCCCATGTGCTGGCACGCCCTCACATCGCACACCAATCAGGACGTCTGTGATGACCTTCATCCGCTCATCCCAAGAGACGCCAGGCCAAAAAGATTTGGACGCCAACAATCTGGCACGCCTGGTGGGATTCTCTGGGATCACTTCAACTACCAACTAGTGGGATTCTATCAAACTAAAGTAACTGTGTTCTATGCCACCTCCCGAGACCCACTCTCAGGTGAGGCAGCGGAAGATAGTCAATATGAGTGCTGAGATCCTAATTCAGCCTCAGGATACAACAAACGCAACTGTTGTGCCTATTGAAGCCCAAAGTTGCACAGTCCTAGTCTCATAGATATCGACCGCAACGACCGACTTCCTTTTCAATCGGCCTAACTCTGACATGTCGACCTTTTCGATGTTTACTCCGCCACAAGTGTTCCAACCTAAGATCCCGCCTTTCTTGGAGGAGGCCATGGTAATTCATGGTCTACGATTGGAATCCTCGATTTGGCCGGTCTGGAAAACATGACTGCTAGCATATGCAGGATGCTCCAAGAAAGGTAACCTTCTTGCCCAAACGATGATTTCATCGACCAAGATGTAGGAGCGAGATTCGGGAAAGAGCCATGAAATACCGCCAGGGAAGACCTCGGTAAATCTTCGGCCTTGCCAAACGAGCAGTTTGGCCGACCTTTGTCGCCCATCTTTACAATCGGGAAGGCAATCTCATCTCCAATCGTTGGTTCAATTCAATTAGTTTCTAGGAGCCGATAAAGCTCAACAACATTGGAAGACCGATAAACTAGTCGAAAAGCGGCAAAATGGGTCGCACCTACAAAAGTCTGGCAAGTGTGATACAAACCCGGAGCATTTTCAAACAAAGGAGCCACCACCGCCACAAAGGCTCCAATTGGAAGATGAACGACGTATGATTGAGGACGGCTTGACTCGTAGGCGACCAGAGAGGCCGAGATATGTTTGGCCTTATTCACTGGAGGTAGCTCGTGTGCCATCCCCTTAGAACTACCGTTTACCAGATTTCACATTATTCTCTACTGATTAAAACTTGTCATTGGTCGAGTATATTGGCCGGTTCTCGGCCCAGTGTGCAGAGGCGAACTCCAACGACTTAAAACTTAGACTATACGTCCATTCACTCACTGGCCTGGCATTTTCGTGGTTCACCAACCTACCACTGAACTCGGTAAGAAATTGGACGGAGATGGAGTGCATTTTCCATGAGTACTTCTATAGATCTAACCATGAGGTTTTGATCGCAAAGTTGGCCAAGATGAACCAAATTCCCAGTGATTCACCTAGAGAGTATTGATTCACCATGAAAGTGGATACCGAGCTCTTACTGAGGCCTCCACCAACGTGGTTGACGTTCACTTCCCCACTCAGATACCCCAAAGAAGCAATTCTTGTAGGCAGAAGGTTGATATGACCACAGCCGACGTATCATGAAAAAGAAAGAAGAAATCGTCATCGGTCGAAACCCAAATGGTTGATACTCACTTCCTCACTCAAATACCTTAGAAAAGCAATTCTCCTAGGCTGAAGGTTGATCCGATGATGGTTGACGTACCAGGGAAAGGGAAGAAAAAAGTGTCATCGATCGAACCTGCACTTTGTGGGATGTATGGAGGAGATATGGGAGGAACAATCGAAAGCAAGGAAGCAAAAGAGAAAAATAGCTTAATCTTCTCGGTTAGTTTCAAAACGCGTTGGAGCATATCCCAACCAAGCGTCCTTGGACACTAACGTGTTCGAACGGCTCAGAAAACACTTGCTAGCAAGGGAGGCCCAGGACAACCAGAATACTCGAATTGAATCATGGGTGGTAAAAACTTTCAAGCCGTCAATGGTTCATGACAACTGTTGGAATCAGAATACTGCGATGGAAGGAAGATGTGAGATTCTAACTAAAACATAGCTCAGAAGACTATCGAGGCAGGCGCAATTGGCCAAGGTCGATGACGTTGGTTGGATCACTTTGACCGGACACGATGCAAGTGGTCGACCCACAAGAATCTCAGTCTAGAAGGTTCTTGAATTAGGAACCAAAAATGTTTATTAGGACTCGGTGCGCGAGGTGTTGATAGACTTAATAAGTTTTTATAGAGTGACACCACAACAAGGGAAGGAGCAACCGCGATCGTCGACCTGATGTAGCGACTGCTTGAGTATTGGGCCTAAGAATCACTACAGCCGATCGACCGTGAATCTAATCGAGTTTTTACAAGAAGTTGGAGATGGCGAAGTTTTGAACATTGAAGACCTCGATCCGGCCCCAGCCGAGATGGAGGATAGTTGCCCCAAGGTTTAAGATCCATTAATTGAGATCAACGTAGGAACCCAGCCCTACCCACAGCCTCTTTTTGCTAGCACACTTTGAGTTCTAAGTTGAGCGAGCAAGTTGTAAGTTTACTTCATGAATACAAGGACTAATTTGTTTGGCGTTACCACGAGATGTCAGGATTACAAAGGGGTTTAGTGGTGCACGAACTAAGAATTAAGGAAGGATTCAAACCTTTCCAACAACCAACACGACGGTTTTATACTGAAGTCCAAGCAAGGGTTAAGGAAGAAATTGAACGGCTCCTTAAAGTTGGCTTTATACGTGTAGAATAGCTTGCCAATATTGTTCTAGTAATGAAGAAAACTAGTGACTTGAGGGTATGTACGGATGATTGCAATATGAACTTAGCTACTCCAAATGACGAGTATTCAATGCCTTTTGTGGATAGAGCTTCGAAGCACGAGCTTCTTTCCTTCATGGATGGCCATGCCAGATACAATCAAATCATTATCCCTGAGGAGGATGTGCACAAATTGGCGTTTAGATGCCCAGCTGTTATTAGGACTTATGAATGGGTTGTCATGCCATTCTGGCTCAAAAATGCTGGAGCAACATACCAACAAGCCATGAATCTCATTTTCCATGACCTGATCAGCCATACTGTTGAGGTATATATTGATGATGTCACGGTCAAATCAACATCTAGGGCTAGTCACGCGGAAGATCTTCTAAGCACATTCAAGGGGATGCGAACGAACGGACTAAAGATGAATCCTAAGAAATGCGCATTTGGCGTTACGGCCAAGAATTTCCTTGGTTTTCTGGCCCACCAGAGAAGAATTTAGGTGGACAGGAATAACTGTATCATGATAGAGCCTGGTTCTTTCCTTACAGATGTTCTCATGCTCATAGGCTTCATTCTGGAGCTCATCCAAGTCACTCACTTGCATCTTCCCATCTAAAGCATCAATTGTAAAACATTCAAAAGAATTTGAAGGATATGACATGAATCAAACACTTTATATTCTACAGTTTCGTCTAGGATTGTCATGGTGAGCTTGCCATCCTTCACATCAATTATTGTATTGGTTGTAGCCATGAATGGGCGTCCTAGCAAAATAGGCAAGTCTCGGTCATGCAAAGGTGCATTTTCCATATCTAAAATCACAAAATTAGTAGGAATTAATAATTTATCAACTTGGATTAATACGTCTTCAACAGTGCTTATTGGATATTTAATTTAACGATATGAAAATTGTAGAGACATCATAGTCGGTTTTAAATCACCCAAACCTAACTAAAGAAAAATAGAATAAGGCATTAAATTAATACTAGCTCCTAAATCAAGCATGGCCTTTCCCACTTTTGTATCACCAACAGTAATATTAATAGTAAAATTCCCTGGATCCTTGTGCTTGGGTGGAAGCTTCCTTTATAGCACTGCACTTATTGCTTATGAAACCGTCACCTTTTCATAAGGTTCATACTTACGCTTGTAAGTATTTAACTCCTTAAAGAACTTTGGAAACACTCGCATGTTCCTAATCACATAGCGCAATGATAAGTTCGCATTAACCTTAGATAAAATGTCATAAATATGAGCCCTTGAAAAATTCTAGAATATTATTACGCTCACAATTTGAGATAATTGCACGATCCAATTTGAGATAATTGCACGATCATAGAAAATTAGTAGACATCGATACGAGCCTGTGGTATTTTTCGGAGAATTTTTCTGAACTCGAAGGTATTTTTGGTGAATTTTCAAAGCTGGAAAATAAGAAAATCATAATAGTAACCACCACATGGCAGCTTGTGATTGGTTGGTCCATCAATGATAGAGTTCATATATTTTTTTGAGATACAAATAGGTTTTATGATACTATTTCGTGAACTCGTTTAATATAGACCGTTGATTTATTCTAGGATTAGATCAGAATCGTAGGATCAAATCAAAGAGTTTTGATTTGATCTGGGCCATTAGATAGGTAGTTGGGAATGCATCTGGACCATCCATCTATGAACTACCATGCTCCTTCCCATATGTTACCGAAACTCAACTTTCAATCTAGACCTTTGAATTAAATATTTAAATTAATATGAACTATTCGGGTATTCTATAAATACCCATTTCCTCCCATTTTTTCACACCAAAAACTCTCCAAAACCTTCCTCCCTCTCTTCCTCTCCTCCTCCACCATTAAAGTCACTATTTTGATATTCTTCGAAGTTACTATTCATCTGAAACCACTATTCGTACCCGAAATCACTCGTCGTGTCTACTATTCATTGTTTCATGTCATCTTCACTCGGGGTAACTATTCAGTCATAGTATTTTACCGAGGTAATTTTTCTCCCTTACCTTGTCTTGTAGTCATTTCAAAATTCATATTTCCTTTCTGAAGTGTATTCTGCCCAATTTAAAATTGTTAAATTCTATTAATTCTATTTTCTTAAATTGTGTAATTTTCTAAGTTATTCCTAAAATTGAACCCTTATGCCGTTACTCTGCCCGTTTGAATTCTAATCAAAACATTCTTATGGACCTATTTTCCATTTTCCTTGGACTATTATTACTAGACCGAATTTTACGTATTTCCTCTAGTCTAGATGTATGAATAATACTAGAATATTTGGACATTTTGGATCGTATTACAATTACCTGAGACTTCAAGGACCTATGCAATTATTGGGCAATATGAGGACCTAATAACAATTGGGACAAAATTAAAGGACCAAAGTGCAATTAAAATAAATATAAGGACCAAAGTGAAATAAACACAAGTATAAGGACTTAAGTCCAAATAAGGAATTTTTAGTAACATTTTTAAAAGTTGGACTAGGACTCAGTTTCCCAAGAAAGGCAGGTTGAGCTTGAAGGCGTAGAGGGCAAGTCAAGTTTGAGCTTTGGATTCCAGGTAAGGGTACTCACTCCCGGACTTGTATTTTTAATGTATGTATGACATAGTAAATATTGTTGTATGCAAAAGCTGCATTGATTTTGGATGCCATATGTGCATGGTTTTATGGATACTTGGGTTTGGATTTTTCCAAAGTTTTGAAGGGTATACGTATGCATGCATTATCCTCACTAACTTGAGGGTTGTGGGGGCTTTTTCGTTCCGGCAGCTACTGCGAGCCTGGGCTGTTGTAAGGAGAAAACTAAAGAAAATATCCCCCTTGTGTCTGAGTTCAAAGATCAGACCCCAAAATGTTTCGAAAGGGTTGTAAAGCCTTAGGAAACACCTTGGTTACTTTCACCAACGAAAATAATGGCTGCTTACAGATAAATTCTTGGCATGGCATGAGAAGCTTGTGGCATGGGAGCAAAATCGACATGAGTTTAGCACCGAAGAGAAAATTATGCGTACTTGGGGGAAAAGGGGAGTGTTAAGGTAAGAAAGGGAAGGTTTGCAAGCAGGTTTGGCTGAGAAAAAGGGGGGAGAAAGAAATGGGTGTCTTAAGTGTTCTTTCGGCAGCTTGATAGAGGTTCTGTCAAATGTGAGAACAGTCTGCCAGAAGAGGGAAAATGGGAGAGAAGGGAGAATGGAGCACGAAATTGCTGGGTTTTGCATGCAAGAGAGGAAGCTTGCTCTCTGGATGTGTGTTGTGATGATGGGTAGGAAATGCCTCTTTTTATAGGCGCTGGAAGCTACCATTTTCAAGAAACCCTAATGGCTTCTATCCAATTTGGCCAAGTCTTTCCCTTCCTTTCTCCCCTCATCCCTTCAATCATCCTATTTTAGTGAAATCCACTCTGCCCATTTGCACAAAATCAGGGATTTTTGGGAGCTCAAGACCCTTTCCCGCAACTGCCTCAGAACTCCCATTTTCAACCATCTCCTTCCTTTCCTTTCTTCCTTTTTTTATGGCCAGGTCTGATGAGGGAAAGAGAATGGGTATGCATGCTGGTTCAAATGGTGATATGCGCTCCAATATCCCTTGGTCCTTTAGAAGTTTTTACTTGAAACTTGTTCCTCCCATGTGCTGAAACTTCCCAGCAACTCTGCATAGTGGACCTCCAGACTTTCCTTCGTGGCTTTGTTCTTCAGCCAGGTGCTGGAGCTTTGCAGCTCTTCTATTGTAATTGTATAGGCCAAGTTGGTTTATTGAGTAAGTGGGCTATCTCTATCAAGCATTGGGCTTTTTTGGTTGAGTCAATAGGCTATTTTGGTTAGGATATTTTGGTTGGGATATTTTCTCTTTTGTGCTCACCCACATGTTTGGGCCTAAGAAATGGGCCTGAGTTCCGAGGCTCCCAAGCAACCCCAGGACTTCCATTTCTTGGCCCATCAATGGGCCTCATGTCAACTTATTACCATCCATACCACAACCCACTCAAGCAAGCCCCAGGCATCTTGCTTGGCTTGGGCCCACTTAAGCTTGTAGCGTGGCGTGTTGCTTATTTGCTTGGCTTGGCATGTGTGCAAGCGCATATGACGAACTTTCGCATGCCCAAATTGGGTTTTTTCTCGATAAGGTATTGCATTGGGCCGATAATTTATTTGGGCCGAACCATGGATTTTTTGGGCCTCAACAAGGGTGAATGGGGTATAGCTACTTCCCTGGGTTTCGATCCCCTAAACTTTTGGAGGGGCTACACAGACCAACTTTTCCAATACCCTACACGTGAGGTCTAGTTGAAGTAGTGTAGTCGGTAAATAGATACTCTTGCTATTGTACCAGGTAAGTTGTTAATAATTTTTTTTTTGGTAGGGGTAGTTGGCCTATAGGGATCAGTCATCAAACAAGCATATCTTGGGTACCGAAAAATGTTTGTGAAAGTTGTGTAAGCATGCCAACTGTTTTTGGATCCTATATTTATATGAAAATAGTTTGTGTTGTGCACTCTTTTCATTGTTTTTCTTAAACAATATTGTATTATTTTTCGTTATTCTATTTTCAAACTTGGCCGGGAGCCCCCCTGTT
Source organism: Prunus kanzakura (assembly GCA_020521455.1). NCBI lineage: Eukaryota > Viridiplantae > Streptophyta > Magnoliopsida > Rosales > Rosaceae > Prunus > Prunus kanzakura. The sequence goes on from BPUM01000936.1 coordinate 244,785, forward strand.
GGGCAAATGAACGTATGTGATGCTCACCCCTGCTTTTCCTTGTAGATCAAAATCCTTGAGCATCACCTTATTGTTTTTTCAGGACCTATCAACAACTTGTTCCTGTTCCATGTCCATCTTCAACATGTCGTGATTTCCTCTCCTTGGAGTCGAGTGTGCTTGTTCATGTCCCTCCTCTGTATATAAATAAAGAATAGGTTGGCGTGTATTTTAATTTTTAGTTTGTAAAATAACTTTCGACATTTCTAGCACTGTTCACAACCACTAGGGTTGGTTTCTCTTTAATAAATTTTTGTTCCGTTTTAATTAAATAAAGGACATAACGTATTTTGAGAATCTTGTGAGTACAACTTCAAAAATTTAAATATTATATTTTCGAGATTCTCAAGGTACGTGTCGCTATCACATATCCCGATTTTAGGGCCTGACAAAAAAATGATATAAGAGCAAAACTTTGTTTTCAAAAGATTCTGAACAAAATTTTTACAAAATGTTTTATGAAAAAAATAAAGTTATTTTTCAAAAACACCCAACCCTCCTTTTCTCTAAATTGTCGTTTGTCAGAGTTCTTTCTCCTGTTGATAAGCCATTGTTTAAAAGTTTGTGCACGACCACACCAAGAATATGGATCCTGAACAACTGGCAACCATGGTCCAAGCAGTGCTACAAGCTTTACCACAGAACATCGTGAGCGAGTCGACAAAATGGCTTGCTTTTAAGTTCATTAGTAAGAATTACGATATGTTCATCTCCTAAGAGCAAGCCTATTCTACAAAATCTATGCTGTTTTCTTCCCAACACAAAAAAGTTGCTCTTCCAACTAATCCATTGTCATCTCAGCTTCCTCCTTGCAAGCAACACTGTAAGATAGCCAAAATTCTGGTATTTACTTAAATGATCCCAACAAATAACTTGTCAAAGGCACCAAAAAAACAAAAGGGATGTGAGTAGAAAACAGGCAGTATCCTAATCCTTTGGAAGTAACAGTTCCTTGATCATCTAAACTTTTATTTGAAAAAAACAGACTTTATTTATTTATATTGCAATATCGCTCAATCCTGAAACAAATTGAAATGCAGCTTGTGTCCCCACTGAAAATACACATATTTCAATAACCCATTCGATGAATGAGGTGTCTTGAACAGCAATACATCCGATGATGCAGTTCAATAGAGAGACATGACATGCATCAGTTTTCCTGTCATATATATAATATATATTAATCGATCATCATCAGACTTTCATGGACTTCTTCTGTCCAGAAGCTACCTTTGGTTAAAATATGAATACAACATCATAAAGCATCATACTTATACACACAGAGGGCACAGTGAGAAAAGTTTCAGTGACATTCTATGTACAGGTGTCATTATTAATGTCAGAAACATGTGAAACAAAGTACCCTGTTTATGGCACAACAAGTAACTGCGCGGTTATTACAATGTTAATCAGGCATCTCTTACCTTAGGCCTGACTTCTGTGGGTGAAAGTGCTTTCTTTGGGCTTAAAGGAACAGTGCTGAACTTGGGAACCAACACCTTAAAACACGGTAGAAAGAGTATGTACAGTGCGGCAAAAATTAAAGGAGCAGCAACGAGCCATCCCAACAACTGCAAAAATTGATACAAGTTAGACATGAAGGGTTCATAAACATAAATAGCAAGACAGAGAGAAAGTTATGATTACAAGATGTTGAGTTGGCAACCTACCGCATGCGCAATACTTAAAAAGACCTCACGCGAAGCTTGGCCAGTTAAAACTTTCTTGAAAGCATCAGAAGTTAAAGGAAAATGATCTCCACCAGAAATAATTTCACCAAAGCGCAAGAAAGGTACAATTAAACTTGACAGCAAACAAAAAAGCAATCAGAAGTACAATCATATATGTAGCATAAAATGTAAAATGAATGATACAAGAGAAACTGAAAGCTGCAAGAGAAGTTCTTTTAGGCACTATAACATGTTGTTTCTATTCTCTATGGCCTATATCAACAGACTACAGAAGAAACAATGTACCAAGTACGAGATCAATTGGCGCATGTACTGGCAGAACATAAATGTATTCATACTACAAGACCCTTAGATAAACGCAAAAGTACCTCAGTTCTATTGGCGTAGCAAGGACATTAGTCAGCATCACAGTTGGAGCATGGCAATGCGACCCCAGCGATGCAATAGCCATCCCACACAGAATCACAGTTGTCCCTGTTAATGAAACATTAGCTAATATGAGGTCGTGAATTTATTAACATTTCGAGAATCCAACATAAACTCAACTACTGATAAATCTCCACAACTAACAAATCCATTATAACTACAAAGGGGCAATAATAACAACATCCTCCACATTATATCCAGCCTACATTTTCCTAAATGACCCTTCCCGCATGTTTAAATCTCAAATTGTAATTCCTTTCTGTTCTTTGTGCTGCATGATAAAACTATGAAAACACTCTGAACAAGGACTAGACTGTATTGAAACTAAATTCAGAAGCAAGAGCCATAGAACGCTGAAGATACAACATACCACATATTGGGAATACTCCCAAGGTAATGCCAAGAGCTGCAGAGAACGCCAACAGCTTAGGTTCTGCACCCCTTCATATCATAATGAAATAAATTTTTAGTGTTTTGTAATAAGATTAACAAATAATGACAAAGAAGAAAAATACGCAATTTCGTTTTGAACGTTCACAGCAAAGTAATAAGAAACTTCCTTATTGCATTACCATTTTTCCAATCAAATCATTAACATAAGAATCAAAATGCACAATATCCATTGGTAGATTGGTAGGCAATAATTATTTAGAGAAATAAAAGAAATACTTGAGCAAAAAAAAGATAGCAAAAACTGAATCTGAAAGAGAGTACCTGCGGAGGATTTCGTGGAGAGGATCAACGACCTTCTTTTTGAACCAAATGGACAACCCGTTATTAGCCATCGGAGAAATTTCGACTGATTCTTATTGTCTCTTTCCGTGAAAGTAGAATGCTGGGAATTGATTTAGGGGTTTTGTCAAGAAAGGAAAGCCTTGGATATGAACTTGGAATGCAGAGAAATGGAAAAAACAAAAAGAAATGAATGGCGATGTCTTGGATCTTGAGTCTGACTGTCCTCTTTTGGTTTCCCACGTTTTGATTTATTTAATTAAAATTGAAATTTTGGATCTGAATTTCTGAAACTAGAGAGATTTTTTGTGGTTGGGTTTTCGTTGTGTTGAGAATTCAGATAGACAGACGCTCCTCTCTCAGACACAGACAGACCAAATAATAGAAAGAAAAAGTAAAGTTTGTGTTGAGAGGAGATCTCGCAGGGGAAGTATTGAGTTTCTATCCGGTGCGGTATACGCTTAAGGTACTTACGCCTCTGCAGCGTATGGCGTTGAGCAACGTCACGAAATGTCTGCGTGGACTCTTGACAAATCGGTGTTTTTGCGAGTGAAAGTGTACGAAATGCAGAGGATATTTTCCCTCAGCTGATGACAAGTACCCCCTTGGAAGGCTCTGTCCCGCAAAGCAACGTGGAGGTTGGATGTAGGATTCTATAATTCATTATTTAAACACAGACACTGTATAGTTTATTTATATAATGTCGTTTCAATGGCAATTTTGTACTTGTACTAGGTTACTCATTTGTTCGATTTCATTTTTATATAAACGGTAAGATATTTCTAACAATATATAGATTGCAGCAGAGTTATGCGAACAGAATGGGGCTAGCAACAATATATAGATAGCTTGAATGAACGGTACATTGGTTTGAGGAAGGTGGTGTGGTGTTAATTGTGGGGTGGACAACGGCATCCCATTCCAAGGAGAAGAACTTGCATGTCACGGGAATAGCATTGTTTTGCAATTCTATTTAATCAAATTTCATCATACGAAATCCTTATCACTCCTAACAGAACGTAATTAATTGGGGATAACAAAGCAGTATTATTCCTGTAATATAAAAGTTTTTCTCTATGGTGAGACGTGTTGTTTGAGGGTGTGGTGTCGGCAGAGCATTGTGGATGTTCACTTCAACTAGTGCAGTAGTCAATTAAAGGATCATAACTCAAAGTCAAAAGTAACAAAATCCCAGTTTCAGTCAAAATGGGCAACCACGATTTAAATCAATGCCTTATCCTTATCGGCCGTAATAATCTTTTGCCAAAACGATCGTAAAGTACTCATTCTATCACATGCTTCTTTTTCAGCATCAAATTTATCTCAGGACCTTTGAGAGCAGGAACCAACTACTTAACAATCGCTGTGTACAGTGATATCTTCAGATTTCTTTCCTTATTTTTTGTTAGTGACCTGATATCTTCAGATTTTCAAAAATGTGGAATACCGATTTCCAGAAAAGTACAAGTCTACTTGGAAATAAATGGATATCATTCTGATAATGAGAAACCGTGCTCCAGACACTCTGTTCTGATATCTTGCATTAGACCTTGAAGCATATTGGGGTTGCTTGTAACAATGGCATCAACACGCTCATACAACATTTATTGCATGGAATCCACATCATCAACAGTCCACGCGTATACTTTCTTCTTTCTCCTGTTAAAACCCAGACATAATAAAAGCATGAAATCTCATAAGATGCATATACTCTAGGTACCATAATGCTTATTCCTCAAGTCAAAGTCATACCCATGTAGAATTCTCACAAGTGTCTCATCAATCAATGGGTGGTATACACCAACGACGCCAGCACCTTATTTCATCCTCAGTAAGTTGGTTCTGGCCCTGGTAGACGGATCAATCATAACAATGTAGGCCCGACCTTTAAAATTTCCTATGACTTACGTGAACATGTAGATGTTGACTATGTTTTGGACCTTTTTACGAGTAAATTGTGATTTTAATGATTTAAAGATATAGAATAAACAAGGGTGGGAAAACGAAGCAAAAAAGAAAACTTACAACAGAAGAAAGAATATCACTTGCAAGCCCTTTTTCCCATGATGGAGGCCCGACCTTTATATCTAGAATCACCTGCCGGACTGAACTTGAAGTTCAATTTTATAAAGAACAACAGAAAATTTGGTTGCTGCTTATTCATGGGCCTCACCTACTCAACGTTTCTAGGAGGTAAACATGTAATCAGTTGTTGATCCTTTACAGGTTAACTTGGGGAGGGTGAACCCAAGCTATGCCCCAAGTCAGGCCAAAACTTTTAGTCACTAAATTTTTGTTGTACAATACTGAATACTAAATTACCCAACCAACTAAATTAATTAATTAAGATTGCGAGCCTACCGTGTTAGGGAAGGACTTACTTGAGTCACCCCCATGCGCACACGCAAGAGGAGGCTCATTTAGCCAGCCACACTTTCTTAACTGCGTCTGTAGAAAAATTGAAACTTACAAAGTAAATATTTGAGTCTACAATGAAAAATATTTTAAGTTCTACACATTATCTAAGTAAAATGCCGCATTTTTCTCGATGAATATAAGAGAATTTTTGTTTCCATTTATGAGCATGCACCATTACTACATTACACAACTTGATATGCCCAGCCATGAAAGAATGCATCAATCAGTTTGTTGCCGTCACAATCTACTTAACTAGAATCGAACACCCAAAAATTAATACAAGAAATGCATAAAAAGAGAAGATTTATTAAATCAAAAGACAAATATAAATTTAAGAACTCCTTGTCTGAAAGAAAAGCTCAGCTTGAACCGGTGCAAACATTTGAAAGGGCTACCTGAGTTGATAGGAAAGTTGCATTCTCTGAAAGAAATCTCCCTCAACGGTTCTGCTTTAGAAAAACTACCTGTTTCATTTGGATGTTTGGCAAACCTTGAGAAACTAAGTTTGCTCTGGTGTGAATCACTGACAACTATTCCTGATTCCATTGGCAACCTCAGTTCGTTAATGGAATTTCAAACTTACGGTAGCGGAATCAAAGAACTTCCTGTGTCCATTGGTTCATTATCAAATTTGAAGGAATTATCAACAGGACACGGTCAAATTTTGAGCAGATTGCCTGATTCAATTGGAGGTTTGAATTCTCTAGTTGTGCTAAAAATTGATCAGACATTATCTGATCTTTTCGGACAGCAAAATTTGAAGGAATTATCAACAGGACACGGTCAAATTTTGAGCAGATTGCGTGGTCACAAGGTACGTATAAGCTTAATTATCTGATCCATCATCTCCATTGTTATTTTGACAGTGTATGCATGTGCATGATGTTGAAGTTTTCTGGAGTGTGTGTTAGTTTTCTTTGTGAAGAAGAAAAGAGAGAAAAACACAAGAAGAATTGATTATAATCTGTATTTTCTAACACTCCGCAAATAGCAGAGAGAATGTTTATACGCACTCACGCTGGCACTGTGCATAACGATTGGTTATGTACAGTAGCTCATTACATAAAAAGTGCAAAAAAAGATCTCAGCCACTCATCTCTCTAATCTTAAGGATCTCTCTCCACATGTCACTAAGACAAAGTTACAATATGCCCCTTACACTTGGTATAATTAACCAAAGTGAATACACAGATAATTACAAGGCTTTAATGGGCTCAAGGCTTATACACTAACACATGACTGATCTTTATTTTATCATCTTTCTATTTCCAGGTGGCTGAGAAACTGATACTCTTGAATCTGACCGGCTGCTTTAATCTAACTGCTATTCCTGATTTATCTGGTAATGGGGCCTTGGAAAAGCTTATTCTTGAGCATTGCACCGGACTCACTAAGCTTCATAACTCTATTGGGAATTTGCAGACATTAGTCCACTTGAACCTTCGAGAATGTTCCAACCTCATTCAACTTCCAAATGATCTCTCCGGCCTGACAAAACTTGAGAACCTAATCCTCTCTGGTTGCTTGCAACTGAAACAACTGCCAAACAACATGGACCGCATGGTATCATTAAAAGCACTTCTCCTTGATGACACTGCTATAATAAGTCTTCCCGAATCTATCTTCCGGCTTACAAAACTTGAAAAGCTCAGTTTGAACCGGTGCAAATATTTGAAAGGGCTCCCCGAGTTGATAGGAAAGTTGTGTTCTCTGAAAGAAATCTCCCTTAACGGGTGTGAAAAATTAGAAAAAATACCGAATTCCATGGGAGCTCTGGCAAACCTTGAGAAACTAAGTTTGCTCTGGTGTACATCACTGACCATTATTCCCGATTCAATTGGCAACCTCAAATCGTTGATGGAGTTTTATATTTACGGTAGTCCAATCAAAGAGCTGCCTGTGTCCATTGGTTCATTATCAAACTTGAAGGAATTATCAACAGGGAACGGTCAATTTTTGAGCAGATTGCCTGATTCAATTGGAGGTTTGAACTCTCTAGTTGTGCTAAAAATTGATCAGACATTAATCACAGATCTTCCACATGAGATTGGTGCCTTGAAAACACTTGAGAAGCTTGAGATGAGGAAATGTGCATCTCTTAGATCATTACCAGAATCAATTGGAAGCATGAGAGCCCTAACTTCTATAATCATAACTGAAGCTGCTATCACAGAACTCCCAGAATCAATAGGGATGTTGGAAAATCTTACCATGTTACAGTTGGACAGATGTAAGCAGTTCTGTAAGCGTCCAGCTTCAATAGGACAGTTAAAGTCCTTGCACAGATTGCTGCTGCTGGAAACTGCAGTGACAGAACTACCTGAAAACTTTGGAATGCTTTCTTGTTTAATGGTTTTAAGTATGGGAAAGAAGCATCAAAAGAGGGAAGACACAGAAGAGATTAATTTTATACTCCCAACTTCTTTCTCAAATCTATCCTTGCTATATGAACTGCATGCTCGTGCTTGTAATATATCTGGTAAAACTGCAGATGATTTTGAGAAGTTGTCATCACTTGAAATCTTGAATCTAGGCCGCAATAACTTTTACAGCCTTCCAGCCAGCCTGAGGGGCTTGTCTGTTCTCAAAAAGCTTCTATTACCTCACTGCAAAAAGCTCAAGGCTCTTCCTCCGCTTCCCTCAAGTTTAGAAGAGGTGGATGCTGCAAACTGTACTTCATTAGAAAGTATCTCTGACATTTCAAACCTCGAGAACTTGGTGATGCTGAACCTTACAAGTTGTGAGAAAGTTGTGGACATTCCAGGACTTGAATGCTTGAAGTCCTTGGTAAGGTATGCAAGTGGTTGCACAGCTTGCTCATCAGCTATTAAGAAAAGGCTTGCTAAGGTGCTCTCTCTCTCTCTCTCTCTCTTCGTGTGTATACTTTGTATGTATGTGTGTGTACATGTTTATATACATATATAAGAAAGTGAAACACAATCATAGGTTTGGAAAATTTTGTTGCAGAGTTACATGAGGAAAATACGCAATCTTAGCATGCCCGGGAGCAAGATACCAGACTGGTTTTCTCAAGATGTGGTTACATTCTCAGAAAGAAAAAACAGTGTTCTCAAAAGTGTGATCATAGGTGTTGTAGTCTCTCTCAACCAGCAAATACCAGATGACATAAGGGAAGAACTTCCTGCAATAGTGGACATTGTAGGACAGATCCTCATACTGGATTTTCCTACCGTCACTTCAGCTTTGAACTTATTGGGAGTGCCAAATACAAATGAAGACCAAGTTCACTTGTGCCGATACCCAATTGACCATCCCTTGGTTTCTCGATTGAAAGATGGTTATAAGATACATGTAATGCGAAGAGAGCCGCCGATGATGAAAGGAGTTGAGCTGAAGAAGTGGGGGATCCATTTGGTCTATGAAGGTGATGATGATTATGAGGGAGACGAAGAATCATTAAATGAAAGCCAGCAATCTCTTTCAGAAAAGATGGCAAGGTTCTTCAGCTCATTTGAAGAAGGTGACTGAAGAAAATAGTTCAGTTGACCAAAGCAAGTGAACAAAGAATGTGTAATCTTCTTAGTGCTTTCTCTCGTCTTTCTGTTGCTTTACCAAAACCAAGTATTCTTTTTAGCCTCCTTATATTCTTACTGAGTTTTATCATTTTTATTTTTACCTCTCATTTTTATGTGGCTATATTTTTATGTTTTCGGGCACCTTTCCTATTGAGAGGGCAAAGAACCCTAGTGCATTCACAACCCTAGCAACTGGTAAGAATCCAATACTTTTATCACTAATGGTGCAACTTTGATTCGAAATTATCAATCCTTCAATTGGCATCTACATTTCTCTGTACGCATAACAAGTGAAGCAGAAATGGCTGGCGAAGAGGACGCCGACAACGCCGTCTCACCAACCCCGGGAGGTTTCCGGCTACGCTGGGACGTGTTCCTGAGCTTCAGAGGCGAAGACACCCGCTCAACGATCACGAAGAATATCTACGAGGAGCTCGAGAAACGCAGCGTCCGAGTCTTCCGAGACGACGACGGTTTGAACCGCGGGGACGAGATCGCCTCTAGTCTGCTGGAGGCGATCGAAGACTCGGCGGCGGCTATCGTCGTCTTGTCACCGAGATATGCCGAGTCAAGGTGGTGCCTTGAAGAGCTGGCTAAGATATGCGAGCGCAGCCGGAGACTGCGCCTGATGATTCTGCCTGTGTTTTACCAAGTGGACCCCTCCGACGTTCGACGGCAGAGAGGTCCATTTGCAGAGCATTTTAAAGCTCATGAGCAAGTGTACGAAAACGCCGACGTCTCTAGGTGGAAGAGCGCCATGGCGACAGTCGGTAGTACAGCTGGGTACCCTATTTTCGACGCCAGGTAGTAATTAATCGAATTAAATTAGTAATAGTACTAAAATTATAATCATAATTCATAACTAAATTCCCACTCAATCAGTTTGAAAACCCTTAAAACCCTAGCTTAGCTTAGCTACCATGCAAAAATTGGGATGATTAGACATTTAGTTATCTAATGTTTAAGGTTTTGTTATATGATATTAAGATATAACAAAGTGTTTTGGAGTGTTTTGGAAGAATTAATTAAATAAGTGTGGTGGGGTATTCTTTTCACTTTGTTTAAATTATTCAGTCAGTCATATGTAATATAGTAATTTAAATTGGGCAATACTCGTTTTCATTCGGATTTGCATTCTGAAGTGTGAGACTTTTGGCTTGTTTCTGAGGACCACTTGTTTTCGTAAATAGCTGCTTCGTGTTTTCTGGTGCATAACATGATTTCATTTTGAGGACCAATTAGACTTTTAACTAATTGGTGTTTTCATTCTACGTCCTCTTCCTCTTGTATGATCACTGATAACATGATTTGCAGTTGATTTGTTACTTTTGGCTTGTTTCAAGATTTAGTTCTTGTCAAGATAAACTTGTCTGTAACAGATACAATTAATTCTCAGGCTTTCTATGTTTTGCTTATCACCCTAAGGGCCTAAGTGATGTATTTGTGATCATGTATATTGACAGCAAAGAAGCAGAGGTGATTCAATTGTTAGTCAAAACTGTTTTGACTGAAATACGCAAAACGCCTGTGGGTCTTGCTGCATACACAGTGGGACTTGATTCCAGAGTTGAAGACATGATGAGGTTGTTAGATGTAAGATCCAAGGGCATTAGAGTTGTCGGAATTCATGGCATGGGTGGTGTTGGCAAGACAACACTTGCCAAGGCTCTCTTTAATAGACTTGTGGGTTATTTTGAGTGCCACAGTTTCATCTCAAAACAGGCTAGAGAAATTTCAGCAGGGCATGAGGGTTTAGTATCACTTCAAAACAGGCTTATTGGTAGTCTTTCTTCTAATACCATGTCTGTAAATGAAGTTAATACTGTTATTTCTGCAATCAAAGCAATTGTATACGAGAAGCGAGTTCTTATTGTCTTGGATGATGTTGATAATGTAAACCAACTAAATGCTTTAGTTGGCAGCAGACAATGGTTTTATGAAGGAAGCCGAATTATTGTTACCACCAGAGACAGAGAAGTCTTACTCAGTCATCTTGTGAACGAGTTGTATGAGGTCAGGGAGTTGCATTTCTCTCAGGCACTTCAACTTTTTAGTTACCATGCACTGAGAAGAGAAAAACCCACAGATACTTTCTTAACTCTGTCTGAGCAAATTGTGTCTCTCACAAGTGGGCTACCATTGGCTCTTGAAGTATTTGGTTCTTACCTTTTTGATAAGAGGAGAATAGAGGAATGGAGAGAAGCTCTGCAGAAGCTGAGCAAGATTCGTCCAGGTGATCTTCACGATGTGTTAAAGATAAGTTATGACGCACTAGACAAGCCAAACAGGTATATCTTCCTAGATATTGCATGTTTATTTGTAAATATGAACATGAAGAGAGAAGATGCAATTAACATATTGAAGGGTTGTGGTTTTGCGGGCGAGATAGCCATTTCTGACCTCACAGCAAAGTCACTTATTAAGATCACTGAAGACAGTACACTGTGGATGCACGATCAGATTAGGGACATGGGAAGGCAAATTGTTAGAGATGAAAATCTTTTGGATCCCGGCATGCGTACTAGACTGTGGGATCGTGATGAAATCATGAATGTCTTCAAGGATGATAAGGTAAAGATTCCGGCATGATAAATTTTATTTTAATAATTTTTATTGTTTATATATATTCATACCTACTTGACAATAGGGAACAAGACATATACAAGGGATAGTCCTAGACTTCGAATCAAGGACAATGAAGCCGAGGGATCTGGGTGGTGACAGAATTTCTTGGAATAACTTTCGAAGAGGCCCAACTATTACCTCTGCAGTGACATACGTTAAGGAAAGATACAAAGCACATCACCAAAATAAAGCAGAGGAAAAAGAAGAGGTTATAATTTGCTCAAAACCCCTTGCAGCAATGGTCAGTCTTAGACTGCTTCAAATTAATTATGTGCATTTGGAAGGGGAATTGAAGTTTCTTCCTGCTGAGTTGAAGTGGTTACAGTGGAAAGGTTGTCCTCTGAAATCTCTCGCTTTGGATTTTTTTCCTCTCCGACTTGCTGTCCTTGATCTTTCAGACAGCAAACTCGAACGTTTGTGGCGTGGGCATGGTCACAAGGTACGTATAAGCTTAATTATCTGATCCGTCATCCTCATTATTATTTGGACAGTGTATGCATGTGCATGACTGATCTTTATTTTATTATCTTTCTATTTCCAGGTGGCTGAGAAACTGATGCTCTTGAATCTGACCGGCTGCTTTAATCTAACTGCTATTCCTGATTTATCTGGTAATGGGGCCTTGGAAAAGCTTATTCTTGAGCATTGCACCGGACTCACTGAGCTTCACAACTCTATTGGGAATTTGCAGACATTAGTCCACTTGAACCTTCGAGAATGTTCCAACCTCATTCAACTTCCAAACGATGTCTCCGGCCTGACAAAACTTGAGAACCTAATCCTCTCTGGTTGCTTACAACTGAAACAACTGCCAAACAACATGGACCGCATGGTATCATTAAAAGAACTTCTCCTTGATGACACTGCTATAATAAGTCTTCCCGAATCTATCTTCCGGCTTACAAAACTCGAAAAGCTCAGCTTGAACCGGTGCAAACATTTGAAAGGGCTACCTGAGTTGATAGGAAAGTTGCTTTCTCTGAAAGAAATCTCCCTCGACGGTTCTGCTTTAGAAAAACTACCTGTTTCATTTGGACGTTTGGCAAACCTTGAGAAACTAAGTTTGCTCTGGTGTGAATCACTGACAACTATTCCTGATTCCATTGGCAACCTCAGTTCGTTAATGGAATTTCAAACTTACGGTAGCGGAATCAAAGAACTTCCTGTGTCCATTGGTTCATTATCAAATTTGAAGGAATTATCAACAGGACACGGTCAAATTTTGAGCAGATTGCCAGATTCAATTGGAGGTTTGAATTCTCTAGTTGTGCTAAAAATTGATCAGACATTAATCACAGATCTTCCACTTGAGATTGGTTTCTTGAAGTCACTTGAGAAGCTTGAGATGAGGAAATGTGGATTTCTTAGATCGTTACCAGCATCAATTGGAAGCATGAAGGCATTGACTACAATAGTCATAACTGAAGCTGATATTACTGCATTGCCAGAATCGATAGGGATGTTGGAAAACCTTACAATGTTACGGTTGAACAGGTGTAAACACCTTCGCAAGCTTCCAACTTCAATAGGACAATTAAAGTCCTTGCACAGATTGCAGATGGTGGAAAATGCTGTGACAGAACTACCTGAAAGCTTCGGAATGCTTTCCAGTTTAATGGTTTTAAATATGCAAAAGAAGTATCAAAAGAGGGAAGATACAGAAGAGATTAAATTTATACTCCCCACTTCTTTCTCAAATCTATCCTTGCTATATGAACTGCATGCTGGTGCTTGTAATATATCTGGTAAAATTGCAGATGATTTCGAGAAGTTGTCATCGCTCGAAATCTTGAATCTAGGCCGTAATAACTTTTACAGCCTTCCAGCCAGCCTGAGGGGCCTGTCTCTTCTCAGAAAGCTTATATTACCTCACTGTAAAATGCTCAAGGCTTTGCCTCCGCTTCCCTCAAGTTTAGAAGAGGTGGATGCTGCAAACTGCACCTCACTAGAAAGTATCTCTGGTATTTCAAACCTGGAGAACTTGGTGATGCTGAACCTTACAAATTGTGAGAAAGTTGTGGACATTCCAGGACTTGAATGCTTGAAGTCCTTGGTAAGGTTGTATGCAAGTGGTTGCACAGCTTGCTCATCAGCTATTAAGAAAAGGCTTGCTAAGGTGCTCTCTCTCTCTTCATGTGTATACTTTGTATGTATGTGTGTGTACATGTTTATATACATATATAAGAAAGTGAAACACAATCATAGGTGTGGAAAATTTTGTTGCAGAGTTACATGAGGAAAATACGCAATCTTAGCATGCCCGGGAGCAAGATACCAGACTGGTTTTCTCAAGATGTGGTTACATTCTCAGAAAGAAAAAACAGTGCTCTCAAAAGTGTGATCATAGGTGTTGTAGTCTCTCTCAACCAGCAAATACCAGATGACATAAGGGAAGAACTTCCTGCAATAGCGGACATTGTGGGACAGATCCTCATACTGGATTTTCCTACCGTCACTTCAGCTTTGAACTTATTGGGAGTGCCAAATACAAATGAAGACCAAGTTCACTTGTGCCGATACCCAATTGACCATCCCTTGGTTTCTCGATTGAAAGATGGTTATAAGATACATGTAATGCGAAGAGAGCCGCCGATGATGAAAGGAGTTGAGCTGAAGAAGTGGGGGATCCATTTGGTCTATGAAGGTGATGATGATTATGAGGGAGACGAAGAATCATTAAATGAAAGCCAGCAATCTCTTTCAGAAAAGATGGCAAGGTTCTTCAGCTCTTTTGAAGAAGGTGACTGAAGAAAATAGTTCAGTTGACCAAAGCAAGTGAACAAAGAATGTATATGGGATCCTCAGTTACATTATTTCTATCTTCTTAGTGCTTTCTCTTGTCTTTCTGTTGCTTTACCAAAACCAACTATTCTTTGCAGCCTCCTTATATTCTTACTGAGTTTTATCATTTTTATTTGGCTTATTTATGTACATGTCCCCTGTGCTTTTAAACTTGTCTCAGATTACCATCCGTATTTCGAAATGTCTCAAAATACCCCTTATACTTTTAAAAACTGTCTCACGTTATCCATTCCGTTAGTGTTATAGACGTTCTGTTACGAGTGTTGGGCCCACTTCGTTTCAGTCGCTTAACATTGGAGAAAAAGGGTTTTCGAGTTTCAAAAAATGGGAAAGGGGGTATTTGGGTGAGATGGGGAGATTTGGAGAAGAAGGCTAGGGCTTTTGCAAAATTTGAAATGAGGATTACCAATCGGGGTTGCTGCAGACCCAATATTTGCACTTGAGGCAAGGGTAAGTAGGAATGGATGAGGTGGGAGGTTATGCTGTTTTGCAACTTTTAAAACAAATTCAGTCAAAACCACGCAAGAGGTATCATTGGTGAAGAGAGCACTGGAAATTGCAGAAATCAAGCAAATTCGACAGAGCAGATCCTTTGCTCCTTGGGTTTTCCACAAGAGCAACTTACCCAAATATTTGAACATATATGCTCTTTCAAGGTAAATACTGACAACCATTGTCCCAAACAAAAGACCAAGGATTAGGAGTTAAGACTCTGAAAATAACCATAAGCATTGCTCCTAGGAGGGACCCTGCAGTCCTCCCAATTGGCAGAAAAGGGACAGCTGGGAACACTGCCAATACCCAAAAGACTGCAAAGGCAATTGAGCAAAGAACCACTTTCACAGAAGAAGCCATGGCCATTTTTCCAACTTAAGTAGCTCAGATTTTGCAAAAGCCCTAGCCGCCTTCTCCAAATCTCCCATTCTCACCCAAATACCCCCTTTCCCCTTTTCTAAAACTCGAAAACCCTTTTTCTCCAATGTTAAGCGACTGAAATGAAGTGGGGCCCAACGCTCGTAACGGAACGTCTATAATACTGACGGAATAGATAACGTGAGACAGTTTTTAAAAGTATGGGGGGTATTTTGAGATGTTTCAAAACACGGGTGGTAATCTAAGACAAATATGAAAGCACATGGGGCATGTACATAAATAAGCCTTATTTAAACAAAGACATTGTATAGTTTAGTTATATAATGGCTTTTCAATGGCAATTTAATACTTTTACTAGGTTACTCATTTGTTCGATTTCATTTTATATATAAACGGTAAGATATTTCTAACAATATATAGATTGCAACAGAGTTATGCGAACAGAATGGGGCTAGCAACAATATATAGAGAGCTCGAATGAACGGTACATGGGTTTGAGGAAGGTGGTGTGGTGTTAATTGTGGGGTGGACAACGGCATCCCATCGTGAGGAGAAGAACTTGCGTGTCACGGGAATAGCATTGTTTTGCAATCCTATTTAATCAAATTCCATCATACAGAATCCTTATCACTCCTAGCAGAATGTAATTAGTTATGGATAACAAAACAGTATTATTCCTATGATATATAAGTTTTTCTCTATGGTGAGACGTGTTGTTGAGGGTGTGGTGTCGGCAAAGCATTGTGGGTGTTCGCTTCAACTAGTGCAATAGTCAATTAAAGGATCATAACTCAAAGTCAAGAGTAACAAAATCCTAGTTTCAGTCAAAATGGGCAACCACGATTTAAATCAATGCCTTATCCTTATCGGCCATAATAATCTTTTACCAAAACGATCGTAGAGTACTCATTCTATCATATGCTTCTTTTTCAGCATCAAATCTATCTCAGGACCTTTGAGAGCAGGAACCAACTACTTAACAATCGCTGTGTACAGTGATATCTTCAGATTTCTTTCCTTATTTTTTGTTAGTGACCTGATATCTTCAGATTTTCAAAAATGTGGAATACCGATTTCCAGAAAAGTACAAGTCTACTTGGAAATAAATGGATATTATTCTGATAATGAGAAACCGTGCTCCAGACACTCTGCTCTGATATCTTGCATTAGACCTTGAAGCATAGTGGGGTTGCTTGTAACAATGGCATCAACACGCTCATACAACATTTCTTGCATGGAATCCATATCATCAACAGTCCACGCATATGCTTTCTTCTTTCTCCTGTTAAAACCCAGACATAATAAAGCATGAAATCTCATAACATGCATATACTCTAGGTACCACAATGCTTATTCCTCAAGTCAAAGTCATACCCATGTAGAATTCTCACAAGTGTCTCATCAATCAATGGGTGGTATACACCAACGACGCCAGCACCTTTCATCCTCAGTAAGTTGGTTCTGGCCCTGGTAGACGGATCAATCATAACAATGTACCCGACCTGCATCATCATAAGGCAAAACACTAACTCAAATTTTGTTCACTGACAGTTTATATCATAGTGCGAGACTGCAAACAATTTCATTGATTCAGCTCTGCAGGTGCAGGGACATGCAACAACAAACTGAAACAAAAGATCCTGCAAACTCAAAACTAGTAATGTGTTTAAAGACTAAAGTATTTGCACTGGACCAAGCGGTTTTGGGCGGATGATAGTTCTGTACATCAGGTTTGTCTTTGAAGATCTAAAAACAGGAGGCAAGTTGTTCTGCCACTCATACAGAAAAGGTGCAGCTTGTTTGAATTTTGGTCTTTTATACCAAGAATTTCATATACAATAACAAAAACAGGTCGATGAGAAAGAAAGGGGTTAAAAATGACAACCTACAAGCTAACTAACACAGTGATTAAATCAATTTACATAAGAAAAAGGTCATCATATTGCTTAAAAAATAAAAATTGAACATACCTGGTTAGTTAAAAAAAAAAAGGGGGCTCATGCAAATGGTTCATGGTAATGATAGGTCCAGAAGTTTAGAGACCCAATTGACAGTCATTAAATTCAATCTACTATATGAGACAAAAGTCATTGTATTCCTTAAAAAACAAAAATAGAACTGACTGGTTAGTAAGAAAGGGGCTTATGCAGATGGTTCCAGAGAAATTGCTAGATCCAGAAGTTTAGAGACCCAATCAAACATAATGACCCAGAAGGAGAAGAAAACTTCAGAAAAAAGAAAAATAATATTAATAATCACTTCCTCCTGTCAGCTTCATCTTCTCAAAATCTTGCCACAAGTGTTTACATTTGTCAACAGAAGTCATGACTAGCGGAGGGTAATGACGAGCAATCTCAAACTCTTGCTATTATTTTACTATTTTGAAATGAAGAGGGTCTTCACAATTGCTAGATATGTAAATACAAAGTAAACATGATATGTGCTTACACACACACACACATTTACTTTCTTTGTTGAAGGTGCTCCAATCAGAGGTATGTCTACGACTCTACACTCACAAGGCCACATGGACACATATTTACTTTCTTTGTTGAAGGTGCTCAATCAGAGGTATGTCTACGACTCTACACTCACAAGGCCACATGGACCAAATAAAAATAAAAGAGAAATAAACCTTCAGGCGCTTTAAAAAGAGAAGGAAAAGAACAATTAAAGAATTCTATATCTTTTAAGGAAAATAAACATTTTTAAAAGAAAACTAATTTTACATGTAGACTCCTGCTACTCAAGATATGATGCTTGCAGGTAAAAGGAACCTACAGCTTGATCAAAATTATGCATGTACGGAAACCACCCTCTTGGGATAGAAGTCCCTCAACTAATCAAATTCAGCAATGAACACAAACCAAGTCATACCTTAAATTCAAAAATGTCTCTGAGAAATCATGCAAGAGACCAGAAAAAAGGAAATCGTATGTTGCTAGTTACCGTGACATCTGATGATAGTTTGATTACATCCCTTGCTAAATTGTCGCTTTTAGCCCATACGAGGCAGTTCTTACACTGCATCCTCTTAACCTGGAAAAAGTTTCATTGAGAAGCTTGAGGCAACTTGGAAAGCCATGTCAATTGAAATTACATGTGTGTGAATAACAATAACAATAAGGTAGCAATAATAAATAATAAAGATAAAATTTCCTATGACTTCCATGAACATGTAGATGTTGACTATGTTTTGGACCTTTTTACGAGTAAATTGTGATTTTAATGATTTTTTTTTTTTTTTTTTTTTTTGAATAGAAACGATTTTTTTTTAATGATTTAAAGATATAGAACAAACAAGGGTGGGAAAACGAAGCAAAAAACAAAACTTACAACAGAAAGAATATCACTTGCAAGCCCTTTTTCATATGATGGAGGCCCGACCTTTATATCTAGAATCACCTGCCGGACTGAACTTGAAATTACCTGCAACAATATTCAGAATCATAGTCAAAGAGCAATTGGGGACGGAGGCAGCTGCTAGGGCACACCAAAAGGATCATTTGCAAAGATTCAAAACTATCATTGAGAGAGCATAAAAGGAGTTCATGAAAGATACCTCCAACGCCTCTTCAATTGTAGGAATATTTTCATCTGGGAACTTCCTTGCAGATTGATGCACAGAACCAAGATCTTTTATCTACAACCACAAACTAAATATATATTCTCAATCAACATTATCACAAATACCAAACAATATAATTTTAAAATACAGACAATATAATGTTCTAAAGAAAGCCAGGATAGAAAGATTGTATATCATATTTTACAAGAAAGCCAGATAGAAAAGAAAATTCACCTCTTTCATACTTAAGTACCCAACCTTAGAAGCATTGTTTCCAGTTAACCGCTGCAAATCCCTGCCTGTGTAATTTGAGAATCAAATCTACAAATACAATTCTAACGAATGATACTCCAACAGAACCTAAAATAATATGATCAAACTTTTAGTTGACATGGTATTTTGATGTCATGTCAGAGATCCAATAATACCTAAATCCTCAGAATTCGAGTTGGCTGTGAACATTCAAACACAAGCTTCATTTCTTTGGTTTGCTTAGTTACAACTACACTTTAAACATCAGGATGATCAATGACGAGCATTCGATTATTAAGGTGCAAAAACTGTGTGCATTTTAACCTTGAAACTTCATGACTAAAGTGCATAAACTTCTCAATTTCATTTTTTCTTATGTTCATGAAATCACATGGATTAATGATCTGTGTGGTGTGGACTCTAGGACAGTCATCTAGTGTGTTATTACATAATAAAATGATAACAGAAAGTTCATCGTAGATTTCTTGTTGTTCACAAAAGAAAAGTTATTTGAAAGCAATTGTTAACAATAAGGTAGTCGAATAGTGTAAGATGACAATCACTAGATAAGGAGTAAAATTATGAACATTATGTGAACCAATGTACCTGTCATGGAGCGCAAGCAGAACTCCATCCAAAGAACGAGAAACATCAATCTCAATGCAGTCTACTTGAGAATGAAGAGCAAAATGATATGCAGCCATCTGTTTAGTTGTGAACAAATAATAACATCATGAGAGCGAGAGAGAGAGAGAGAGAGAGAGAGAGAGAGAGAGAGAGAGAGCGAGAAGGGGCAGGGAACTCAACAGTCAGAACTTTAAGAGAATAAATTTCTCGCAGTACAAAAAGTTTGATCTATTTTACTCAAAGTTCAATTTTATAAAGAACAACAGAAAATTTGGTTGCTGCTGATTCATGGGCCTCACCTATTCAATGGTTCTAGGAGGTAAACATGAAATCAGTTGTTGATCCTTTACAGGTTAACTTGGGGAGGGTGAACCCAAGCTATGCCCCAAGTCAGGCCAAAACTTTTAGTCACTAAATTTTTGTTGGACAATACTGAATACTAAATTACCCAACCAACTAAATTAATTAATTAAGATTGTGAGCCTACCGTGTTAGGGAAGGCCTTACTTGAGTCACCCCCATGCGCACACACAAGAGGAGGCTCATTTAGCCAGCCACACTTTCTTAACTGCGTCTGTAGAAAAATTGAAACTTACAAAGTAAATATTT
Source organism: Prunus kanzakura (assembly GCA_020521455.1). Taxonomy (NCBI): domain Eukaryota; kingdom Viridiplantae; phylum Streptophyta; class Magnoliopsida; order Rosales; family Rosaceae; genus Prunus; species Prunus kanzakura. Next base: position 264,983 of record BPUM01000936.1, read on the forward strand.
GAGTCTACAATGAAAAATATTATAAGTTCTATCTAAGTAAAATGCCGCATTTTTCTCGATGAATATAAGAGAATTTTTGTTTCCATTTATAAGCATGCACCATTACTACATTACACAACTTGATATGCCCAGCCATGAAAGAACGCATCAATCAGTTTGTTGCCGTCACAATCTACTTAACTAGAATCGAACACCCAAAAATTAATCCAAGAAATGCAAAAAAAGAGAACATCTATTAAATCAAAAGACAAATATAAATTTAAGAACTCCTTGTCTTTTCTAAGACGTTGAGTAACCCAAATGAAAGATACTGCCACTTTGCCCAAATCAATTAAGCCAAAGCCATTATTTCAACAAATTGCGACCGCCCACATGAATTGTTTTCAGCCATTCAGCCCCCATCAAATCCAACATTCTCAGCTTTAAGAAAACAATAAACTCATAGATACATACAGTATACATATGCGCTTGAGCATAAACACAAACATCTATGAATGAAAATGTCAAAATTAGCTTATGGGTCTTTTCATATTAGTACAAAGAAAACGTATAGAGTGTAAAAGAAAAAGAGCTTACCTGGTGAAAGCGTTTGAGCTTGAAGAAGAAGAAAATGGGAGGGACAAAAGCAATGAAGGCGAGACTTATGAGAATCGCACGAAATACTCTCTTTGACGAAAATCTGAAGATAAAGGCTCCAAACCCAAACCGCTGCTGCCTCTGCTGGAGGGATAGTCGCCTTCCCAGTCTCGTTGAGATCGCCATTTGGATCATACAGAATGACCACTCAAGTGAAAGAGCGAGAGAAGAAGTCACTTATATTTTATTTTAATGACCAATATGGCCTTATTTTTTAACCATTTCTAACATGTGTTGAAATTATTTTCTACAAAATTAACTAAATTAAAAATAAGGATAAAATAGTTATTTTGTTTTAGGGAAGGAAGAAAATGGATTTGGTATATATGAGTTAACCCAGTTGGTTAAGACAATAAATTTATTTTGGAAGAGGCGAGTTAGGCCAATTAGGCCAGTCGGTTAAGACAGTAAATCTGCTTCTCCCTCACATATATATTTCTAGACAGTTGGCCAATTGGTTATTAGAATATCACATATATATTTTTGAACCAAAAAAAAAAGACTATCTCATCATCTCATGCATAAAAGGCAAAAACTTATGTATATAGCATAGGTTCGAGAAAGGGAAACTCTGAAACAAAAAGTAATTTTTCTTAGCTTTAAATTTTCTGTCTTACGGCCCAATAAAAATCAGCCCACAACAACTCAGGGATTAGCACTATTTGTTTGGGCTGGGTTAGTAAGGGGTTATACTTATATCACGCGATCAAAGCCTCCATCTTCTACTTCTTAACTTTCCCTCCAAAAATCCCCAATCGTCACATACTCTCGCTCGCTCGCTCTCTGTAAGACAGTAAAGAAGAAGAAAATGGAGGAATACTTACAGTACATGAAGACATTGCGTTCTCATATGAACGGTGCGTTTCGATCTCTGTTAAGATTACCTTACACTAATATGATTCGATTGCTTTTTTCTTTTTGATATGAAAATTATAGATGTGGAGGATCAAGCTGCGAAGGTCTCAGTGGAAGAGCAAATGCAACTGACTACCATTCAGACCTTGGAGACCGATCTCAATTCTGGTTCTTCTTCTTCTTCCTGTTCGCATTTATAATTGCTGCTTATTTTTACTCAATATTTCTGAATGAAAAACTTAATTCGGATTATTTCACTTGTATTTGCTTTTTTTAAATTATTTCTTAAAATTTATGAATAATCTGTGAAGAGTAATTCAGCAAAACTTTATTTGTTAATATCTCTTCTAATTTCTAGTTGTTTTAAACTTCCACCCTCAACTTCTTACATATATATCTATACAGTTTTTTTTTTTTTAATTTCGGAATTTGCAATTCGTGAGTATTTTTGTTTAGTTGATCATCGATGAATTTTTAAGAATCTATTTTATAAGGCTTTTTTTTTTTTTTTTTTGTGTCTGTGCTCTGACCACTTGCCATGTATATACATCTTTTAATTCTTTTTAAAAATAAATGAGTAAAAATTAAGATTCCTTTTCCCTTTAAATTTGGTTAATATCCGTATTTTTCTTTGACCTACCTGATTAATTTCTAAAAGTCCAAAATAGATTTATTTGTTAATTAGCATAATGTTCTAAATTGCTTGTATTTCGGAAAAGGAAAAACTACACATACTTCAGTAGAGAATACTGCGGTGCATATTAATCATAGTTTGGTTTTTCACATCAGAAGATCAATTCAAGTTGGAAGATATTTCCCGCTTCTAGTACCAATATGAGGACCACTATTCAACTATATCTGCTAGCATGACTTGCTATATCATCTAACCTTTTTATTTGTGTATTATTATTTCTCAAATGCTGGAACATGGACGTTGCATCCCAGCTTCCTACTACAGTAGCCTCATCGTTATTTGTGGTATATGACTAAGTCTTAAACAGATAATACAACAAACCTGTCTCTCAAGAATATGGATTATTCAACGTTACTTAAAACAAATCCTAAAACACTAGGAGACCTAACAGCTTCAACATCCTCCCTTAAACTGAATATTGTTAGTAATCAGTTTACACTTGGATATGAGAAGACTCCCATATGAAACGTACTGCCACTTTGCCCAAATCAATTAAGCCAAAGCCATTATTTCAACAAATTGCGACCGCCCACATAAATTGTTTTCAGCAATTCAGCCCCCATCACATCCAACATTCTCAGCTTTAAGAAAACAATAAACTCATATATACATACAGTATACATATGAGCTTGACTTGAGCATAAACACAAACATCTATGAATGAAAATGTCAAAATTAGCTTATGGGTCTTTTCATATTAGTACAAAGAAAACGTACAGAGTGTAAAAGAAGGTAATGATTTCCTCACTCCCTTTTTATCCACTTACACTCCTTTTTTAGTTATAAAATGGAGTGTAAGTGGATAAAATTGGAGTGGGAAAATCACCACTCTAAAAGAAAAAGAACTTACCTGGTGAAAGCGTTTGAGGTTGAAGAAGAAGAAAATGGGAGGGACAAAAGCGATGAAGGCGAGACTTATGAGAATCGCACGAAATACTCTCTTTGACCAAAAATTTGAAGATAAAGGCTCCCAACCCAAACCGCTACTGCCTCTGCTGGAGGGATGGTCGCCTTCCCAATCTCGTTGAGATCGCCATTTGGATCATATAGAATGACCACTCTCAAGTGAAAGAGAGTGGATAAAAAGCGCTTTGTATCTCTTTTGGGATACAACAACCATATCTATAATTTGTCGCTCATCTCTCGGATTGTATTTAGAGCTTTTGCTACGGTTCTTGCTCTGGTGCTTGCACCAATACTCTCCACTCTCTTGGTGTCGGTCTTTTGGTATCTACCTTGGTGTTGTGATTGGTTGTTTTCTCTTAGGAGCATTGGCATATTTAGGTGTGATGGAGAAGGTGATTTTTGGCGAAACGTTCGAGGGCTGATGTGTTTCCAATTTTTGGGGATCTATTTTTGGTGGAAGATCAGTGGGTCTCTATGTGCAGCAATGCTAACCTGTGTGGTGGTGGTGTATCCCCTCCTTTGTGGCCATTATAGTACGGTCTCCATCCCCTTTGCGGATGACGGTGGCTTTGTATTGTATTTTGGTTTGATTTTGTGATGGGGAAGATTATTATACTAGACTGTACTGGTTTTAGTTTAATCTTCTCTGTGTTTGTGGCATCTTGTTCCTTTAGCTGGCCTTTTTGGCTTTTGTATTCTATTTGTTTCCTTCCCATTTATGGGTTTTGAATGAACATGAATGATTTCTACCAAAAAATAAAAAGTGAAAGAGAGAGAGAGAAGAATTCACATATATTTTATTTTAATGACAGATACGGCCTTATTTTTTAACCATTCGTAACGTGTGTTGAAATTATTTTCTACAAAATTAACTAAATTAAAAATAAGGATAAAATAGTTATTTTGTTTTAGGCTAGCTGATTGAGACAATAAATTTAATTTAAGAGAGGCGAGTTAGGCCAATTAAGCCAATTGGTTAAGACAATAAATTTGCTTCTACCTCACATATATATATTTCTAGACAGTTGGCCAATTGGTTATTAGAATATCACATGTATATTTTTGACCATAAACAAAAAGACTATCGCATACATGAAAAGCAAAAACTTATGTATATGGGTTCGAGAAGGGAGAACTCTGGAACAAAAAGTAATTTTTCTTAGCTCTAAATTTTCTGTCTCTCGGCCCAATAAAAATCAGCCCACACCAACTCAGAGATTAGCACTATTTGTTTGGGCTGGATTAGTAAGGGGTTATATCACGCGATCAGAGCCTCCATCTTCTACTTCTCAACTTTCCCTCCAAAAATCCCCAATCGTCACATACTCTCGCTCGCTCGCTCTCTGTAAGACAGTAAAGAAGAAGAAAATGGAGGAATACTTACAGTACATGAAGACATTGCGTTCTCATATGAACGGTGCGTTTCGATCTCTGTTAAGATTACCTTACACAAATATGATTCGATTGCTTTTTTTCTTTTTGATACGAAAATTATAGATGTGGAGGATCAAGCTGCGAAGGTCTCAGTGGAAGAGCAAATGCAACTGACCACCATTCAGACCCTGGAGAACGATCTCAATTCTGGTTCTTCTTCTTCTTCCTGTTCGCATTTATAATTTCTGCTTATTTTTACTCAATTTTTCTGAATGAAATACTTAATTCGGATTATTTCACTTGTATTTGCGTTTTTTTATATTATTATTTCTTAAAATTTATGAATAATCTGTGAAGAGTAATTCAGCAAAACTTTATTTGTTAATATCTCTTCTAGTTTCTATTTGTTTTAAACTTCCACCCTCAACTTCTTACACATATATCTATACAGTTTTTTTTTTTTTTTTTAAATTCGGAATTTGCAATTCGTGAGTATTTTTGTTTAATTGTTCATCGATGAATTTTTAAGAATCTATTTTATAAGGCTTTTTTTATTTTTTATTTTTTTTATTTATGTCCAAAATAGATTTATTTGTTAAGTAGCATAATGTTCTAAATTGCTTGTATTTCGGAAAGGGAAAAACTACACATACTTCAGTAGTGAATACTGCGGTGCATATATAATAGTTTGGTTTCACATCAGAAGATCAATTCAAGTTGGAAGATATTTCCTGCTTCTAGTACCAACATGAGGGCCACTATTAAACTTTATCTGCTAGCATGACTTGCTATATCATCTAACCTTTTTATTTGTGTATTATTATTTCTCAAATGCTGGAACATGGACTTTGCATCCCAGCTTCCTACTACAGTACCTCATCTAACATGTGAACAAGATGCCTGTAATTTTTAAAGGACATCCTTGATACTGTTGAATCGGGTCTATCTTGATTCCATGCTAAAACTGGCTATACTTGAGTCTTGGTCACATGCGTAGTGAGAAGTTGTTGCTTGGACAGTGAGATTTAAGCCTGAGATGCATTCAATTGAATTGGATCTATGTTCAACTTTTTGAGTATAGTAATTATGCAAGGGTTTCTGTTTTTTATAAGTCCTGTATCGCACAGGATTTTGGAATCAATTATGGATCATATGTGGTTCCATAACAGGCTGTATCTAAGCTGTATTCCTTTCTGGGTTTTTACTTCAATTTTATTTTTCCTTACAGTAGTCCGGATGTTACAGTCATTTTAGTTTTCTTTTTATTTCAGTTAGTTGTGTATTTTTCAATCCAGCATTCGTCATTTATTGCATTTCGAATAATTTAAATGTATTGAGTTTGAGAAGTGAAATCTGAATCTAATTTGACATTTATTTTCCAGTTAGTTGTCTTAACACTTCTGAACTGTTTACTCATTATTGTTGCAGCAATATCTGAAACAAAACGATTCATGGCAGACATTGAGCACATGAAGAATGCGAAGGGTGAAATATGCTCACTGATTTTGGAAAAACAGAGAAATATAGCTTCTTTGGAGTCTGATTCATCCACTCTTATCCAGGTAGCCTCTTTGTGCGCGTGTGGCTTGCCATATTCATATTGAAAGTTAATGTAATAATCAATCAAATTGAAAGTTGTAATGCTCAAGAAATATTTTGATACCTATGTAGACTTTGGAGCTTATCGAACAAGAGAGGACCAACTTATCTTCCAAGCTTATAGAAAAAAGGTAATTCAACATGCAAGTTAAATTGATTGAATGCAGCTGACATCACCTATCAACTTATCAACTTTCCATGTTCATCATAACAGCACTTACTACATGAAGGTTAGAGAGGATATCAATGCCAAATTGCAGCAACACCAGGTTTGGTTTTGGAGTCACATTTATGCGTATTTTTGTTGTGTTCTATGCTCATTGCATTTAGAGTTCCCCTTTTCAATTTTGATCAGGATTGGGTCTATTCTCATCACACTCATACGGAACTGGGAGAGCATGGAATGGTACACCCTCATGTTTTCTTTTCGTCTTTCTTTGTTTACATATGTAATATAGCTCCTTTGGTGGGGTTCGATGTCTTTCTAGTTTTCTCTAGTAGCTAGGTGTACAATTGCCTCACTTCTTTGACTTGATGTCTTGATTGAAGAAACGGTAATGTTCCTATTATGGAAGTTATTTTTCATCCTATCTTTGAGTGTCATTCATGAATATATTTTCCCATACTTTGACATAATATGAAGCTCTTGTAACTGCTGCTGAGTCGTTTTTATCTTTCTTGTTGTTGCTTCTGCTTTAAAGTTTGAAATTGTGCAGCTAGAAGTTAATTGTGTTGCAGGACTGATTAGAATTTATGCAGGTTAAAGAGAGATCTGATGAGCAAAGAGGTGAGTTTCAAGTTATGGCTTTTATACTCTTACTATACCCCCTTCTTCTATCATCAAGAATCTGTAGTATATAATATAATTGAATGGTGACGCGAGCAAATGAAATGCGATCTGTTAACTTAAAGTTATTTATGCTGTCTAAGGTTAAGTTCTTCTGAACGAAAGCTGGTAATCCATAACCTGTTGCACTTTAACTGTTGATTCTTCTGAAGTCGCTGTTTACTTGCCTTTGCACCCTACCTTCAAAATGAAAATATGTAATAAGCATTCAGTTTAAGAAAGAAGCATGGCCTTCCTGGCAAAGACGCTTTGGTATTTATAATTTTATCCTTTTTTTTTCCTTTCAAGGTAGCATATAAATTGAGGTATTTATCATGGGTTGTGAACCAGCTGAACCAAATTAGGTATTGTTAGAGGCTATGAGCAACTTGCCTCAATTATACATCAGTGATAGGGATATATCTTTTGCTCCATGTTATGCTATCACCATGCCTTGTAATTAAAGATGAAGTCTCTTGAGGATAGTAGTTTTACTCAGGAATATAATTTTTTCAACTTCTTCTTAAACTGGTACTTCTTTGCAGGGAAGGATAGCTTTGATAACCACCTCAGCATGGGCAATCAGGTATGAAACTACTTTCATTGATCCTTGAGATGTATGGAGCTATATGTAGTAGCAATCTTGTGACTTATTTTTAAATAACAGGGCAATGATGCAAGGAAGAACCCAATGGCCACGTTGGACTCTGCTAAAGCCAAGCTTGATGAGATTTTAAAGATGAAATCTGAACTTGTTATAGAAAACCGCAAGGTTGCCTCTAAACTGGGATGCAGTTCCACTAAAATTAAGATGTATTGATTCTTTCTTTAGATGGGGTACGCATAAAGGATATCCTGCCAGAGAGTCTGACATGCTACGTTCTTAGATTGTCAATTAGGGCAATATTTAGACATGATTCCCCCTAATCAACAGTCTTGATTTGCAGTTTGGCCACATACATGTTGGATTCTCCAACAAGAGAATTTCTGTCTTTTTCTCTGTCTGTCTGTCTGTCTCTCTTCCTTCTATTTATGTATATATTTATAATGTAAATAAATGGACACCTATTGTTATGAGATTCAATTTGAGTTGAAGTGAATCATATGAAGTTTACTCTGCTTCTCACATCATTAAATTAAAGTCGCAACTATTTGACATCTCTCAGAGATTTCTGCTTTACAACTCAAGGTGTGATTGTTTATTCATTGTGAAGTTTTATTTATTTATTCATTCTCTCGACTTTATTCTCCTGAAAGAGTATTTTACCGAGCTTAGTTCTGGTTTTCTACTTTTCCTTGTGAAAAATAAAAAATGATGTCTGTCTAGCAAAGAAGAAAAATAATAGACAAGAAACGTAAGGAAGGTAATATTTTCTAAAGCACCCTCATTCTTATGCTGCTTTCTTGTGCCAATTCAGATGAAACAGGCTATTGAGCAAGCAAATTGCAGGGAAAATGATTTTAAGGTCAGTTGTTTTCTCAATACAAATAGGTGCAGTCTTTGTGCATGAATGCATGCCTGTGAGCATTCTGTAATCAGATGTAGAGCACATTTCAGATATTTCTAGGATGTTGAAATTTGTTGCTAAGATATACTCTGTGAGGTTGGCACAATGGCATCACACTAATTTTTTATTTCTTTTCTCACAATGGGTGATTCCAGCCAGAGCTAAGGGCAATGGATGTAAACACCCTTGAAGAGGAATACGATGCCCTTCTATCAGATAAAGCTGGAGTAACTGAATACCTGAAGTCTCTGCAGGACCAAATTGAGAAACTGAAGGTAAGCTGTTTATCAGGTTTTTCCATGGTGTTTAAAGATTACAGAAAGTAATAACCATGTGATCATTTGATGATATGGCCAATCAAAGTGGCCAAAGCTGGGTCTGTGGAAGGAAGGGCTATTACTGAAATAGACATGAAGGGGAATTATCTGGCATATGGTGCATAGTTTCCATGAAAATTTCATGGTTTGGTTATTTATGATTATTGAAGTCTAGGGTCAGTGCATATATTCTGGAAAAGAAGACGATTTTTTATAATAAATTGTATTCTTTCGTTCGTTGAACCTCGTGCTGTTTACAGGAAATATCTCATGTGGTTAAATGTGCTTGTGGAGAGGAATACAAAGTGGTAGTGGAATTTTGTGTATAAAAACTTGAAACTAGGGCATGAATTTGGGCAAGATGGAAGGCTGAGAAATGGAATCATCAGTTGGCTGGACTACTTGGTTTGCTGTTCAGGTAAGTGTCCAAACAAAAGTCAAAAACAATTTCTGATGCCTTTGTTGCAACAAGGACATAATGATATTACTTTAGTTGTTGGTACAGTGCAAGTTGAAAGAAGTTTGTCTTTAGTGAATAGACGTTATTTCCGTTGCAAACACTATATTGTACATGAAAATATGTTTGTATCTTAAGTGAGTGAATTTCATTAGTTGTGCTAAATCTATCAGTCAAATTTTTGATAAATTGGTTCTCTTAGAGAAAATGATGAAACATGGCTTTGACATTCACCTATCTAACATGGCTTTTGATAGAAATATATCTGCCATTATTCACCACATGTATATAGGTGAGTTTTGTGTTTCATAATTATTAAAATGAAATACGATTGGCCTAACAAATGCTTAAACAAAGCACTTTAGGGTGTGTTTGAATGTCTAGTAGACAGTATTTCATAGATGGGAGCCCTTTTTGTAGTAGTTAGTAATGAAATTTAAAGATGCACAGAAAAATGGAAATTTCAGTTATTTTATATGTATAAACTTGCAGAAACCGAAATCACTTACAAGAAGTTGAGATGTATATTCTCTTATGTGTGGTACTCAGACTTGTGCTTGAGTTGTCGAAATATATTCCCTATATGGAGAAGTAAAGGAGAAATAATGGAAAAACTAAAATCACTTGATCCCCATTGCTTCAATTGCTGCTGAGATATCATGGGCATGATAGCTCTCCACAAGGATGATGTTAGGGCTATCTTGTGGGACTACATCTTCTCTTTTGAAACTATCTTCACCATGAAAAAGCTTCTCACTGCCATACTCAACCGAGCTTCTTAGAACTAGGGTCTTATGGAGGCCAGCCAGCAGGTCTTCATAATCTGTATCTCCTTTTTCCCCAACAAACATAACCACTTTGGATAGATCAATTCCCCACCGGACAGAAAGATATCTACATAGCACAACAGAACAGTAATTTAATCATAACTAAGCATTTTGTTGATGTCTTGCATAATATAGTAAGTAAATGAAACCCAACCTTAGTGCTTGTATTCTTGATGCAACTAGTGGTACAACATTTAATCTTGATGCTATACGAGTGTAGACAAGGTTGCACCGGAAGCCCCTCATCCGCAGCCTTTGGCGCAGGTCATCGACCCTTCGAGTCTGAAATTGATACACCAGATCATTATAAAAAATTTATGAAACTACAAATGTATGTCTTAAGGCACCACTTTCCATTGAGGCTAGTAATTTTTCTACAGCATAGTAAGTTTCTCACCTTGGCTCCTGGTTTCACTTTATAAGAGTAGCACCTAGAGCTACTTGATCCTGCATACTCCATGATGTCATCCTCAGCCCCAACTTCTAACGTGGCTAGCCTTGGCACCATGGACCTCACATTCTCTCCAGGCCATCTATACTCAATATGGATTTCATAATCTGCATCAGCTGCCAAATCCCTCCATGGGTAATACATTTCACTCCCACTTTTGCAGACCAACGCATCAAAATCTTCTATGTTTACTTGGCAGCCTTTAAATGATTTGATGGTCTCTTGTAAACTTGAACCAGTTAACAACACAAAACCTACTCGACCCTCACCATTGCCTACGCTTGCTGCTTTCTTTACACTAATCAGAGTTTCCTGAAATATCTGGGCATCATCTCCATTCTGGTCATAACAATCAATGGCTATTACAAATAGCCTCTGCCTTCTACCAGGACCATAATTAACACCAGTATTGCTGTTGGATGAAGCCATTCTAGTTATGGCTTCAATGAGTTCCCTCTGTCTCGTTGCCGCATCAAGTTCTCCATTATGCTTGAAGTCTCCCTCTACAGAGAATCTCAAAGAAAGGTCTTCCACATCCTTTAGAGAGTCACTCAATGGTTCTTCGGGAATTGGCATGATCTGAAAGCGGGTGGTGGGGTGGCGGTGTCGGGAATGTTCAACATGGGAGAGGTAGTTTCGGCAGTGTTCTGTCCACGAAAAGCGGTGGATGTTCTTTAGGCCATTCTTTCTGCATTCGAGCCAGAGGTTTTTGTCTCCAACAAGCTTTAGAAGTGCATCTTCTATGGCTTTCTGGTCATGTGGGTCAACTAGGAGGCCATTGTTTAGTGCCTGATAGTACAGAGTCAGCTACCCATTAGTTCTTTAGACATAAAGTGATACTAATTGTACCACATTGTCATAGAGATTGGACTCATCACATCTCTAATAGAAGTGAGACCCACACATACAATTGCACTCCACCTCTATTATGGAAATAATGTGGTAGAAATAGTATTCTTAGACATACATCCACACCTGCACATTTTAGTCACATGGAATCTTGAAGGTTTTTCTTAAACTTCCAAATACATTATTAGTAGGTTATATTATAGCAGACTCCTAGAGGTTTGGATATAGTACATGCACTAGTTACCTTTAGAATATCCACAGGTCCTCCATTTTTCGTGGCGACCACTGGTAAACCATAAGCAGCTGCCTGAAAACATAATCACATGAATATAAACATGTAAATCGTTTTGAGAGAAAAACGTGGGGGAGGGGGGTGTTTGGGTTAGTAATTACAGTTTCATAAGATTATCCCTACTAGAGCCTAGAGCCTAGAGGCTAGAGGTGAAGCATAAAAGCAGCATAGCCTAACCTCTATAATTGTGAGACCGAAGGGTTCCACGAGAGCTGGGTTGATGAAAACACCCTTCAATAGAATTCCCCATATATTGTTACTGTTAGTAATTTAGGTGTTGAAAAGAAAAGACTAGCAGGTAACTTGTGCATATTAGAAAAACAAATAATCCAGGGTCCATCTATTAAGAAGTAGTTGAGGCCCTGTATCACACAGTATGTACCTTTGTTTTGGCAGCTAGACGATATATGTCAGGCACATCTGATTGCTTGTGATGCTTGGGATAGGCCACTTGCCCATACAAATCATACTTGTCAATGAGCTTGAGCACGGTTGTGAGAACAACTGAGCTGCTATTTGACATTTCTTCAATGTCATCTCTGTTACCAAGTATTAGTGTCTGCATAAACAATAGGTGTTACCAAGTATTAGTTTCTGCTTTAAACAATAGGTGATGCTCCGTACTTGGTACTCAGCAATATTATTTACTGTATTGAAGCAGATTTGAGTTATGGGAAATTAAAGTGTGAACTTTACCAAGTTGGCTAGCTCCCGTAGAGCTTGGCATTCCCCAAATGCCTTGAGCAATGTAGTGACATTTTTCTTGGGGTCAGGACGAGACAATGCAAGTATGGTGGGCTTGTGGGGGTTGGTGAAAAATCGCATGACCTGCATTGCAACAAACAAAATAAATGGCAGACATTTCTAATTAGGTTCTCTGATTCCCCACGTGTGAAGTGAAACTCAATCCTTTTTGTTATCAATGGGTAATAACGTGCATATTATAAGTCTAAGCCTATTTTGTTATAGGAAAAGCCGTGTAGGAGATTGTAGACTGTTTTGTTTGTTTTCTTTTGTAGAACAAAATGAATGGGGTGGGAACATGTGAAAGGAAAAAATTAGGTGGAAGAATATGCAACCTCGGACCATATTGGAGGCAGATGCCTTTTGTTTTGACCTCTGTCAGAGCCAATCAATGATTTCAGATCTCCATCTCCTTCCGTATCTTGGGCTATAACATAGCTGAAGTCCATGCCTGGCGGTATAACCTAACGCCAACATCACATAGTGATTAGTATGTACAAGAATTTGGAAAGAAAAGAATGAAGTTTGAGACATGGCAGTGTTTAGTCATCTATCTTTCAATTGAAAAAGCCAAGCCACAATCAGTGATAATGAGGAGAGCGACTGTGCAGTTTGCATACCACCATTCTTGGCATGTATCGTCCAAGGCAGCTAACTCCACGACGCCTCCTAACCCTGAGCTTCCTCTCCAACTTGAGATCGAAGCCGTCATAGAGTCCCCATTGCTCCTCAATCTCTTGCCTTGTGCTGGTGACCACCATTTCAGCAGAATCCAATCCCAGCTCCTCAGCCTCGATCCTCTTCATGATTTTGTAGGTTGCATTGATGTCTCCCTTTGATAACCTCCCTTGTTTGAGCAATTGTTCAAACTTGTTTCGGCCTAATGAATGCCCAGTTAGCACCATTGGCACGTTCAAGGCCCCAGACAAGTGAGCAGCCACCTCCCCACCATCAGCATAGTGGCCATGGATCACATAAGGCCATGTCGGTCTCCCTCCGTTGACTTCTTCACCAAGAGCTCTTGCCATGTTCACAATGTGGCCGAGAGCCCCATCAACGAATTCAGGTATGTGAGGCCAAAGTGACTCTTTAGGTATGTACCTGCAGGCAGCATGCCTCAATCAAATTCAAGTATGTATTCTTCATGTTCACCATAATCAGTAGATACTTGGGTCATAGCATTAGGGTTGAAGACAAGAGAAGAGTGAGTTATTACTTGTCACGGGGCCCACAGGGGATTCGGACAATATAGGCTCCACAGCTGCCACTGCCATCAGGTGGACAACTGAGCATCTCATTGGGTTCACCGTAGCTAGAGTCTACCTCCGGTGAAGTAATTTGTCTAGTTAGCAGATCAACTCGGTAGACTCCTTTTGTATTGGCCAGAGCACGAGCAAGTTCCACCACATATTTCACCTAAATTAATAGCTACCATATATAAGTCCGTAATCCAACATACTTTTTTTGATGATCTTAATTATCATTTAGTCTAATTCTTAATCAGTATATTATTGTTATTATCACCTGACCACCTGTATCAGAATCTCTTCCGAGTTCCATGTTTTCTCCACGAATCAACCCATGAATGCTACAACAAGGTAAGAAAAAGAAACATAAAACAGTATGAAAATTATGCAATGCTTTTACTTAAACTTGCTGTATTTAATGAAAGAAATACCTGATTAGGACAATGTAAAGATGCCTAGACTTATCAATATCATCGGACCATATGCGAATGTCCGATTTAGTTCTTAAAATATCCTTGACAAGTGGTTCCCCTTTTTCCTTTTCCCCTTCTTTTTCCTTCTCCCCTTCGGACAGCTCTGAAAGGTCATCATCTGCATCATGACGCCCTTGTTCTCGCTCCAGACGTCGTTTTGCAAGTCTTTGTGCATCATCCCATGCTATCTGCAGCAGTCACGCACACACACACACACACACACCCACCAAATTAAACAACTTTCACTTCTATGTGTCTCCAATTAATTTCAACTTATATTTCCTAATTAATTTTATGCACATTATATATAGTTTAAATGGAATGAGATTCCTTTTCTTTCTTTTTACTTTCATGTTGAATGGAAATTGTTTCATATATCCCTATTAATATTACATATGCACTTTGTCTATGTCTTTGTGAGAGATGAGATTTCTCTTCACCTGTTTCTTTTTACGAGCGAGATGCCAAATGCGCCAGCACATATTCTCAAGCCTATTGCTGCGTTCACGGGTATTCCTTGTAGCTATTACCTGCACCAACAACACCACCACATATATCAATTCATATCTTTTTAAAGCATTTGTTATGATGAGGTCTACTAGGAGAAAATCAGTATTGTGTTTATGTTGTGAATCAGATTCTGTTTCATTGAGTTCCACAAGTGCTTCCCTTATATTATCTCATTCCAATTAACTAATTAAATATATATATATAACATTCATCAAGTGCTTTATGGAAATGCATTATCATTGTTTTTCAAAACAGATTTGTTTTCGAAAATATTGGTTAGATTAATTCAATGTCTTGCTAGCACGGGAGAGGTATGATATCAGGTTATGAAAAGCTGCAAAACCTTAATCACTGGCTAAGGCTTAACTGTTGATTTAACATAAACTAATTAAAACTTAAGAGAGAGAGAGAGAGAGAGAGAGAGAGACCTTAACCCATGTCCTGTGGAGGTCAGACTCATCAAAGCTATTGACAACTTCTTCCACAAAGTACCTAGTGGGGCTAAACATCTTTTCCTCCTTTACTTGCTCTTCAAACTTTGCAATTTTCACCTTCCCATCATTCATCTTCCTTGTGCAACTTCCTGCATCCAAAATTGCTTCCAAATAACCGTTTAACCAGTCGTTTCCCGCCATCTCTGTATCTCTCTCTCTCTCTCTACTCTGTTTTCCTGCCCTGTTTCACCCTCCTTGTTGTTTCAAAGACAGGCAAGGCTGAACACTATTGCTTCAAGCTTTGGTATGTGAAACAAGAGATGTTTCAATGGCTTATATATACAAATATCAGTTCATATAACTAAAAGCATTGAGAAATAATGAGAATAATAGTTCAAAAGTTTAATTCTTGGAATCTTGTAATTATGCAATAAAATAAAATAGAATACTGCAAGTATTAGATTGCAAAGTATATCTCATATATATATAGAACATACATATATGGTTTGATGCTGACTAAAAATTTATGCTCTACAGTCCAGAGAGAGAGAAAGAGAGAGAGAGAGAGAGAGAGAGAGATGGTTTCAAAGAAACTTGAACTTTGAAACCATCATGGGTGAAGAAGCAAAGCTCCTTATAAAGGCTTCGCCTTTTAAATTAGCACTAATTTTAATATTCATATATCTACAAATTTGTCAATATGGATTGGGTGGTTTTGGTTCTCTCATTTTCTTGTAGAGGTAGATCACACAAACATCTTCATTCTTTTATATATCTCCTCAACACTGAAAAATGTTATTTTGAATTTACAAAGAGAATCCATTTCCAAAAATACAATCATATATAGTCTCCAACTGATCTGAATTTAAGATAGGGCTTATAAAATTGAAAAAGGAAAACCGAAAGAAAAAAGGAGAAACAAATTTGAACATCAATATCCCACAATGAAAATTGATAGTCCATGTATTATAACTAGTATCTACTTTGACACTGGTCAAAAATGTCCAGACGTTAGTACAAAACAACTTTGGGAATAAAATACTTGGATAGTAAACTATTCTCATATTCAAAATGTCTGGATTTAAAGTCGATCAACTAGGTCAAATTTTGTGATATTTTGTCTTTGGATGTATATATCGACAGCCCAATTTTTATGTATGTGTCCTTTTTTAAAAAAAAAAAATTATGACTATGATTTCGATAGAATTACTTCATTGTTTATCTCTATAAATTAAAAGCGTAAAGTTCAGCTATTGAGTTCCAAACCTCGTAACGATTCTTTAACAAAAAATTATATAAAATAGTAAGGGGATTGTAGCTCAAGTGATTAAGAGTATTTACCATTACACTTTAAGTCTTAGGTTCGATTCTCCTACTTCCTAATATCACTTGTATAAAAATAAAATAAAATGTACACAAGACGATCAATGGAGCGATGGCACTCGAGTATGGATACATATATATGCATTAACATGAACCGTAGAGTACCTACCAATATACCCTTCCACTCCCTCACCGTTCCTTTTCTTTCCTTTTCCTTCGTTTTCTTTTTCCTTTTTACAAAGTTTCAATTGGGGCTAGGATTGTGAAAGATTGATAATAGTGTAGCACCAATAGGCAAAAAGGCATTTGAGATCATGTAAAGGAGAAGAGAATCATTTTCTGTAAATAACGGTGGCGTGAATGGGGACCTTTTGGGACTTTTACAGTAGATTTCTTGTTTTACACATAATTTTGCATATTGTCTGTCAACTATTTTGGCATGAGAGCAAAGAGACACTCTCGTTGAGTATTTTTGTCTTCATTGGCACAAACAGACAAGTCTTTCCATTCTCTAGTTATTGTCCGCTTCTCCTCCAATCCCTTCTTCTATAAAATTCTTTTTGCACAAATCAAATGTATTTTACACTGTACCCCATTTTTTAAGGGAGCTGATTTTCAAACTCTTCTTTTTTTAACTTACATTCTATTTTATTTTAAAAAATATATATTTTAATCAATTTTATTCTTTTTTATTCTTTATCTTTTCTTTTCTACCCTTACCCTACATTAATGTTTTAATAACTAAAATTAAGAAAAATTAACATAAAATAAATAAATAACGAAAAAAGAAGTCAGAATTGAAGGAGTAGAAGACGCTCTCACTTCTTTCTTCTTCTTTTTTTGTTTTATGTTTTATTTTATGTTAATTTTTCTTAATTTTAGTTATCAAAACATCAATGTAGGGTAAGAGTAGAATAGGAAAGAGAAAGAACAAAAAAGAACAAAATTGATTAAAAAGTATTAAAAAGCAAAAGGGGAGTGGGAAAATGAACTCCCTTTTTTAATCTTCATCTATATATATAAAGCAAAAGGAAGAGAATGGTGAAATATTCAAAATACCATAAAATGCCCTTGGTTAATCCAAACATTAAAAATTAAAAATTTTAATTAAATGAGGATAATATGGTAAATTTTACACTTTTCATATTTAAAAAAATTACAATTAAAAGAAAAATTAGATAATGAATCCTATTTTTATGGAACACAACTACTCATTATCTTTTTTAATTCTAAATTAAATTTTAAATTTTTTTTTTATAAAAAGCCTCTCACAAGCGCTGAAACGCGTGCGAAGAGGCTAGTATTATATACAGCTAAAATGTATTTTTTTAAAAATTAAATCTGAGTGTTAGGTTAGGCTTTAATCTTACTTAATTTAACACTCAGATATAATGGAAAAAGAAATTCTTATCCAATGATGAAAAACTAACTACCCCTTAATAAATTTCAGGTTTTCTATAAATAAAAAAATTCCATTAATTTTCGAGTTTAGATATAAAGATATAGTTAGAATCATATGCATTGATTGAATTAAGAATCATATATTAAGAATAATTTTTGAATGAAGTTGCTTTACTTTTATCATGGTTTCGGATATATTCCAGTTGGTAGTCATACATCTATCATTTCTTTTGTAAGAGAACGTTTAAGTCTAAATTTTTTCATTAATCCTCAAATGTTGTAAAACAAAAATAATATTACAATTGAATGAGCTTAGGAAATGGTGGACGGGTGTGTGTTTAAACCTAAGTTCTGTACTTTTACATCCATCCTAAACTATGTCCGGATGAAATCAAATAAATTTTTTTTTAGTACAAGCGATAGTCTAAATTAGAGGGGAGGTTTCTCACACACACAATCAAAGATACTATGGGGATTCGAACTTGAGACTTCTGATTTACAAGTCAAAGCCCTTTTTCATTGGACTAGACCCCCTTAGCATCAAAGTTAAACTAAACATTAACTTCGACATAAGAGAATAATAACTCACATAAGTGCTTTTTTCACAACTTTTTAACCTTTCCAAAATATTCCACTAATTTAGTTGGCATGCATGGTATTTGAGTGAACTATCTAGGTATCTTGTTGGGCATCAGATACCATAAAGCAAAGACAGTTGGCAGCAGAGGCTCATATTGTGATCACTTTGCCTAAACATTGAACGAATTGTAGACAAAACAAGTAACAAACAGTCCATATAAATGACCATGAAAAGAGAAAAAGAGAAAATAAAACGATATATATATATATATATATATGAATATAAAACAGGGCGAAGTGAAGGAAAAAAACAAAAGAAAACCAGAGGCTATGGAAAGAGATGGGAGTTGGGAAAGTTACATCAAAATGATAAAGAGATGATGAAGTGGGCATCGATGAGGAAGTGAGCATATAAGCCATTATATGGATATGGGGCTCAAAACCGAAAGGGCAAAATACCATAGGATATTTCAAGGAATATCCTTCGTGTTTAGGACTCTATCACGTTTCTGGCCATTCAATTCTTTTCTCCCTTTTTATCTTCCTCTCTCACCCTCCAAGCCTCCCATCCCATTACACTACGCCACTTGCACTTATTGACATTACAGCCACTTGATAAAAAAAATAATTGGCTTCGATGCGATTGGTGTACAGTACTGATTCTTTCTTCTTATAATTGTCGGCTTCTTTGCAAGAAACTTGTAGCTCAAGTGAATTAAGATTATTTATCCTTATACTGGAAGTTCTGTGTTCGACTCCCAGACAATGATAGAATGCACATCTAGGCCATTCATTCTAAATATTTTTCAATTCTTGTATAAATCATCGTCCATCCATATATACAATTTATTTATTTATTTATTTATAGTGACTATGATATAAAGCATCAGACTTTACTCAAGAACAATCACAGGATTATTGTTGTTTCCCAGCACTGAAAAGTTCCAATATCCATGACCGTGTATCACTGGGAATTTAAAGTTTACCATTAAAGAAACAAGAATACAGTGACTAATTTTTTTAATAAAAAAAAATTCAAAGAAAATAATGACTAATTTAATCACAAGAATATCACTAATACCAAAAAGTTGTTATTTGGGCGAAGGATGTAGCGCTCTATAAAGGCTTAATTTAACGTGTCCCCCTCTACAAACACGTATACATGTCCCAATTCCCCAAGTACATATTATGTAGGATGAAATGGATGGGTGGGACATAGCGCACAATCTTAGATTAGAAGAAGATTTACAACAAAGTTCATTTAATTAGGTTCTAATTTCTTAAAAAGAAGTTAATAATAGTGTTGTGCCGGTTTGACGACAGGTTTAACTCAATGGAATATTGTATTGACTTATAAATCAGTGGTTTTAGGTTTGAATTCCAATGCCACATCGCCATTGTAAACAAGAAAGAAAGCAAAAAAGGATAATAGAAAACACATGAAGTCCGCAAATACAAACAGAAATTCTCCTATGCGAACGTCCGGACTTTATTATTGTGCAGAAATAGTGTCCGCACGATAATAACGTTCGAACATCTATGCAGACGTTTGATAGTTTTAGTCCAACCCCATGTTTGACAAAACGGCATATTTATTTAGTCAAAAATAAGATAATATTGTATTTACTACCTTGCAGCAGCCATAGTTTGTGTTGTTATTATTTTGTTGTTGCTGTCGACAACAATGGATGTTGTGTTGCATATGCATACTTTGTTTTGTTATTTGGCTGCAAGTACAACTACATCAACTTGATTGAAGAAGCCATTTGCACCAGAATTTCTGCTACACGTGGAACTTGAAAATAACAACAGTTGACATGTTTGTATAACGATGTAGATTGTTTTTGGTGTGCCGGCTTCATTCTATGGTAGATTGTTTACTAATATCAGTCTGCAAGTGCAAGATATGATCCAAATAATATATCAAGCTATTTAATTTAATTTCTTGTTTTCTTGTTAATGATTGCAGGGTCCGGGGCTAATGGAAGAGGAGAAGACTTTCAGTGTCGCACGTCAACTGTCAGAGGCTCAAGAACTACAAATTGTGATTGTAATTTCATTTTATTTTTATAGGTAGTGGAATAGCATGGATCACAGGAGGAACCAAAGCTGGAACCTGTACAGGAATTTTCCTCTTCAGGTCATGTAAAGTCAATGATATATAAGAAAAACTTCTGCCGGCAACCCAAACAGTTTCCTCACCTTGTTTCCATCATCATCAACTAGTCCATGATTGTTTCAACTCCTTTGTTTTTGTCAAAAGAAAAATTCTCGACTGCAACTTCGGCCGACGAGGAAGGAGCAAGCTTGCTCTCTCAGGGGAGACCCGGCTCTTGGAGTTCAGAAAATTGATCTCAGGCGGCATAGAGGCATAGCTTGGTAAAACGCAGGTATCTCTGCCCCATTTTTTCAAGAGCTGTAAGTGAAGTTATTGGTAAACAGAAATTGATAAAACAAGAAAAAGCCCTCTCCATTTCATTCAGGTACACTAGTTTGAAGCTTGACAGAGTTTGTTGTTGTTTCAACATCGCTGGTGAATCCCACATAGGGTTATTAGATGCAATAAAATTAGTAACCTAGGAAGTCAAGAAACATAAAATATGTCTTGGTTATTAGATGACATCATAAGTATCTTGCATAACAAGCATTCGCCATTGTTGTATTTCTTACAATGGCAAGGGAAAATGCATTACAACTGGTGGCATTCAAATTTAATGAATGTGACTCACTATAGAAAGTTCAACTAAAACTACATAATTATAAAGTACACAAGCTTTTCTACATACTACCATGAAGCAAACCTCAAATCCCACAACTATTTCACTGAAAGAACAAAACTTTATAAGGATTCCACCTCTTCCAAGGTAGAATGGATACAGGAAATAGAAGTAAAAAGAAACTGAACAAAAGAAACAGAAAGGAATAGCAAGACAAATTTTGTGCAGCAAAGAGGCGTTGCACGAAATCATAGCTGCTGGTCAAGAACAGGGTCTCTACCAGTTCTTGGAGATCCAATATATTCGGACACACCAGAAACATAATCCTTCAACCAGGAAGTGCTGCGTGTCAACCATCCTGTTTCTTCTCGTTCTTGTACTTGAAGCATGCTCTTCCTTTCTTCTTCCACCAGTATCTCTAACCATCTCTTGGCCATAAAAACCTTGACCGCTTCCACACCTTGTTGAACTACGTCCGGGGGTGGAAGCACAAGAGGGTTCCCGTCCACATTAAGTTTGGTCAAATTGTCCAGGCGGCCAAAAGTATCTGGAAGAGCATGAATCTGATTGTTGCTGAGGTCAAGTTCCTTGAGGTTGGTTAAATCACCGAAAGTTTCGGGCAGCTCTGTGAGATCGGTAAAATTACTGCCGAGATTGAGGATTTGAAGATCGGTCAACCGGCCAAAGGCTAGAGGAAGGCCGCGGAGCTCATTGAAGTGAGCATCCAAGTAGCGCAAGGACCTCAACTCACAGACAGAGGTGGGAAGGGAACGTATTTTGTTTAATTGGATAGAAAGCTTCTGTAGATTGACCAACTCAAAACCAATGTTGGTTGGCAAGTATGTGATGCCGTTGAAGCTCACATCCAACTCCACCAATGACCTAACCACATTTCGCAAAACCAAACTACTAATCATTCCATTTCTCACTCGCTCACACACACACACACACACACACACACACACACACACACACAATTCAGTCTTACTTATTGTTATATTCTAATAATTAACGAAAAACTAGATACAAGCTTTACAATTTTTTAGAATTTACCTGCATTGACAGATAGAGTCAGGAAGGGCACTTAGCTTGTTCCCGCAGGCACTCAGGAACTTCAAATTCTGCAACATCCCGATTGAGTCTGGCAGTGTCTCCAGAAGATTCGAAGACAAATTTAGCTCTTCAAGCTTCTCTAATCCAGCTATTGAATCAGGAATTACCTGTTCAAAATGGATTTTTTTTTCTTAATTCAATATTAACAAGTCAATTAAATCAAATCAAACCAAATGAAAAGAAATGAAATCTAACCTGGAGTTCATTATTGGAAAGATCGAGCATAAGCAAACCGCGAATCCGGCCAAAGGCCTCGGGCAAGAACCGCAACCGCCGACCGGAGAGGTTGACCCTGTCCAGCTCGGTTCCGGAGGCCTCCTGTAGAATCCCAACCACCTCCTCATGGACTTGGTCGCTGGTCAAACCCTCCTCCTCCACCTTGTCCTCTTCGACGACGACGCCGGCCTCGGCCGACTCGTAAATCTTGACGAGCCTCTGCTCGGCGTCCTTGAGAAGCTTCTCGTAGGCGGAGTGCAACTCATCCAGCTGCACAATCGCCTTGTAACCTTGCTTCTCCTTCTCCGCCGACTCGCGGCACTCCTGCTCTCTCTCCGCAAGGTGGGCCCGCCACTGGAGTCGATCGACGTCAGCAGGGCGGGGCGAGAGAACGAGCTCCTCTAGCTTCTTGGCCAAATCGGAATCGACGGCGGCGAGCCTGGCCTTGGAAACGTCGACGGCCTCGTGGTCGGGGCGGTCGCCGAGGGTTTTGAGAACGGAGCGGGTCTGGGAGACGTCGGAGATGGCCCGGGTCATGGCGGCGAGGACCTTGGGGTCGGTCAAGTGAGGCATGTGGTCAACGATCGTGGTTTGAGAGGAGGAGGAGGATGGATCGGTGGAGGATTTGGATGGTGGTTGTGGGTGGGCGTCGATGTGGATGGAATGGAAGTCAGAGTCGATGGGGGTGGTGGGTGCGGTGTGCTTGGTCCCCAAGGAGGGGAGGCGGTTCATGACGTAGGAGAGGATGGGGAAGTTGGACGGGTTGGGATCCATTTGGGTCGTGTCGGAGGAGGAGAAAGTTGAGTGGATTGATTGATTCAGTTTGAGAAACACAGAGAGAGAGAGAGAGAGAGAGAGAGAGAGAGTGGTGAGGAGGATGAGAGACTTGAGAGTTGTGAAGAATGAAAATGGGATGATTAACGTCGTTTCGTTTGTGAAGGTGTGTCCGGTTTTTGATTTGGTTTTTGGAGGGCGTGGATAACGGAATGAATGACGGACTTGACGAGGTCAGGTTTGAATTTGAGAGTCTCATCGTGGGGTGGGGAGGAGAGAGAGACTGTACTAGAGTATGAATATAAAATTAGATTACACGTGTCCAAAATGAAAATATCATCGTGGGGTACGGAGGGGTTCACAATTGATCTCTAGTGTGATGACACTGGACCTACAGCATGTATCTAATCCACGTCAATTTCAGTTCATTCACAACTTAGACAATTTCAGTTTCATGACAGTTTTCTTTCAAATGTAGCACTGCACGTGGCTTTTGCTCATTTATAGACTCATGTCCAAGGGCTGATCCACGTTAAGGCTACAGTGGACTCCAGCCCAGTTGAGGCTTAACTTGTATAAACTCAATCCAGGCAAATCAAATAGTAGCCCACCCCTATGTAAAGAAACCACCACAGATACCATCTAGACAGCACAACGTGAGCATCCTTGTTAAAAATTCATACAGCCTCAACCACTACTTTAGACATATCCGAACGAAGCTTCTGTCAAGATTGACCTATCCCGACGAATTCTTTGTCTTGATAGACCTATCCCAACGAGTTTCTCTTACATGATTTGACATTCTTATTATTTTATTTTGACACGGATAATGCTTTTCTTCTTACCCGTAAGGAGAAAACGTGTCTCTCTTGTTAAGATTAATTAAAGTGAAAAATAATGTGGTTGCGTCACGTTAGTAGACAAGGAGGGAATGAGGGAAGCATTATCTTTTTGAGGCTATCTTGAAACTTAACACAGTAAACGGCATAGAGAAAAAAAGACAATTTAAAAATAATTCATAAAAAAGAAAAATTCATGCGTTGTAGTCTTCAAATTGTGAAGCCAAGATTGGCCACTAGACTGAGAATCGTTGCAAAAGCAACGGCAAGGAGGCCTCTCTCTTTCATGACCATCCGGAACAAGTAGATTGCTACATCAGCGGTGATGAGCTTTCCGCGTCGAACCAAAACCCGACGACGATTCCCGGCAAATGTGAGCAGCACAAGCACTGTGATCCACGCCATCATGGTCGCCCGTGCCGCGATCACAAGCAATGCTAGTACCATCAACGCTCCCAGAACTGGGAGTAAGAGGGCTGTGTTGTGGTCGTTGTAGTTGTAGGACAGGAGGAGCCACAGAGTTGCCAAGAAAGACAGCAAGAACGTCGTGGTTGCAGCTGCTTGTGTTGAAGACAAAATCATGGCTGAGGCTGAGGCTGAGGCTGAGGCGATGGGGGGAAAACGAAGGAAGGATAGATCACCAGGAATGATACAAGGATTTGGGGTAGGTTTTTAATTGTGTTAATTATTTTGGTTGAATTGAAAATAATGAAGGATGTGCGCGCACATGGGTTGGTTGGCAATGGCATGGCAGAGGAACCCACCAACCAACCAAGCTCAATCACATTATAGCGTCCGTTGAGCCAACCAGAGTATAAAAAGTATGGATGTCAAACCAAATACACAAGTACATTAATGATGTATTTTTCTTTCGGATTAATCGTTTTATTAGTCTCTAAACTTATATCCGATTTGCATTTGAGTCCCTCAATTTCCAAAATCATTCCCGTGGTCCTTTAACTTCACTTTCATTATGACAAATGGTCATACCGTCAATTTTGTTCACTTTTTATGTTAAATGCAAGGGCAAAATGGTATTTTTATATTAAAACCAAAGAAATGAATAAAAAAAATCATATCTTTAAAATAACCAAAAAAGAAAATCAAATAAAAAACTAACCAAAATAAATAAATAAAGTTTTGGGGAAGTGGAAATCAGGATAGAGGGGGAGACAGAGAGTTTAATTTTAATTTTTTATTCATATTTGAATTAATTTAATATAGAAATATCATTTTGCCCCTGCATTTAACATAAAAAGTTAACAAAATTGATTGAATGACCATTTGTCCTAACGAAAGTGCAGTTAAAGGACAACGGGAACAATTTTGGAAATTGAGAGACTCAAATGCAAATCGAGTCTAAGCTCATGGACTAATAAAATGATTATTCCTTTTCTTTCTATATATGTTATAGGTGCACAACTTTGCCTAAACAAATTTGTTAACGAAGGGTGAGTCTCTACATACACCTTGGCTTAGCTTGGCTTGGCTCGGCTTTGCTTTAAAAAGTTTGTTATTAAGAGGTATAAAATGACTTCAAATTTCTAAATAACAAAATGTTTATAAACATTACTATAAAAATATTCTGTCACTTTTTGAAATTCATGTTATTTAAAGTTGATATCAGTTTGGGGTAAATATATAAATATAAATGTGATATGGTATTTGAGATATTTTATAATTTTAAAATTAGATATACGAGTGTGTGTCATGAAAGATAATTTTCTAGTATAATTTTTGACTGAGATCTCTTTTAACATTGAAAAAACACCACTATGTTTTTTTGTCAAAGATAGGGAAATTTTATTAAAAGCTAGATGTTTCAATGCAAGATGACGAACGCACTTGACGGGGCTTAAGTTGTAGAACCCCTCTCTAGTGTTAGGTAATTGTTACTTTCATTATTATGATGGCGGGCCTTTGCCTAACGTGCATTAATTGTATATATGCATATATGTAAGAGAGCTGGAGACGCCTACACATATAGAAGAAATGGACCAAAACCAAAAGCAGCTAGCCTCCCCACATCTTTCATGGAGGCTCCGCCTCTCCCTGTCCTCCGTTTTCTTCGCCCTAGACGCCTCTCGCCGCTCAAACGGCACTCTCAACCGTCGTTTCATCAACCTCCTAGACTTCAAATCCCCTCCTCTAACCAAACCTCACAAAAACCTCAAAAGCTCTGACGTCGTCGTCGACTCTTCCCGCAACCTCTGGTTCCGCCTCTACACTCCCACCGCCTCCACATCCGCCACCACCCTTCCTGTCATCGTCTTCTTCCACGGCGGAGGGTTTGCGTTCATGGCCGCCAACTCAAAACCCTACGACGACTTCTGCCAGAAGCTCGCTCGCGAACTCCCCGCCGTCGTGGTCTCCGTCAACTACCGCCTCGCTCCGGAGCATCGGTATCCGTGCCAATACGACGACGCATTCGACGTCTTGAAATTCATGGAGAACGACGGCCACTTTGAGGGCGCGAATCTCAGACAATGCTTCCTCGCGGGAGACAGCGCGGGTGGAAACATAGCGCACCACGTGGCGCTCAGATGTAGCGGACACGTGTTCCAGAATCTAAAGGTTGTTGGGATCTTGTCGATCCAGCCGTTTTTCGGAGGGGAGGAACGGACGGAACCCGAAAGGAGGCTGGTGGGAGTGCCGGTAGTGAATTTGGAGCGGATGGACTGGATGTGGAGGGCGTTTTTGCCGGAGGGGTCGGATCGGGATCACCCGGCGGCGAACGTGTTCGGACCCAAATCGGAGGATATATCAGGGTTGGATTATCCGGCGACGATTGTGTTCGTGGGAGGATTTGATCCGCTGCAAGAGTGGCAGAAGAGATACTACGAGGGGTTGAATAAAAGCGGGAAAGAAGCTGAGCTGGTGTATTATCCGAACGCTATTCATACTTTCTATTTTTATCCGGAGTTAGAAGAGTGTGCTGCTTTTTTTAACAAAGTCAGAGATTTCGTGCAATTGCAAATTGCAAGCAGCCAGAATATAAAATAAGATATGATTCAGGAGGATGATATCATATATGAATAATAGGGGCCATCCATAGCCGTAGTGTGGTTTTGTTTAAGCGCCTAGTTAATGATGTTCTTGCAATTTTAGTCAAAAATAATTTAAAGAAAACCTTTCATCTCATAGGCGGCTTTTACAAACCCTTTCACTCACTCACTTCACGTAATGAAAAAGATAGACACATAGGCGGTTTGTAAAAGCCTTTCACTCACTCACTTCACATGATGAAAAAAATAGACACATAATGGCACAACACCTGATAGGCATGCTCGATGTCGACGCACGAGAGATATATGAAATTAGCAAATATTATAGTTTCTTAGTGCAAAACATTATATACAACTCCATAGGTCTGTTGAAACGCTATAATTATTAAGCTAAAAATATGTACCCTCAACTACAAATATTGCATAATTTCCCCCAAAAGAAAAAAAAACTGAGATATTGGATTGAAAATTCAGCTCCGCACTTTCCAAATCCAAGTTCAGTAAATAAATTACGCCCTCTGGTTCACATCCATGGGTTCGTTGTATCGAGCACTACTGTTGTGCATTTCGCTTCCTCCACAACAATCAACAACGCCACCACTTCCAATCTGAAATCACCTTCTTTTCACAATATGACCTGAGAGAAAACTGTCATATTTCACATCCAACAATACTTGAGTACATGTATCTTACGTTTCTTGGGTTCTTTTCAGGGGGGAAAAAACGACAATTTTCATAAACTAATTAACTATTTACAACTCAATGAAAATTGGATAATAAATCACAAAAATGCAGTGGCCGGCCCGGTTTCAAGCTTATCAAAATTTTATGGAAAAATAAAAAAATTTAGATCAACCAAACTTGCAAAATGCATTCCCAGACAACCAAACTTGCAAAATGCATTTCGTACCATCGGAGAAATTGTATCATCATACAATAAACAAGAAGAAACAACATTTACATGACTAATAGGACAACTAATATTCGAACCCCCCACCACCCAAAAGAAAAAGAAAAAAAAGAGAGAGAACCACACACTCTTACTTGGTATGAGGAACACAGGACCATCATGTTTTCAAATATAGAAAAACAAAAAATAATCACCTCTGCTTATCATCAACAAAAGACAAATAGAAAGGCAGAAATGTAATATTATCTACTGAAAACTTTCCACACAGACATTAATTTTTCTAATAAATGGCTACATAAACATTCCGAGTCATGAAGAGAAAAAGTTATGACCCAACAGACATTCATTCAGCGACAACGAAGCACTGCACCTGGTAGTTCAGCCACTGTTGTGCTGCAAGCAAACTTCTTCTGCAGCTCTGATGCCAAAGCTTCAGGGTCTACCTGTAGAGAAATAGCTAGGGGTTAGAGAAGAATAAGAAGTAGAATAGAAAGAACACCCCACGATGAGTATTCTGGTTTTGGATTTCTTTTATATGTTATACAGTTGACTTTGTACATGAATATAAACAGAGTAAATTATACAAACGGTAAAACATAAAATAGGGAGTTCCAAGATTATAGGGATTGATTGAGATAATGAAGCAATCACACTTGAATGGCTACAGACTGCCGTGACTTGTGGGGAGTGTCTTGCATGTTCATTGGCTGATGGGTAGGATGCTCTTCAATACCAAAAAAGTTTCCAGTCCTGACAATTTGGTTACTTTCTTATTACCTTGCCGCCTTTCTGTCATTATTTGTATTGTTTTCAAACCACCTTTACGAACACCCGACTCACTTCCCCTCGTCACAACGTGATGGGCTTGCATTGCATCCGGTTTACAAATGCTGCTCCTAAATCCCTCTTATGAATTTCCGTTGGGTACATTGTACCTTGGGGTCGGTCAAGTGAGGCATGTGGTCAACGATCGTGGTTTGAGAGGAGGAGGAGGATGGATCGGTGGAGGATTTGGATGGTGGTTGTGGGTGGGCGTCGATGTGGATGGAATGGAAGTCAGAGTCGATGGGGGTGGTGGGTGCGGTGTGCTTGGTCCCCAAGGAGGGGAGGCGGTTCATGACGTAGGAGAGGATGGGGAAGTTGGACGGGTTGGGATCCATTTGGGTCGTGTCGGAGGGGGAGAAAGTTGAGTGGATTGATTGATTCAGTTTGAGAAACAGAGAGAGAGAGAGAGAGAGAGAGAGAGAGAGAGAGTGGTGAGGAGGATGAGAGAGTTGAGAGTTGTGAAGAATGAAAATGGGATGCTTAACGTCGTTTCGTTTGTGAAGGTGTGCCCGGTTTTGGATTTGGTTTTTGGGGGGCGTGGATAACGGAATAAATGACGGACTTGACGAGGTCAGGTTTGAATTTGAGAACCTCATCGTGGGGTGGGGAGGGGAGAGAGACTGTACTAGAGTATGTATGAATATAAAATTAGATTACACGTGTCCAAAATGAAAATATCATCGTGGGGTAGGGTGGGGTTCACAATTTATCTCTAGTGTGATGACACTGGACCTACTGCATGTATCTACTCCACGTCAATTTCAGTTCATTCACAACTTAGACAATTTCAGTTTCATGACAGTTTTCTTTCAAATGTGGCACTGCACGTGTCTTTTGCTCATTTATAGACTCATGTCCAAGGGCTGATCCACGTTAAGGCTACACTGGACTCCAGCCCAGTTGAGGCTTAATTGTATAAACTCAATCCAGGCAAATCAAACAGTAGCCCACCCCTATGTAAAGAAACCACCACAGATACCATCTAGACAGCACAACCACTACTTTAGACATATCCGAACGAAGCTTCTGTCAAGATTGACCTATCCCGACGAATTCTTTGTCTTGATAGACCTATCCCGACGAGTTTCTCTTACATGATTTGACATTCTTATTATTTTATTTTGACACGGATAATGCTTTTCTTCTTACCCATAAGGAGAAAACGTGTCTCTCTTGTTAAGATTAATTAAAGTGAAAAATAATGTGGTTGCGTCACGTTAGTAGACAAGGAGGGAATGAGGGAAGCATTATCTTTTTTAGGCTATCTTGAAACTTAACACAGTAAACGGCATAGAGAAAAAAAGACAATTTAAAAATAATTCATAAAAAAGAAAAATTCATGCGTTGTAGTCTTCAAATTGTGAAGCCAAGCATGGCCACTAGACTGAGAATCGTTGCAAAAGCAACGGCAAGGAGGCCTCTCTCTTTCATGACCACCCGGAACCAGTGGCGGACGCAGGATTGTGTCGCCATGGGGTCATAGTGTAAAGTCTCGAAATTTTGTCAAGAAGAAAATAACACTAAAAAATACAAGTTACAATTGTCCACTAGAACTAGAACTACCATATGCACTTGCACTAGAACTACCTGGATTAAGTTCACTATCCATTGGCACTTTTCTCTTAAAAAATCGTTCCATGATAATTTTTTCTTCACATAAATTAATTAAATCCATCAATTATATGTGAGAACTAAAAGATAGCTTTGAAAATAAGAAGACAATAGAATTGCTGAACTGAACTTGTTATTCATTGACTGAAACATGCTCTTCTTATAAAGGAGCGTACAAACAACTAATTAGCAAATAAACAGGAACAAGTAAAACACGTCTAACAAACTCCATCCACTAGAGGGATTCCTAAAGACCAGGAAAGGAAACAACTGACTCCTATAAAAAAGGAACAACAATTATTCTGCAGAAAACATAATTAAGATAAATCTCAACATTATAAACCCACACAACAACATTAATATATTGAATCAATTAATTAAATATATTAGAGAGGGAAATCATAAAGACTAATCTATATTGAATTAATTAATTAAGATATTGAATCAACAACATTCATTTTTTCTTGACGTGGTTGGCGACGGCGGCGGGGTGGAGGTTGGGGATTAGTTAGGTTTTTAGAGGAGAGGGAATTTTGAAGAAAAAAAATTAGGTTTTGGGAAGAACTAATGCTGCTGGGAGGAAGAAGAATCGGGTAGATGGGCTGAGGTTCTTTGTTTTTTTGAAAAAAAAAAAAAACCTGGCTCAAAACGACGTCGTTTTGAAGCCAGGTTTAAAAAAAAAATTTAACACGCCTGGACCAAAACGGCGTCGTTTTGGCCAGGCTGTTTTAAAAAAAACAGAAGCTCGCGCGCGCAAGCTTCTTCTTCTTCCTCTGCTAGGCATTTCATCGAGCACTTGGTGTGCGCCATGGGGTCACACACCAGCCAGCCATGGGGTCACACCATTCCTTCCCCACTGCAATTCCCAGCTGCCATGGGGTCAACTGACCCCATTTGTCTCTCTGTGCGTCCGCCCCTGCCCGGAACAAGTAGATTTCTACATCAGCGGTGATGAGCTTTCCGCGTCGAACCAAAACCCGACGACGATTCCCGGCAAATGTGAGCAGCACAAGCACTGTGATCCACGCCATCACGGTCGCCCGTGCCGCGATCACAAGCAATGCTAGTACCATCAACGCTCCCATAACTGGGAGTAAGAGGGCTGTGATCTGGTCGTTGTAGTTGTAGGACAGGAGGAGCTACAGAGATGCCAAGATAGACAGCAAGAACGTCGTGGTTGCAGCTGCTTGTGTTGAGGACAAAATCATGGCTGAGGCTGAGGCCGAGGCGATGGGGGAAAACGAAGGAAGGATAGATCACCAGGAATGATAGAAGGATTTGGGGTAGGTTTTTAATTGTGTTAATTATTTTGGTTGAATTGAAAATAATGAAGGATGTGCGCGCACATGGGTGGGTTGGCAATGGCATGGCAGAGGAACCCACCAACCAACCAAGCTCAATCACATTATAGCGTCCGTTGAGCCAAC
Organism: Prunus kanzakura; assembly: GCA_020521455.1. NCBI lineage: Eukaryota > Viridiplantae > Streptophyta > Magnoliopsida > Rosales > Rosaceae > Prunus > Prunus kanzakura. The sequence continues at coordinate 296,722 of BPUM01000936.1, forward strand.
CAAAGTATAAAAAGTATGGATGTCAAACCAAATACACAAGTACATTAATTATGTATTTTTCTTTCGGATTAATCGTTTTATTAGTCTCTAAACTTAAACCCGATTTGTATTTGAGTCCCTCAATTTCCAAAATCATTCCCGTGGTCCTTTAACTTCACTTTCGTTAGGACAAATGGTCATGCCGTCAATTTTATTCACTTTTTCTGTTAAACACAGGGGCAAAATGGTATTTTTTATATTAAAACCAAATAAATGAATAAAAAATCATATCTTTAAAATAACAATAAAAGAAAATCAAATAAAAAACCAACAATAAATAAATAAATAAAGTTTGGGGGAGTAGAAATCGGGATAGAGGGGGAGATAGAGAGTTTAATTTTAATTTTTTATTCATATTTGAATCAATTTAATATAAAAATACCATTTTGCCCTTGCATTTAACATAAAAAGTTAACAAAATTGATTGAAGGACCATTTGTCCTAACGAAAGGGGCAGTTAAAGGACAATGGGAACAATTTTGGAAATTGAGGGACTCAAATGAATATCAGGTCTAAGCTCATGGACTAATAAAATGATTAACCATTTTCTTTCTATATATGTTTTAGGTGCACAACTTTGCCTTAACAAATTTGTTAACGAAGGGTGAGTCTCTACATACACCTTGGCTTAGCTTGGCTTGGCTTTAAAAAGTTTGTTATCAAGAGGTATAAAATGACTTCAAATTGCTAAAGGGTTTACTACTGAAATACCCCATGAACTTGTAGCTCCCTTTCAATTAGCCCCCTATCCTTTTTATAAAAAAAATTAAGGATATGAACTTTTTTTTTTGGCCAATTTCCCCCCTACCGTCTAAACCAAATACATTTCATCCAATTTGTCGTTAAATATGAGGGTAAATTGGTTATTTCAATGTGAAAATAAAATAAAATAATTTAAAATTTGAAATAATAATAATATAAATAAAGTTATAAAAATCTAAACCCTAATAATAAAAAACCTCTCTCTCTGTCTCTATGTCTCTCTACCTCTCTCTGCAATCCCTTCTATCAACCACAGCCATAGACATAGACGCAGCAAAACCCCGAAAATCAACCCTAAGACAACGCCGTTCCTGACGACAAATGCAAACCTGAAACCTTCTGTGCGCGTCCCTCTATGTAAGACCAGCCCTTTGCTCCTACTTCAGGTTCGAGTTCGCTTCCTGCAACCATGGGAGCAGGTGCCGGTACACCCACAGCGAAGCGCAGCTCCGGCCCCAACTCGACAACACGTTGGACCCGACCTCCAAGCTCACAAAGAAGCAATAATTGGAGGAGGATGACGGCACGAATGGGTTTGGCTCTGTGGGTGGGGATGAAGTTTTCTTTTTTGTTTTTTGGATGTGGGGGTGGGTTGCATTTGGGGAAGAGGGTGGGTTACTGGCTGCTGTGATGGCATTGGAATGGTTGGCAGCCACACCCAGCCCTAACATCATCTAACCCTAATCCCTCTCACAAATACAACACCCAAACCACCACAACCACCATCATCTTCCCAACCCCCTTCTTCCCCCAAACTTCCATGGGTGTCTTGATAAGTTTTTGGATGAGAGAGAGAAGGGGTCTGGCATGGGGTGGCTGGGGCTGGGGCTGGAGTTGGTTTTGGTGGAAATCAGAATGAGAATTTTCATGTGGGAGAGAGCAGGGGCGGATCCACAGAGGAGCAAGGGTGGTCAATTGACCCCTGCAACCTCTGAAATCCTCCATTAGAGCCCTGCAAGTTGACCCTCGCAAGCTGTTCGACGAAATGCCCCAATGGGGCAACTTCTGTGCAGCCTGGAGGTTTTCGCGCAGCGCAGCCTTGCGCGCAGCGCGCGCGTCCTTTTTTTTTTGTTCGCTCGACGTCAAAACGACGTCGTTACACTTAAATTTTTTTTTTTTTTTGCGCTGGACGTCAAAACGACGTCGTTTCACTTACTTTTTTTTTTTTAAAAAAAAACACACAGCATCTGTTCGATAATTCCCTCTCCCCAATCAGTTTTAATTCATTTCTAACTTCTCAATCTCAAGTTCTCAACCCTAAATTCCCAACCCCAACTAAAACAACCAACCTCCAATTCAACGGTGGCTTCTCCTCCCCCTACAAATCCGGCGGCGGCGGCAGCAAAGTGGCGGCGTTGGGCAGCAGAAAATTGAATAGCTCTTGACCTTGTCCCCCAAATTCAATTTGATTTCAAAGTTGGATTGGATTTGTCTCTCAAATTTGAAAGTATGTTATCTTAATTTCTTTATGCTTTAATAATTAGTAAAGATTCTTATATTCTTGATTAGTTGTTGTCTTTTGTTGTTGAGATTTGATTTTGGTTTGTTAGTTTGAATAAATTATTGCTATACTTTTATGTTAGTTTGAATAAATTAGGGGTTTTGGTTTTTGATTAGTTAGTTTGAATAAATTAAGGTATTATTTTTATGTTAGATTATATCTTGGTTAGTTTCAATAAATTAAGGGTTTTGGTTTTGGTTAGTTAGTTTGAATAAATTAGGGTTTTACTTGTATGTTATATTATATCTCTTGGTTAGTTTGAATAAATTAGGGGTTTTGATTTTGGTTAGTTAGTTTGAATAAATTAGTGTTTTATGTTAGATTATATTTGGTAAATTTGATTGGTTGTTGGGATTTTATTTTGATTACTTTTCATAAGTATGAGTTTTTATTATATTGGTTATTTCTACCAATACAGTTATGGAACGCTATTTTAAGAGAAGGTTCGCATCAACTACTTCTAGTTCGGATAATGTGGGTAGTTCGAGTTCGAGAGATGTGGATATTTCAAGAGATGTGGAAATTTCAAGAGATGTGGATAGTTCGAAAGAAAGTGAGTTGCAAGATATCTTGGCTAATCTTATTGCAGACCCCGGACTTCGGCCTCAAATGTTAGACTATGATCCTAATATTAGAGACGAAGTTCGAAGAGCATATCTACAAAAAGGTCCATGTCAGCCTAAGGATCATACATTTCCACAAACTGATCTTTCAGGGTATGATCGGCGCTTTAATATCAAGTGGTTTAATGAGTTTGACTGGTTGGAGTACAGTATTAGTAAAGATGCTGCATTTTGCCTTTATTGTTATCTCTTCAAATCCAATTTCAGAATTGGTCAAGGGTGTAGCGACGCCTTCACAGAAATGGGTTTTAGGAATTGGAAGAAGAAAGAGAAGATTAGGCAACATGTTGGACATGTTGGAAGTGTTCATAATCAATCTAGACAATATTGTGTGGATCTTATGAATCAAAAGCAACACATCCGAACAGTTTTGATAAAGCAATCAGAGCAAGCTCGTATTGATTATCGTATTTGCTTGACAGCTTCTCTTGATTGCGTGAGATTTTTGTTGAGGCAAGGTCTTCCTTTTCGTGGGCATGATGAGAGTGACACTTCAAGCAACAAGGGGAATTATTTGGAGCTCTTACAATTTCTTGCTGATCATGATGAGAAAGTTAAAGCCGTTGTGTTAGAAAATGCTCCCGGGAATCTCAAGTTAATAGCTCCAACAATTCAAAAAGATCTTGTGAATGCTTGTGCCACTGAAACTATTAAGAAAATCATTAAGGATATGGATGATGCATTCTTCTCTTTATTAGTTGATGAATCACGTGATGTGTCAGTAAAAGAACAAATGGCAGTGGTGTTTCGTTATGTGGACAAAAGTGGAGATGTAATTGAGAGGTTTGTGGGCATTCAACACGTTAGCGACACTACATCAAACTCACTCAAGGAGGCTATTGACACATTGTTTTCAAGGGAGGAATTGAGCATTTCTATGCTAAGAGGACAAGGATATGATGGAGCTAGTAATATGAAGGGTGAGTTCAATGGTCTTAAAACCCAGATTTTGAGAGAAAATCCTTGTGCCTATTATATTCATTGTTTTGCACATCAACTTCAATTAGCTCTTGTGGCCGTGGCAAAGGGAAATGCTGATATTGCCACTTTCTTCACATCTTGCAATAGCTTGGTCAATATTGTTGGAGCATCGTGTAAGCGTCGTGACATGCTTAGAGATCAACTACAAAAGGATATTACGGAAGCTCTTGAAAAAGATATTTTTCCAACAGGGCGAGGCTTAAATCAAGAAACTTGTCTCAAGCGTCCAGGTGATACACGTTGGAACTCACATTATGGTACATTACTTAGTATCATCTCTATGTTTAAATCTGTGGTGAAAGTGCTCAAATTGATTATTGAGGATGGCTCCACTGATAATCTAGGTGAAGCAAATAGGTCATTGAGAGAGATACAATCGTTTGAGTTTGTATTTCACCTATTTTTCATGAGATCTATATTGGGAGCCACAAATGACTTGTCACAAGCATTACAAAGGAAAGACCAAGATATTGGGAATGCAATGACTTTAGTGAAAGTTTGCAAGGACCAACTACAACACATGAGAGAGAATGCATTTGAAGCCTTGCTTGATCAAGTATCTTCCTTTTGTGGCAAACATGATATCTTGGTTCCAAACATGGATGATGCATATGTAGCTCAATGGAGATCACATCGGAGAGCTCCTATAATAACGCATCTCCATCATTATCGTGTGGACATCTTTATTCAAATCATTGAGTGGCAACTTGCGGAATTAAATCATCGCTTCAGTGAGGTAAATACTGAGTTACTTCTTTGTTTGACATGTTTGAGTCCGGATGATTCATTCATAGCTTTTAACAAACAAAAGCTACTTCGTTTTGCCGAATTTTATCCTCAAGATTTTACTTCCCGAGATCTTTTGGCACTTGAAGATCAACTTGAGATTTATATTAATCATATGCGTACGATGACTGATTTTTCTCAATTGAAAGGGATTGGTAGCCTTGCAAGAAAATTGGTGGAGAAAGGGTTGCATAGAACATATAATTATGTTTATTTGCTTCTCACATTAGCCTTAACTTTACCAGTTGCAACTGCTTCTGTGGAGAGAGCATTTTCTGCTATGAATATTGTGAAAGGTCCACTTCGCAACCGAATGGGAGATCAATGGTTGAGTGATAGCTTACTTGTTTATATTGAGAAAGATGTATTTGCTTGTATTGATAATGAAACTATAATGCTACGTTTTCAGAATATGAAAACTCGTCGTGGACAATTGTAATGTGGTTTTTTCTATTAATTATGAATGATAATATTATCGTTTCATTTTTATGGGTATATTTTGTATAAATTTTTTTCACCCTTTAAATGTTGACCCCCGGAAGGAAATTTCCTGGATCCGCCACTGGGAGAGAGAGTTGTTGTCGGCACTAGGTGGGTTGGGACTTTGGGTGCCTGCTTTGGTTTTTCTTCCTTCTTTTTTTTTTTTAAATTTTAATTTTTCATACTTTTTAAGAGTAAAAAGTTTGAATCAGATGGATGGGGTTTGACAGAGGATGGCGTGAGAGAGATAGAGAAGAGCTGGGCCATTTTTTTTTCCTTCTCTTTTTTTTAATTTTTTCCAAAAAAAGAAATTTATTTTTAATGATTTAATAGAAAATTGGATAAAATATTGATGATTTAGACGGCATGGGGAAATTGGCGAAAAAAAAAGTTGATATCCTTAATTTTCTAAGAAAAAAGGATAGGGGCTAATTGAAAATTAGGTACAGGTTCATGGGGCAAATCACTAGTATACCCAATTGCTAAATAACAAAATGTTTCTAAACATTACTATAAAAATATTCTGTCACTTTTTTTGAAGTTCATGTTATTTAAAGTTGATATCAATTTGGGGTAAATATATAAATGTGATATGGTGTTTGAGATATTTTATAATTTTAAAATTAGATATATGAGTGTGTGTCATGAAAGATATAGTTCTTCTTCAAATTTTTGACTGAGATCTCTTTTAACATTAAAAAAAAAAAAACAAAACACCACTATGTTAGTAGAATGCAATTTTTATAAGGACTTGTTAAAATAATTTTTTAGTCTTCTTTTTAAATAAAATTTAACTTAGATTAATTCTAGATGTTTCAATGCAAGATACATGATGGGGCTTAGGGCTGGTTTGGTATTGCTGTGCTTTTAAAAAAAATTGCTTCTGCTGTGCTGCGAAAATATTCAGCTGTGAAAAAAAGCTATTAGGCGTTTGGTAAACTGTTTTTGAAAAACTGATGTGAGTAGTTCAAGTGTTTGGTAAATTTTTTTTAGAAGTGCTTTTAGTGTGTATAATGACCAAAAAGGACATGATGATGAAACTATCTGTTATTTTCTTCATTCTTTTTCTACTTCAATATAAATAAATAAATAACCAACTTCATTACACAAATTTTTTCTTTTTTTAATCTACAACTTCACTACTCTCTCTTCGTGCCGCCCTATTTAAGATTTCATTTGTAGATGCACTTGTGGTGTTTCTAATGTGGGAGATGCACTTGTGTTTCCAATATATGGGATGTTGCCTCCTTTTAAGCATTTTCATTGAGCAATTGCTCAACAAAGACTTTTTTGATATCAGCATCAAGTGACTTGAAGAGAGACATTATTTGTGGCTTATCCAAAATGATTTTTAACGCTGTAATTTGATCCATAGCAAAATAGCATTGAGATATCACACATTTGTTTGCAGCATTGAAGCATTACATTTTATATGGAGAATGATTCTTGTCTCACAATAACCATTTTAAGTGGAATTACCACGTCTGTAGAAAACAAAAAGATAACCTCTAGAGCCCTTCCCCAACCTCACATTGTCATCTACGTATGTGATCTGGAGTTTAACCTCACTTTCACCACCATATCAGAACTCCAACGCTCCAACCTGCAGTTCTGGTGGCTCAAATAGAACTTGGATCCATTTATCGTCTAAAGCCTTCAACTTTCCTGCAAGTGCAGAGATGAGAAGAAAAATAACTGTGCATCAATCAAGTAGAAAATGGAACATACTTGACAATGTGAAGAAAATTTGTGAAAGGTAAATATGTGAGGTAAATGGTGTTCAAAGTTCAAACTACACAGCAAAGCAAATAATCGGGAAAATCTTCAAGCATTGGCAATATCTTAACCTTAGCAGCCTACCTGTTAAAGAGACTTCTCCATCCAAGAACCCAAAAGCAGAGAAGGATACATTCCAAGAATCCCAAGAAAAAGCAAGGTGGCAGTGAAATTAATAGCAGCAGCACAGGTATGAAGATATATTCTTAAGTTATTGTCCCAATATGGGTAAAAACCCAAAAACTAAAACATGGGATTGATAAAAAGCCATTCCTTGGAAAGAATAGACGCAGAAAGATCTTTGAGACCGGTTCACAGTTGGGGGTTAGAGATTGAAACAGAGGCCAATATCTAGGAAAACACATGTGGCTTGCAAAAGTTAACCATCAACCAATTGGGTTGAAGAAACCAGAACCAGTGATGAGGTTTCCCAGTTAAAAACCTCATCTTCTCTTTTGATGACAACCTCAGTTCTCCACTAACAAGCCCAAAAACTCCAATTAGAATCATCATGATTAGAGTGCTTGAGTAATAAAACAAATCTCATTAACAATCACCTACATCAACTCATGCTTCAAGAATTTCATGAACCACATACCATCTCTCATCTCAGTTTGAGAAATTAAAGCCTCAGACTGAGAAAGGAGATTGACCCGAGTTCGTATGAAAGCAAAGCACTCCAGAAAAAAAAAATCTATATGAATAGACAACCAGCTAAAGAAAGGCTCCAATTCCACCCATCAATTTTTTTATATATATTATCATTCCAAACAAAAACCCATAATAAAAACAATTCAAAATAGAAAACCTTAGAAAAATACCCAATTATAATCCAATAAACCAATAAAAAGCACAATTTCATAAGAATAAGCTTGAGTGAGTGAGTGGAAAGAGAGGAAGAGAGAGACATAGCAAATTGAACCCATCAAATATCACTAAGAACAGAGACAGACAGAGAAGAAGAGTGTAAAGAGAGGAAAGCACAATACAAGAGATAGAGCGAGCTAGAGAGAGAGAGACAACAAGAAAGAGAGCGCCGACAAGAGAGAGCCATCGAGAGAGAGCCGTTGAGAGGAAGATGGCGTCGATGGCGGCTGGTGATGACTGATGCGAAGAAGACGATGGCGTCGATGAAGCTCATCACTCTCTCCCTCTCACTCACTCTGGTTTTCGAACAAATGAAGAAGGAACGGAGTTTTGCATTGCTCGATGTATTGGAGGACAAAGGACTGTCATTTTGGAAAATAAGTGAGGATATTATGGGAAAGTCAAAACAATCATTAAAACACCGGTTAAATTTTTTTTTAAGCAGCTTTTAAAAGCTGGGTTGTGATGGATTTTAAAAAACAAGGGTCATTGACAGCACCTTTTTTTAAAAGCCCAATTTCTCATGTTTACCAAACACTCAAACTACCATAACTTTTTATTAAAGCTGCTTTTTTTATAATTTAAGCAATCCCAAACGCCACCTTCAGTTGACCCCTCTCTAGTGTTAGGTAATTGTTACTTTCATTATTATGATGGCGGGCCTTGCCACCGGAGAATTAATATATATATATATATATGTATGATATAAAGTGCATGAATTGTATATATATATTGCTTCAGTAAGAGAGCTGGAGACACCTACGCTATATATATATATATATATATATATATATATATATGTATGATATAACGTGCATGAATTGTATATATATATTGCTTCAGTAAGAGAGCTGGAGACACCTACGCATACAGAAGAAATGGACCAAAACCAAAAGCAGCTAGCCTCCCCACATCTTTCATGGAGGCTCCGCCTCTTCCTGTCCTCCTTTTCCTTCGCCGTAGACGTCTCTCGCCGCTCAAACGGCACTCTCAACCGTCGATTCATCAACCTCCTAGACTTCAAATCCCCTCCTCTAACCAAACCTCACAAAAACCTCAAAAGCTCTGACGTCATCGTAGACTCTTCCCGCAACCTCTGGTTCCGCCTCTACACTCCCACCGCCTCCGCATCTGCCACCACTCTTCCCGTCATCGTCTTCTTCCACGGCGGAGGGTTTGCGTTCATGGCCCCCAACTCAAAACCCTACGACGACTTCTGCCAAAAGCTCGCTCGCGAACTCCCCGCCGTCGTGGTCTCCGTCAACTACCGCCTCGCTCCGGAGCATCGGTATCCGTGCCAATACGACGACGCATTCGACGTCTTGAAATTCATGGAGAACGACGGCCACTTTGAGGGCGCGAATCTCAAACAATGCTTCCTCGCGGGAGACAGCGCGGGTGGAAACATAGCGCACCACGTGGCGCTCAGATGTAGCGGACACGTGTTCCAGAATCTGAAGGTTGTTGGGATCTTGTCGATCCAGCCGTTTTTCGGAGGAGAGGAACGGACGGAACCCGAAAGGAGGCTGGTGGGAGTGCCGGTAGTGAATTTGGAGCGGACGCACTGGATGTGGAGGGCGTTTTTGCCGGAGGGGTCGGATCGGGATCACCCGGCGGCGAACGTGTTCGGACCCAAATCGGAGGATATATCGGGGTCGGATTATCCGGTGACGATTGTGTTCGTGGGAGGATTTGATCCGCTGCAAGAGTGGCAGAAGAGATACTACGAGGGGTTGAAGAAAAGCGGGAAAGAAGCTGAGCTGGTGTATTATCCGAACGCCATTCATACTTTCTATGCTTTTCCGGAGTTAGAAGAGTGTGCTGTTTTTTTTAACAAAGTCAGAGATTTCGTGCAATTGCAAATTGCAAGCCGCCAGAATATAAAATAGGATATGATTCAGGAGGATGATATCATATATGAATAATAGGGGCAATCCATAGCCTTGTTGTGGTTTTGTTTAAGCGGCTAGTTAATGATTTTCTTGCAATTTTAGTCAAAAATAATTTAAAGAAAACCTTTCATCTCATAGGCGGTTTGTAAAAGCCTTTCACTCACTCACGTCACGCGATGAAAAAGATAGACACAAAGCTATAGTTAAAGACCGTCTCACATACGAAGTTTTTCTCCACAAGTAATGGCACAACACCTGATAGGCATGCTCGATGTCCACACACGAGAGATATATGAAATTAGCAAATATTATAGCTTTCTTAGTGCAAAACATTATATACAACTCCATAGGTCTGTTGAAACGCTATAATTATGAAGCTAAAAATATGTACCCTCAACTACAAATATTGCATAATTTCCCTCAAAAGAAAAAAAAAAACTCAGATATTGCATTGAAAATTCAGCTCCGCACTTTCCAAATCCAAGTTCAATAAATAAATTACGCCCTCTGGTTCTCATCTATGGGTTCGTTGTATCAAGCACTACTGTTGTGCATTTCGCTTCCTCCACAACAATCAACAACGCCACCACTTCCAATCTGAAATCACCTTCTTTTCACAATGTGACCTGAGAGAAAACTGTAATATTTCACATCCAACAATACTTGAGTACATGTATCTTACGTTTCTTGGATTCTTTTCAGGGGGGGAAAAACTACAATTTTCATAAAGGAATTAACTATTTACAACTCAATGAAAATTGGATAATAAATCACAAAAATGTCGTGGCCGGCCGGTTTCAAACTTTTATAATTTTACGAAAAATAAATTTTTTTAGATCAACTGTATTATTTGTTGGAAGTTAAATATCAACAGTAACGGGATCTATCAATAGACATATTGACAAAATATCAATATCAAGAAAACCTTAGACGGAAATTTTGAATCAAATGTATTAACACTACCGGAAAAATAGTATCGAGGATATTATAGGTCTTTAATACTGTTCGGACACAAGTCATTACATGATTGTTGATATAAATGCTGAAAAAGCGAAAATTTCAAAGGAAACTTCTGGACCATAACATAAAGTTTTTCCCTTTTATGTCAATCTAAGAACAGGACTAACATTGTTCATCATGAACGTAGTAGTGCTGGGAAGTTTTTTTTTCCCACCTAAAGTAATAGCAGTTATCTCCGTATTAGCTATTCCTAAAAGAAAGTTACCCTAAGAATAATATAGATGAGAGACAAAGCACCTATCAGTTTATTGAAATCCTAAAATAATAGATAGCTGGCCAGCACCAATATGTCTGTCATAACAGTATGATATGGCTACTTATCCTTGTCAAATGAATATGAATAATTTACCCTATGTTGCTCTTACTACCATCAAGAAGAATCAAGTATACCAACCTTTCTCAACCACTCATCTCCTGGTTTTATCAAGAACCTCAATGAATCTCTTTGGGATCCCATATTGTTCAATCATATGCTTTGCCAGATCATCAATCACACCACCTTGAACCACAACCTCATGCCCTTTCTTACCTGAAAAGAGAAATATAAATGTATGTTCATAAGGGAAGGGATCCTCAAGAAACCACAATAATTACTATTCCCAGACAACCAAACTTGCAAAATGCATTTCGTACCATTGGAGAAATTGTATCATCATACAATAAACAAGAAGAAAAAACATTTACATGACTAATAGGAGCACTAAAATTCGAACCCCCCACCACCCAAAAAAAAAGAGAGAGAGAGAACCACACACTCTTACTTGGTATGGGGAACACAGGACCATCATGTTTTCAAATATAGAAAATAATCACCTCTGCTTATCATCAACAAAAGACAAATAGAAAGGCAGAAATGTAATATCATCTACTGAAAACTTTCCACAGAGACATTAATTTTCTAATAAATGGCTACATAAACATTCCGAGTCATGAAGAGAAAAAGTTACGACCCAACAGACATTCATTCAGGGACAACGAAGCACTGCACCTGGTAGTTCAGCCACTGTTGTGCTGCAAGCAAACTTCTTCTGCAGCTCTGATGCCAAAGCTTCAGGGTCTACCAAAAAAGTTTCCAGTCCTGACAATTTGGTTACTTTCTTATTACCTTGCCGCCTTTCTGTCATTATTTGTATTGTTTTCAAACCACCTTTACGAACAACCGACTCACTTCCCCTCGTCACAACATGATGGGCTTGCATCCGGTTTACAAATGCTGCTCCTAAATCCCTCTTATGAATTTCCGTTGGGTACATTGTACCTTTTTTTATGGCTCCTTTGAACAGTGCATCACATAATATTGGATCCAAAACCACAATGGATTTATCTGTCTGCTTAACCAAGTTTTCTTTTTCAACATATGTAAAGACAATATCAGTGGCCTCTGAAGCACTGTAAAGTTTTCCTGTGTCAGCCCCTACAGAAGCTAATATGGGATTTACGTGTACACTTGGTTTATAGACCTCGACCACTTCAAGCATTTTGAGTGACCGACTTTCACTGACAGTAGGAACACCAGTTTGAACAGTTTTCTCCACTTGCCGTTTCTCTGGCTTGAAAGATGAGTAATCTGGATGCTTGCGGTTAACGGATAATAATATGGACTCCTTTTTATATTTATCTTCTTTCACTGTAATCTGCGAATGTTTTGAAGCCAACATAGCATAAGCAACGAGAATAAAGATTCATCTAAAAAACTTAACTGTAAAAAGGCATAACGGTTACAAGAATATCAAAATTCAATCACCTGTCTCTGTTAAACTTCTCTACTTAATCAAGGTTATCAACCCCATTCAGAACATACCAGAGATTTCTTAACAAGCTAAGCATGAATATCAACAAGACTCAAAAGTCACAACTCAGTACTGCTACCAAAATACAACTTGCCATCTACGCATAAATTCACAGAAAAGGTGCCCATGAACCACTATTCTCCAGTTATAGATCACTAAACTAAAATGAAGAAAATCATGCCTTCTTTTTTTATCAGCAGAATTGAAAACTAAAGACAAAAAAAATTGAAAGACAAGTCATCAAACGAAGAAATACACTGCTGAAACCAATAAAGGAAGACTATATGACTGATCTTGGAATAAAAAAAAATTTCATTTTTTTTTTGCTCACTGTATACTTCTTTTTCATAATGCTCATAGAAACTTAGGATAAAATCTTTTTAGTCTCTCTTCCAAGTTCCAGAGCAATCCTATTAACATAGCTGAGACCAATAATGCCACTCATAACTCTTAAAAACCAATTTAACTTGACACATAAGAATACCTCTGAAAACATTTAAACTTAATTCTTCATGTATGCCCTGAATAAAATAAAGCATAACCTTAAATTTACTAGAATACAGATTTATAACTATAAATAAGTACTGTTACAACTTTGTCCCTGCTTGCTAAAGAGTAAGACTCACAGCTCAATTCAGCATCCTATTCATTACTATCACTTGGGGCACTTACTACAAGACCACTTAGAAGTTTAGAACTCAGTGGCTTGCAAAATCAAGAAAACTAGGGGATATCCAATAAGATACGAGCTCCCAAAATGACAAGGTTAAAGCACTAAAAGGGTTCTCTTTCAAGGAGACGAAAATGAAAAGCTGTACGCACCAATCCTGTAGAAGATTTAGCTTGTAACCACTTCGATAATTTTTTGTATGATGATTTCTTGATGTCTAGTGTGATTCCGGAAGGCCTACAAGGCAAAACATGGTTTGACCTGTAGAAAACAAAAAACAAGTGAAGGAAATTTTATAAATCAAATTTTTACACCAGAGAGAGAGAGGGAGAGAGAGAGAGATCATGTGGAACAAATACAATATATTTATCATACCAAAGTGTGCTTCCAGGCATGGGAAGGTCTTTATCCTTAACAGTTGTATGCAATGCTTGCAAAAGGCATTTTTCTAAAAGCGTGTCTACATCCTCAGTGGAAAGAGCATGTTGATCCTCCCCAATCGACTGATCAGCAGAGCCATCATCTGTTACCTTCAGATCGTCTACATGTTCAGCTATTTCTTCAGCAATCTCATTCCCAGAATTGGTCTGTGCCACCGAAGCAGAACTAGGTTCAGAGAGCACATCAGCAATATCAACAGATTGCCCATTTTCCTTATCACTGATGCCATTCTGTTGATCATTTGAACTATCATTTGCACCAGAGTATGAATCAGAAACTTGCAATGATGACAAGGTAGGATCCTCAAACACAACATCTTCAAAAAAGCCTGCATTTGGCACATAAGGACACTCTACTGATTCCCTGGCAAAAGATCCCACCAAAAATGTTATTATACAAAATTTCCAATTATTGATCAATCTCTAAGTCTGTTTCTCCACAGATACTTACCAAAGTAAGTCATGGTAATAGTGCATAATCTTTAAGGCCTTTCCTCGTAAGCCAGCTTTTACTGCTTCAGTACTGCTCATAGTGGTAGTCCCCACCTGTAGTGAAATTGACAAATAAGAAGAATATGCCCTAATTTTAATTTTAATTTAAATAAATAAATGAACTGAAAATTTGTCCTGGTAATCCTAAATGCATAAGCATATACTTATTAAAAAGAGCCTTACAGCAATTGGAGCTGGATTTCCTGGAACTTTTACTGCCCATGCTTCCCCTGCTATAAATGAAGGTAGACCTTCAGCAGGTATGCTGATACCGGGGAACATCAAATCCGCCCCTCCAATGATATATCGAGAAACCTCACCCCCTTTCAGCATGAAAGAAGGCAAGAGATCAGGGACCTTCCAGAGCGCATAAACTGAAATGGAAAACCATCAAGCAAAGGAAAAATGTGAATATGTTGCACATATGCTCTGACTAGCATATTTTGCATGATTGACCACACTCTACCAGAGAGACTTCTTCATCTTTTTATTGACCCAAATTAGGAAGTGAACAACCAAGTCCTATGTTTCTTCAGCTTTGTATATTCTTTTATAGAAATTATTAAATAATTAAAATTGCTTTACTTATAGTTTGGCGTCACTCTTATTCCAAACCAAATTAGGGGCCAAACTTCTCAGCAATTTTCATTTATTTCCTTTCTGAATTATCCATAGTGTGCAGGTGCAGTGTGTTCTAAAGATTTTTAAGATACAAATCCAATTAACATCAATTTAGGATCATGCCTCAACACTACAGCGAGAAAAGATTGCACTATAGAAAGATTGTACACTCACATTGTAACCTTTCAAACATAACTTCTACAACTTATAACACAACGTAACCCAATCAAAAAACACTTAAACATGCCAAACCAGTTCCAAAGAGAAATAAATACAGTTATTTAAATAAGAAGAATTAATTACACTTTGGAACTTCAATAGAATAGTTAATTTAATGTGTTCAGTTCGTAACTAAATCTTTCACTAACAGGGAACAGGAACTCAAGTGGTCATGTGACAGCATGAAAAGTAGTTCACATTATAATTTATTTCCAAAAAGTTTCTCCATATAAAAACCAAATTGTGCATCATGTAATGCAGGAAATTTAGATTTTAAAACTAATAATAAGAAATTATATATATACAGAGTTTCCATTGAGGGACACCCTTGTAGGGCTCACTTCGCATTGTATTTTGCTAATCCAAACTGTCTATTTTTTAGATAATCATTCAAAGATCATCTCTACAAAAAATCACTTGAATCTGATATCATTTGAACATTCAATTGAGTTATTGAAATTTTAGTACTTTCTTGAAGCACCGAGTTCATTGATTTTGTAGGACACAATTGGATGTCAAAACGGTTTCCGATTTGTCTAATTTTTTGCAAGAAGGAACTACCTAATATGAGTTAAACCCAAAACCAAAGTAGCGTCTTTGATACACATACTCCTCTCAAACAGAAAGTTAAAATTATCGTCTTCATACTTCTTGGTGTCATGCTAGCATCAACCTCATTCAAAAGAACTACCTAGTCAAGTGTGGCACATACTAGAAAAATATATTAAGGCTAGAAACCAAACTACACATTAAGGAAAGAATATTTGAAAAAGATGGCGTGATACCTGTGGGAAAAATGTCTGTGCCACGCCCATCAATATCAAAGAAGATAGGAAAGCCTCCCTCTACACCATATACATGGACTCGATTTTGAAACTTTGCAACTGCTATCTCCACCTAGAAGATTAATTTCATAAAAATGTGCAGTTGTCAGTAATGAATAATATTTTATCCAAAATAAATCTAATATCAAAACTTCCCCCTACTTATTTCTTTTGTAATTCGTACTGGATGTTTCATTATCAACTCACTAACTTAAGAATAATTGCGTTCTGGTTATTAGTACAATCACTCACTGCAATTCGCAATAACTAGGTGCAAAATTTTAGTAAGAATGCAGTAATTTGAACTCAGGGCACCAGTACAAATGACAACCAAAACAATGGAAAAAGAAGTCTAGTAAACCCACAACTAGAATAGGGTTAGGCTAATTTTGAAAATCGAAATGCATACCAAAGTGCATTTAGTGAAAATTTTAAAATCCAAAACTAGAATAGGATTAGGCCAATACTAAAATTCTGGTAAACACGGGAAATGGCTCCTATCTAAAATAATACACTACTACATGGGATAAATAAATAAATCCTACTAATCCGAACAGGAATAATAGATTATCCAAACTCATCACAAGTGTATAAGATTAAACAAAAACCTTAACCCCGCTTTCAACTACGCTTAAAATACAAACCCAGAATTCATTTACCAATCATTAGAAGTATTCAAATTTTTCGAAAGCAACAAGATATATACATCAAGGCAGCACTAAAACTCGAGGAAGCACAAAAACCCAGAAACCTACTGAACCCATTTCGAAATGAGAAATGCCAAGCAATCCCATTACCCAATTAATGGAGAAACAACATACAAAATCATGAATTGAAAGACGACCTTGGGAGGGAGTAAAGAATCGATATCGGACTCAGAAGCTCTGGGAAATTTGTTTTTGAGGCTTCTCTTAAGCTTCTTCCTATCAGCCCCTGACAGTCTCTGGTGTGACCTTGCTTCCACTGCCTTCTTGAACATCTTTGTTTCTCAGTTCTTCTTTCTTTCTGAGAGTGCGTTTCACATTTCAGGCATGTGTTTGTGTTTGCGCTGTTTAGACAGAGTAGAAGGTTCTGGGCAAAAACTGCTAGGGCGGTGCGGTTAGCCCTTGGGCTTAAAACCATATAGTAAGGGGCTGTGATATGCATCCAATAATTCGATCACAGCACCGGCCCAAAAATATACCCAAACTCTATTTGGGCAAACATCTAATATGAGTTAAACCCAAAACTAAATGTGGGTTTCTGTATAAAACGTGGACAGGCCTTATCTAATAAGTACTAGTCATTTTATAGTGAGGTCTTTATCTAAGATCATTAGATAAGGTCCTATCTTTTTCGTTTGATCAAACTAATCAATTTAATTCAATGGCTAACTAATTTGATTCAATAATTAAGAGATAAGATCTCATCTAAGGTTGAGCTAGCCACACAATTGTTGTTGGGCTAACTCAGCGTCAAACTTGCTTATCAAAATTTGTGCCATTTGCGCAAGCAATCTAATGTGATACTGTGATTCTTAGGTTTGTGATTTTATTTGAAACTAATCCCTAAAGTTGCTTATTTTGTTAGGTGGATTGAGAGGAAATGCAAACCTTGAGCTTTCTTAACCTAATCCCTAAATTAGCATTCCTTTTAAGCCAAAAACAATACCAACCTTTGTAAAGGGCAATGGGGAATTAAATTATTGTTGTAAATGTGAGATAAATAGCCTTGTATGATCATAAACAATCTCACTTTCATCCAATTATTGTATGGGAGTTTCACTAAAATACCCAAAATGGGTGCTGAAATTATAAAAATACCCAACACCCAAAACACTTTATAAACACACTCAAAACCCATTTATAAACACACCCAAAAAATATACAATTGTTGATTGTGGGGTTGATTTTGGGTATGTTTATATGTTTAAATAGTGCTTGGGTATTTTTATAAATATATGTCTAGGATTGGGTATTTTTATAAATATATATTATTGTATTATGCCCTCTCTTGCCTTTTTGTTGGTCAAAGTTGTATCTTCTCGGTTTTCTTAATGTAACTCCTCCCATCACAACTCTTTTTTTTTTGTAATGCAAGCGATAGTCTACACGGGGATGAGAGTTTGTCACACACACTACCAAAAATGTCATGATTGTTCAAACGTGAGATCACTGTTGTGCAAGTCAATACATTTTTCCACTAGATTAGACCATGTTGCCCACAACTTTTCTTTTAAGTCAAACTCTTCCCATCACATTATGCAACTGAGAATTAGGTTAAGCTTTGACCAAAAAAGAAAAGAATTGAGTGAGTTTTGACCAAACAAGAAAACAAACGGGTAAGCATGAGTTAGAATGAATCATTATGGTGTGTGTTTACTATTACATAATTACATTACTACAAGTCAAGATCTGGTGAGGGCGAGTGCAGCAAAGAAGATCAAGAATCCAAGATTCCTCGACAAAACAATCTAAAGATTTAGAGATTGGACCAAACCACACTAGTTGAATAGTATCAGTTTCAATGTGAGGTAAAAATCAAACTGGACCGAATCGCCCACCCCTATCAGCAGTCATGGCTAACAAGAAGTGTGCTTGTCGGGAAAGGAGATATGGAGTGTGTGTATATGTGTGTGCTAGGTTTATTTTTTATTTTAGAGATTTGATTAAATTTTATTTTCTTTAATTGTTTTTACTAGAACCAAATATGGGTGGACATTAGAACCGAAAAATGAGAAAACCAAGTCAAACCAAGTCCGAAAAAAATATATATATAAACTTCGTCGACTAAAAAAGTCAAAATGATGCCGAAAACTGAACCGGGATTATATATGTTTAGGGTTAATTATTCAAAGAGTCCTCAAATTTGTACCTGATTTACATTTTGGTCCCTAAACTAAATTATTCATTCAAATGGTCCATCAACTCTATATTATTTGGTCCATTGGTCCCACCGTCTAATTTTTCGTTAGTTTTAACCAAATTTTAGGGTAAATATGACTTTTCATAATTAACAAATAAAAACAGGGTTAAAAATGAATACAAAATTTATATAAAAAAAAATCATGAGACCCAAACCCAGTTCCCCCTCCCTCGAATTTCTTCTTCCCCATTCCCCCATAGACCCCTCCCATCTTCTGTTTTCCCCCTCTCATCTTCGTTTCTGCCCCTCTCTCTCTCTCTCTCTCTCTCTCTCTCTCTCTCTCTCTCTCTCTCTCTCTCTCTCTCTCTTCAAATTCAAAAACCAACAAATTGGAAAACAAACAAAAAAATTTCAAACATTGTTTGCATATGTGGATTGGTTGCAATGATGAGTTTAGGGTTTGTGGGTGAAAAACAGAATGGGGGAAGAGGGGGGAGGGTTTGTGGGGTGGGGATTATGTTATGGTGGAATCTGAGAGGGTGGGCTGGGTGTGGCTATATTTTTGGGTATCTTGAGAATATTTTATGGTGGATGAGCAGTGGTTGTTGGGTAGGGAGGAGGGTGGTGGGTGGTTGTCTCTCAACAACGAAGGGAAATCAGGGGGGATTGGGGGGGGGGGGGGGGGGGGGGAGAGGTTAAAAGGGTTTAGGTGGTTGTTGATTTGGGGTTCTAGGTTCGTTGGGAGGGGGGTCTGGGGTTTGTGTGGAAGAATTTTTTTTTTTTCTTCTCTTTTTCTGTATTTGCTGGTTTGGGTAGAGGGTGGTTGTGGGATGGGTTTAGGGGTTGGAGCTTGTAGGGGCTTGTTTCTTCCGGCAGCAAATGGGCTGGGCTGCTGTAAAGAGCAATCTGATGCAAATGTCCCTTTTGTGTCTAAGTTTGAAGATTAAGCCCCAAAGATGTCTCGAAAGGGTGATGACGCCTTAGGAAACTCTTTGGTTACCTTCACCAATGAAAACAACAACAAATTACAAATAAATCTTCTAGCTTGGCATGAGGGACTTGTGACATGGGAGCAAGGTCTTAAATATCGGTTGTATCGGAAATATCGGTAGGCCAAAAACACGGAAATTTCGATGGAAATATCGGGATATTATCGATATTGATAAAAATTGAATAAAAACCACGGAAATTGTAAGAAAAACTTGGAAATTTTTATTGAAACTTTGTAGGATGTTTATTTAGGCAATTATTTATTAGTTTATCATAAAAAATTGGAAGGAAATGCATTACATGATGGATTTAACTGATTTAAGTTGATTATATAGCGAGCTGGCAAACACTGTGAGTGTAGAAAATATATAGTAATTAATGAAAAAAGATTAAACACACCATAATCATTTATATATAATGAATTACTACAATATTTTACACTTTATACATTGCAAAAGGAATGGTCAAAAGAATTCAAAAGAAATTCACAACAAAAGGAATGGTGATTTGTTTCTTGGAAAAGAAATTCACAACAAAACCATGTATATATATAAATATTTTAGCATAATTTCACAAAAACATAAGTGATATGGTGGTTAAGGTATTGAATGAGTAAAATGGGAGGGGTTCGAATCCCCTTGGTGTCTTTTTTAATTTAGAAATTTATCCTATGTATTTTAGCACCGGATGATATTCTTGATATCACAGATGTGCGGCTGAGATCTAATCGTCTTCCACCCCACTTAACATTTATCCGAGATTCAATCACTATAAAGCAGCCCCTAGGGTTTTGAGAGAGTCGTATCACATTGCTCTCTCATTCTCCTCAGCCGTTTAGCGTTTCATTTCACTCTCTCTCTCTCTCTCTCTCTCTCTCTCTCTCTCTCTCTCTCTGTTTCTCTAATCTTCAACCCTGCATGTCTTCTAGTTTTTGCAAAAATGAAAGTTTATAGATTGTATGAGCTACTTGTACCAAGAGAAGGGTTTGATACAAAAATCAGTAACCTTGTTCTTGAATTTGGCCATAGCGGCTGTAGCTAAAGCGATTTCATGAGAAGTTTACTGGCCGGTCGTTGTGCTCTGTCGACGGATCTGCTTACCGAGCTTCTCACATTTCATTTTCTCTTATTAAACCATCTCTTTAATTTTTTCTTCTTCTTAATTTTGTGTATTTTCAATTCGAATGAGTCATATGAGAAGGGGAGATGAGGGAAATGGCATAGGATTTAGCCTTTTCATGAGAACCTTCTCTTACATGAACAAATTTTGCATTTGGGTTACCTTCCAGGCAAACTTGCTTTGATTTCCCAGCTGTTTGCGTCTATCGGTGCCTACATTTTTCAATTTTCATTTTGTCATGCATTTGGGGATCTCAAAGACAAATCACAAATTTCACTTTGGACTTGAAATTCTGATGAATCATAAACATGAGAAGAAGGCTTTGAGTTGCTGCTGCTGCTGCTAGACAAATTGATATGACTTGACCCAAGCCAAACGAGACATATTCTCACAGAGGCAAGGTTCGAATCCCTTCATGCGCAAACAAGGATAATTTTCAGTATTTTTCAAGTATTTTTGGGTCAACATATCGCGAGAATATCGATATTATCGATAATTTCGATAATATCTCGATATTATCACCGTTTTGTGTTGACATTGCTCGATAATATCCGAAATCGATATCTCGACGATATTGTCGGCGACAATATCGATATTTTCACGAAAACAGTTTGGTTTGTTCCCAGAATGTCGTCGACCCAAAATAACGACATTATCGCCGATATTTCGGCGATAATTTCGATTTTTAAGACATTGCATGGGAGCAAGAATTGTCATGGGTTTAGCATTTCAAGGGAGAGCTGTGAGTTCTTATGAGAGACAGAGGTTCTAATGGAAGGAGAAAGGGGTTCTAAGGAGGTTTGATGAAGAGGGAGAAGGGTGGTGAAGAATTATGGGTGACTTTATGTCACGACCCGACTCCCCTAGCACGATATTGTCCGCTTTGGGCCCCCCTCTCTACCCTCACGGTTTTATTTGTGGGAGCTCACGAGCAACTTCCTAGTGGGTCACCCATCCTGGGATTGATCTGGCCCCTAACTCGCTTAACTTCAGAGTTCCTATGACTCCGAAGCCAGTGAGCTCCCAAAAGGCCTCGTGCTAGGAAGAGAAGTGCCCACACATTTAAAGCACTTCACCTTTCCCTCCCCGAGTGATGTGGGATTGCTCACTGTTCTTGTTTCCCCAAGACACGGGTCTTACAATCCACCCCCCTTGGAGCCCAGCGTCCTCGCTGGCACACTTCCGGTCGGGGTCCAGCTCTGATACCATTTGTCACGACCCGACTCCCCTAGCATGATATTGTCCGCTTTGGGTCCCCCTCTCTGCCATCACGGTTTTGTTTCTGGGAGCTCACGAGCAACTTCTCAGTGGGTCACCCATCCTGGGATTGCTCTGGCCCCCAACTCGCTTAACTTCAGAGTTCCTATGACTCCGAAGCCAGTGAGCTCCCAAAAGGCCTCGTGCTAGGAAGAGAAGTGCCCACACATTTAAAACACTTCACCTTTCCCTCCCCGAGCGATGTGGGATTGCTCACAGTTCTTGTTTTCCCAAGACACAGGTCTTACACTTTAGCAGTTTCCGGCAGCTTGACAGTGACTCTGTCAAAGCTGTAACAATCTGCCAAAGCAGGGAAGATGGGGGAAATGGGCAAGTAAAGCACGGAAATTGCTGAGTTTGCAGGTGAGAGAGGAAGCTTGCTCTATGAAGGATGGGTTGTGTTGTGTTGGGTAGAAAGGGTCCTATTTATAGCTGCTGGGGATGGTTCTTCTCCAAGAAACCCTAATGGTTTTCTTCTCAATCTAGCTAAGCTTTCCTTTTCCTTTCTTCTCCTCTTTCTTGACTTACCTCATGGTGGCAAAAATCAGTTCTGCCCAATCCCACAAAATCAGAGATTTTTGGGAGCTCCAGGCTTCTTCCGACGGCTGTTTCAGAGGAGAGCTTCCATTTTCACCCATCTTCTTTCTCCTCTTTCTTCCTCTTTCCATGGCCAAATCTGATGAAGGAAAGAAAATGGGTGCGCCTGCTGGTTTAAGGGATAGCATCCTCCCCTGCGTGCCAAGACCCCTTGGTCTCTTCAATGCTTGCACTTGGAACTTGTTCCTTAGCCTCCCAGCAGCCCCTCACATGTGCCCCTTCGTGATTTTGTTTTCCAGCTGAGTGCCAAGGCTTGTGCTGCTTTTTACTCTAATTATATGGGTCTTTTAAGACAACCACATGATCTATCCAACGGATAAGATGGCTTTGTCAAATGTTGGGCTTTTTGGTTGGCTTATTCTAATTGGAGCTATGTGCTATTTTGGTTGGGCTACCCTAGTTGAAGCAATGAGCTATCTTCTCTCTTGTGCTTACCCATGTTTGGGCCTAAGAAAATGGGCTTAAGTCCCGAGGCCCCCAAGCGACCCGAGACTTCCATTTCTCGACTCATCAATGGGCCCCATGACAACTTGTTACCATCCATACCACAACCCACTCAAGCAAGCCCCGGGCATTCAAGTGGCTTGGGCTCACTTAAGCTTGTAGTGTGATTGGGTGTGAAATAATAATTTCCCGGTTGGCATGGCATGTTGCTTGGCATGCTTTTAAATATGACGCTTGATAGGATAATTGGCATGAATTTGCAGGGCTAAATGCATTTTATAATTTTAATCTCAATTCCTAGCATGACGGATTTTTTATTTAGCATGGCGTGCGGAGTATGACTCGTGTATGTCATACTTTCATGTGCTCCAAATCGGATCTTTTTTCAATAATATATCGTTTTGGGCTAGAGATTTATTCGGGCCCAACCATGAATTTTTTGGGCCTCAACAGAGCTTGAGGGTGGTGATCATGGGGGAATGGAGAGAGAGAGAGAGAGAGTAAACACAAACAGCAATTTATATCACCCATTTATCACAACTGTATCACCACTTTATCACCTATTTGGTGAACTTATGACGGTTATGGACAGTTTTACCCTTACATTTAACGGCAACATCGACAGAATGTAACAATAGGACCAATGGACCGAATAATATAGAGTTGATGGACCATTTGAATAAATAATTTAATTGAGAAACCAAAATGTAAATCGGGTATAAATTTGAGGACCATTTGAGTAATTAACCCTATATGTTTATTTTTGCGAATGATATCATTCTGAACCAAACCTAAGTACCATTTGTAATAAAAGTTACACGCGTCACCACCATACCATTAGTTTCTGGAAGAAATAGCATGTACCTTCCAACATCTAATCACTGGACGAGGTTTAAGTTAAACCCATTTCCCCGTCGCACAGGCCCCCTCCTCCCTCTGCATCTCTCTCTCTCTTTCCCCTCCGCCACCACCACGAAGCCAGAGAACAAGTCGTCGCCGGAATCACTAACCTCCTCTCTGAGCTCTCAAAACTTTCTATTCCGACGCCACTGCCAAACAACTTCTCTCTTCTCTGTTAGTCCCGATGTACATATTAGAAGCAAATTTGTTTAAATGGTTTTTATTTGCATCTAATTTTATTATTATTTATGTTTATGCCTAAGCTTTCCAACTCTGACAAACAGGCGCAGCTCTCTCTCTCTCTCTCTCTCTCTCTCTCTCTCTCTAACCTTTGAGTTAGTGGCTCCATGGCATACGATGGAGGCAAACTCAAGTCGACCTCCATCAATGGTGTCAAGATGTACAGCGTTGCTTCCCAACAACGTTCGCTCGCCACCTGGCTTGACCCTAAGAAGCGTCAAGCGCTTCGCAAAGACCAAAGTATACCCCTCTTCTTCATCTTCTGATTTGATTTTCTTCCAGTTAGTTAATTTTGTTTTAATGGAGATACCTTTTGTTATTCTGTTCATGATTTTTGTCGACTTTAGAGTTTAGAGAACTTCATGTAAATTTATTGCTGATTTTGAGGACTTTCACTGAAAACCTAGACGAATATCAATACCTTGAATTTTTCTCATTCTAGGGTGCTAATCATTATGTTGGAATATGTTAGGATAAATTGCATGCTATAGAGCAGTATAATGTTTGTTTTAATTTTTTCCTTGTAATATTATACGTGATTTATAGATTGAAGTTGAACAATTAAAAATCATCAGTTTTAATCATTTACATTCTAATTTTATATTGAGAATTGACTCTCCGCTAAATATTCTTATAGAAAGATCATGTGTTAAAAAAACTATTCTTATTGGTTATGCGTGTGTTAAAAAAACTATTCTTATTGGTTTTGCGCGACTGGAATTATGTTTGCATACTTCACGTCAATTTCTCAATAAGGTTTAATTTGCAACCACTTTAAAACCCCAGATGGTGTTCGTGTAAAATTCTGGAAGTGTAGGTTTGAAGTGAAAATCTGCTGATGCAAACCGTGTTCACCTGTAGTAGAGGGAGGAATACAATCCTTCGTTGGGCATTTATTTATTTGAATAGAAACACTATTTATTCAAAATTGAAAGGATAAGAACGAGGAAATTTAGAACACAGACCAAAAGAAAGAAACAGTAGCCGGAGAAACAGACTCAAGGCCACTCAACACAGAAAATAAAACAGCCAAACATAAGACACCCCTTAAGATACTATAGCTAGCAGATTGCGCATAATTGTAGGATAGGATATATCCTTAAAAGCAAGTGAAGTTGATGCCTAAAGAGCAGCCCAAAACTTCACTCTTTCCCATAACTCTACCACTCCCACTCCCTTATAATCCTCGAAGATTCTCCTATTACGTTACAGCCATAGGTTCCAGACCACTGCCTGCATAAGACTGCCCCAAAGAATCTTAGCCTTCTTTCCCCTTCCCAAAGCATCAAATCTGATGGAAAAAAAGTTCGAACCAGCCTTCCGGTATTACCCACACTGTGTTAACTTGCTTCAGTAACGTCTCCCACACCGGTATTTCTTATTTCATTCACTCAATGATGTCAGAGTTTTGGACTCCACAAAAAAAATAAAAAAAAATAAAAAATTTAAGTTTAACACAAATGTGCTTGAGTTCTGAAGTCTACTTTTCCAATCAAACTTATTAAAAGGGAAGGCATCATAACATATGATTAATTTCTATGGACTATGATCATTTGAGAATTAGTCTGAGATGGAAATATGTTTTCAAAATCATCTCAAGCTGACACAAAACTTTTTGGCATTAATTTCATCTAATGGGAGATCTTTCTTCATTGTGTGTTTGTCAGATTATATGCAAAGGGTGGACTTGATCCAGGACTTGAGATTTGAAACTGCAACCACTAAAATCAAGGCAACTCCTGATGGGGAGTTCCTAATTGCAGCAGGTGCCTTTAAGCCTTACTCTATGTTATGTTTTATTTTCACAATAAAAAGGGAATTCTACATAAAATGTCTATTTGTGAGTTGCGGGTGTACGCGTTTGGAGTAAAACATTTGAACTTGTACCAATTGTGATTTTTACTATTGAAATTCAGGTATTTACCCACCACAAGTCAAAGTATATGAGCTGAGGGAACTTTCACTCAAGTTTGAAAGGCACTTAGATTCAGAGATAATTGACTTTGAGGTAGTTTAGTTTCACTCATTTCTGATGTAACATGATATTTGAAATATTTATTCATGGTCCATGGCTGATTTGTGTTCAGCATCTGCTGATTTTTTCAGTTATTTTATCGGTGCAGTGGCTCCTCTCTAAATATTTTTAATTTTTTTGGATTTTCAGTTACAATTATTTATGTACACTCTTGCTCGCAATTGCTTCTTTTTTCTTTTTCACTTACCTTAGCTCTTGCAATTTCAGTTAGTTATTCTTGTAGAGTAAGGATGAGAGCATTTCTAAGGAATATAATGAAGTAAAAAAAATGTTTAATAGTTAATAGAACTTACAAGAGTTTTATTTATTAAATAGCAAAGAAAAATGCAATTGGATTTTTTATTTATTAAGCAACTGAAGAGCACCGCTTGGGCTGAAACCCAACTATTTGATCTTACAAATTCACCCTTTTTTCTCCCTTGGTCAAGTATAGTTTCCTTCTGAATGGTACTGTTTTCTCCTTCCGAAATCCAAAACTTGAATACTCATTCAAGTTTTCTAGGTTGTTTATAAGTTAAATGCCAATATTATGATTTGGATATCATCGTTTAATGTTCGCTACTTAATGGTGCGAATGTCATGCTGTATTCTCAATATGTTCTCATGGAACTTAAAATATTACTGACTCAACTTTTAATTACTCATTCAGGTTTTGGCTGATGATTATTCAAAGCTTGCGTTTTTATGTGCTGATCGCTCTGTTTATCTGCATGCAAAATATGGAAAACATTACAGTGTGCGAATTCCAAGGTTACTCTTTATACTTTGTTTATGTCAATGGCTCATGAATGGAAATAGTGTTTAAACAATGTGTTTGCTTTATAAACTTTGAACTCTATGTTTCATTGTGCATTGTGGTTATTCTTGTCTATTTCTGTTTCTTTTGGCTGTTATGTATTATTGGGCTGTTTGGATAGGATATTTGAGGATGTGAGGGGTGAGGGGCGATGAGGGGTTTATTTGTTGGAGGGGATTTGTTTTTGGCCATCTCTTTGGGTATTCATGTCATCAGAGTTTTGGGAGAGCTTATTTTCCGTTTGTTTTTCCCAGGTTGGAACGCTTTGTTTCTTAATGCCTTCTGTTGTCTTGGATTCATAATCCTATAAAAACAAAGACAAAATGAGAGGGAAAAACAGATACAGAATGAGTAGCTTTATGCATGTGTATGTGGATGTATATTAAAGGGGAGTTTGTGTGTGCTTGCCTGTGTGTGTGATTGTATTTTTGAATCCTTCAACATATACACCACAAAATGACAGTGGCCTTTATTGGATCAGTAAAAATATGAAATGATGTTGTTTTCCCACATTTATTATTTAAAAATGGGCCTGCAATAATTCAGAATCTTCTCCCTTTTGGGTGTCATGTTAGCACCATCTCTATCATTGAATGAGTTGATAGAATCACCAACCCATTAAAGAACTACCAACTTCTTAGAAATGGGGAAAGGTATGTACATAAATACATGAAATGGAGGGCTCTATGTTTCTTTTCTGAATTTTTTTTTCTTTTTTTTTCTTGAGTATTTGGTGACCCTCTCTCTCTAATCAAATCATACTTATTTTTTCCCTTTAATGTTACCCATGTTGAGTTTCATTAAATTGTTTTCAAAACCTACATGGCACCAATACAGTAATGAATACTTGAGCAACTACATTACTTTAGAACTAAAGTTTAGCACATCTAGCATTTACCAGAGTTACTTGCTTTTGTTTGAGCCCTCTTTTTCAATGTACGTGAATTAAACTTTTTATCCCTACATTTCGGAAATTTATTTCTATTACTTGATAATATAACTTCATAATTTATTCACAATTAAAATTATGTTTATCATTATAAAAATAATCAAAGATAGTATAATATATGTAATTTAGTTTAATACTTGTATACTGCATGGTTTGTAGCTTGAATAAGTTTGATATGCTTTCTGCAATGAATTTATTGAACTTGTGTATGCAGAATGGGAAGGGACATTGTGTATGATTGCTGGTCTTGTGACTTGCTTTGTGCTGCCTCTTCCCCAGAATTGTACAGGATTAATCTGGAACAGGTGTTATTGCTTAACTGGACTTTTCTTTTTAATCTGCTTTAATTCATAGGTATGTTGATAATAATTTTGACTTGTTTTCAGGGGCGGTTTCTCACTTCCCTGAGCACACAATCAACAGCACTAAATGTAGTTTCTCGGAGGTTGCTTGTGATCTTTTTTATTTTATTTTATAAATTTGTTTATTTTATAACTATTTTAGGTTCTTTGGCTTATTTAGTTAACAGATATATGTAGGACTTTCTTATGTATGGTTATTTTGGTTAATTATCTTAGCGTATGGAGATTTTCTTTTAAAATTTCAGCAAGCTTCATGGTCTAGTTGCTTGTGGTGGTGAGGATGGTGCTGTGGAGTGTTTTGACTTGAGGATAAAATCTTCGGTTGGTAGGATTAATGCTGTCGCACCTGCTGGTGACATTGACCAGGTAACAGTCCTTTGATCTATTTGTTTTGAGTAAATATTTGTTAATGAAGACCAGGTGGAGTCTAATTGGTTGCCACAATGTAGTTAATTTGCAAATCGATCACCCTTTGAAGTTCAAATTATTTTCAAATGCTATGTTGGTCACCTGTAGGATATGTATGTGTCTATTGTGGTTGCAGGTGAAGTCTAATTGGTTGCCACAATGTGGTTAATTTGCAAATCGATCACCCTTTGAAGTTGAAATTATTTTCAGATATTATGTTGGTCACCTGTAGGATATGCATGTGTCTATTGTGGTTGTCTGGATAATTTGGTCATGATACAAATGCCAATTTTTTTCCTACGCTTTTGGAAGATGTAACTATGGGTATGGTTTGGCAAGTTCGGGCAGAAATTCACCCCAATCAACCTTGTTTTTTTTTGACTTACTTGAGACTGTAGAGTTATACTGAAAAAAAGGGAACTCACCAATCCCAACCAATGACCATCAGTTTGAACTGGTTTTGTATCTCTTTCAGTTTTGTTCTATTTCACCCAGGACACAGCAGACGTTTTTTTATTCATCACAATTTCGAAAAGAAAGTGTCATCAACTTCATTGCTCCATTTTAAATTTAATTCAAAATTAGTACAAATCCAAGAGAAATTACGGCAGATGCTTTAGACTAATCGATGTTTCACCACGAAGCGTTGTTGTGGTAGTTTGACAAGAGCACAGTGAAATGAGAGCCTTATGACCTTCTTAGCATCAGTTTGCCTGTTTCTATTTGATATTGTCTCAATTGTTCCTTATCTTTTTTGACAATGGAAATAAAAGAAGGAAGTGGATTGAATGATCCGGTTGGTTCATCAGTTCAGCCACAGATGAATGGCAGGGGAATAAAGTTGTATGCGGGATTCTTGTGAATGATGATCTTTTCTCTTCAACTATTAATCAGACACGATTTTGCTTAATCTGGCTGCCTCCTGGATTTGCAGGAGGTCACTGCATTGGAGTTTGATGAAAAAACAGGTTTTTTAATGGCTGTTGGAAGCAGTGCAGGGAAGGTATGACGTCATTTTTCTTTTCGCTAGTAAAGGTATCCTGTAATTTGTATATATATATATATTTGCTGATATAGCTGTGATCTCATTTTAGTTATGTGTGTTATCAGAACTAGGCACCATATTTGTCGTTGTCAACCATGCAATATCTGTTGTAGTTTTCGTCAATTTTGATTTTTGATTTTAGAGAATTCTCTTAGATTATACACTTGATAGGTACCGTATATCTGTATATGCATACTGCATGCATAGATTATACACTTAACAAGCATAAAAATGTTTGAGACAGCCACTTGTTTTCCATGACGAATACAGAGAGGGTTAAATTTTGATATACTTGACAGGCTCAATTAATCTAGTGGCTCCTGGAAGAGTGACAAGTACTCTTTGAAGTGAAAAACCAAAGTGCCAGCCAACTTGGGAGCTAATCAAAACTCTTTGTCAAATTATCAACAATATTGCATAGACTTTTCTCTTATTAAGAAGTCATGTGAATTGTCTTCTTTATGTCTACGAGGGGGAAATTTTAATTGTCGTATTTAGGCCTCACGGTTACTTGCACCTTAGTGCATTATAGGAAATTGTTCTATTTTTCAGAAAGTGCATAGTCTCTTATCCAAATAGAGATGGTCTTAACGTGGTGGGGGGATGATTTTTCCCTTGGCTACAATGTTATTAATGAAGGAGGAAACAAGGTTTTGTAAGATATCTGATATTAAAATAAGGTAATCAAGATAAGAGATAACTGGGATCAAACATCAGGTAGGTGGTGATTTACATGGTAAATTTGGTTATGCAGTGGATTACAGGTTTATGGTCTTTTTGTGGAGATTACTGAGTGCCTTGTTGGAGAATGTGGTGATAAAAAAACCATTTGGGGGTATAGTATCACTAACTTATAACTGAAGAAAAGGTAGAGGGATGAGGACTAGGGCATATGGATCTCTTTGGGCAATAATATTATGTTGTGAGTGGAGGCTAAACAGAGCAGATTCAAGGGCTTGGAGATTGAACCGACAGGGAATTTCTCTTGCAAATCTTTTTTTTAGATATCTTTGTTGGGGGTGAGTCTTGTTTTGTGTTCCTGAGTTATTTAACATGTTACATGTATAATTGTAATTGTATCCGTATTCTAGTTCTTTGAGAGCTGCCGTATCACCGTATCATATTGTATTGTGAATCCTGTACTCGTATCTGTGCAATATAGGCTGGCAGGCACCATCACTTCTTTCACCTTCAGTTGTAGTCTTGTCGTAGAGAGCCTCTATCAAGAACATGTCAGAGTGCCCCATATTTCAAAAAGAATGTAGCTCTGTCAATTTACATCGTGTCATTGACCTTGCAGGTACTCGTCTATGACTTGCGTTCATCGCATCCTATACAGGTTAAGGATCACATGTGAGTTTACTTCCTTATAACTTACATGTAAGTTTACTTATTATGTAGATTTTTCTGGTTCAGCACAATGAGGGAGTCTGTTTTTCCTTTATAACTTACTGGTTGTTGAGAATACTGTCATTGGTTTATAGGTATGGCAGCCCGATATTAGACATTAAGTGGCATCAAACTCTTAATTCTGAGGCGCCAAAGTTAATGACCACTGATAATCACATTGTTAGAATATGGGACCCTGACACAGTAAGACATTATATTTGAGAAGACTTTTTTTTTCCCCTATTTTTTGGGAATACAATTGTTTTCTTTGATGATTGGATATTAGAATTCAGTATTTATAAGTAAATAATTTTTCCATTTTTTGCAGGGTGAAGGCATGACCAGCATTGAGCCAACGGCTGGAGCAATTAATGATATATGTGCATTTCCTAGGAGTGGATTGATGTTGCTGGCTCTAGACTGCAGTCAGATTCCATCTTATTTTATTCCTGAACTTGGACCTGCACCCAGTTGGTGTTCTTACCTGCAAAACCTTACTGTGGGTTTTCAGATATTATTTACTTCTTTCGTATATGGATTTAGTTTCATCTCGTGTGGGGTCTTCAGTTATAGTGCTAATGTTTGAGTTCGTTCTACAGGAAGAGCTAGAGGAGGGTGGACAGACGACCATCTATGATGATTTCAAATTTTTGACAAAAGAAGACCTTGAGAGGTTGAAGTTGACTGGTCTCATTGGAACCAATCTCCTCAGAGCTTACATGCATGGGTTTTTTATTGATTATCGGTTGTATAAAAAGGTTAGGCTGCTTTCCTAAGTATGTATGATTATTTTTATGAAGGGTGCACGGGAAGCAAAATAATCTGTATCATCCACTTTGTATGTTGTCCCCCCTTTTTGTCTTTCATTAGAGTGAAGCAAATCTTGGGACATATATGGAAAACATGAGACAGATCAGAATAGTTGGATTTGTTTCAGGAAACTGAGAATAATAATCTGTATTAGGCTTTAACCTTTATTTTATAATTACTTTTCTCTCACCCTTTCATGACTCTTATCTGTTTGTATTCTTTTGTGGATTTTTTGTTGGTAAAAATTATTCTTTTGAAATGCATGTTTTTGGCTGTTTTAGGATTTAGTGAGTTCTTGGGTGTGTGTTTTAAGTTGTCTGTCTTGAAAAATGCATATTGTCATAGTCCAAGCTAATGTTTTCCATGCTCGAGTAGGGTATTTGTTTAATTGCTTCTGGTTATTATACAAAGTAAGTTTACTGCTTTATTTCATGGTATATATACATTCTTGCAGGCAAAAGCTTTGGCAGAACCTTTTGATTATGCTGAATACAGAGAACAACGGAAACGAGAGATGCTAGAGAAAGAACTTGTGGGAGAGCGAATTACGGTTAGTTATTTTCATCTACAATTTTTTAGTATTTATGTAGAGTTTTTCTTTATTTGTTCAATTACTATGCATTGATCACTATGTACAGCTCGTAAGAAATTTTTCTTGGGCAATTGCAATAAAATGCATGAGGATTGTGAGCCTGGATGTTTAAGTTTCCTCAATTCTCCATATTATTTGCATATGCATATATGTATATATTTCTTTATTTTGAGGTGAGGTGGTTTTCAAATAATTGTTGGAAAACTTGGTATTCTCTTCAAAGTCGTTTGACTAGGCATGAGTTGAGTTCTGCCACTTTCACCCTATACATTGTAAATATATCTTCTCTCTTGTTTACTCGATCTTAACATCCACAACTCTATAACACACTTTATGATAAAATACTCGATGCACCATATATATTGAGATATATATATATATAGTTATTATCTCTTTACTGTTCAACCAGAGCAACCTTTGACCCTTATCCTCTCTCCTTTTCAGTTTTATTTTTGGTTCAGTTTCCAGAAAATTTGAATTTACAACTCTTTTAATTGTTAACTCTAGTTATCCCCGGAGCATCTAAGATGTCTCTGAATGCTTTTTAATGCAAATTAATCCCAAAGTTTTTTCATGTACAAAATTTTAAAGATACATAGAGCATACTCCTTTGCTCTGAGGTGCTCTAAATTTTTCAGAGAACTGACCCTTTTGTATTTCAATGCAATATAAGTGGGATTCAGCTGTTAAATTTTGGGGTTTTCAAATCTCCTTTAGTAGATTGTAGTGTTGTAGAGTGAATTTATCGCTATGGACTTTAGTTTGTGGTATATGTCAGATTATCTACTTAACAATGATACCTGTATCCCTTGTATGTTGTACTTTTGTTTGCTGCAGATTAAGAGGA
Organism: Prunus kanzakura; assembly: GCA_020521455.1. Lineage (NCBI taxonomy): Eukaryota > Viridiplantae > Streptophyta > Magnoliopsida > Rosales > Rosaceae > Prunus > Prunus kanzakura. The sequence goes on from BPUM01000936.1 coordinate 330,129, forward strand.
AATTGCCCAAGGTCAATCGAACTCTTGCAAAGAGTATTCTTGATAATGAAGATGCAGAGAATGAAATTAAAGATGCTGATAGCAATGAGACTAAGAAGCCATCAAAGAAAAAGAAGGCACTTGGTAGTGAAATTCTCAAAGATGAGCGATTCGGAAATATGTTTGAAAATAAGGTATGAAAATCTGAACCTTTGGCTCCTGTAAGAGAAGGGTGACAATTTAACCCAAAAATATGTTCATGTAGTTCACCATACTTTTCTATAAATTTTTAATCCAAAAAAATAAAAATAAACATAATAATTATTCATCCCTCTCCTCCCCTACCCCTTCCACCTCCTTTGCCTCCCTTTCCTACCCTCTGTCGGTAATGGGCAGTCATCTCCATTCCACACCTATCCTTGTTCCCAGGACTTTCATGTTCTTGTGTTTTTTCAGAAGATTCCAAGGGTCTCGAAACTCTTAAGTGACATTGATGGAACCTGTCATCCTTTCTGGTTGTTGAATGGGTCACCCATCAGTGGACTGATTCATTTCTGTTCTTACCTCGCCATGTGTTCTTCCCATCCCTTCCAATGTTTTCAATGGCAATGGTGGATGTGTGCCATTTTGTTACCTCACAAGCCGAGTAAACCTCAAGTCATTGATGCGTAACCCGTTTGGCACTTGAATTATTGTGGAATATATTTAACAAATATAATATAAGCGTACTACTGCTCAAGTGCGGACTGTGCAAAAATGCATTGGCTGACTTGCTGGTCAATTGGCAACCAACCACAGTTTTTGTGAGGATATTTGAATCGGAGATTCCTCATTATGCCATTTCTCCCAGTTTTGGTCAGACTTTTTTGTCTCATAATGCATTTTGTCTAGTTCCCTTCATAGCTGATATGGATGGCTAAAGTGCTTTGCTAGGTTAAATTTCTTGCTTGGATTGTTGTCCATGGGAGAGTTAAAATACTTGTGAGCCCGACAATGGTAAAAGGGCTTGCATATGTCCCTTGTTCACTATTGGTGCAACATGTGCAAAGGCACAAGCAAAGTATTGATCACAATTTTTCCATCCAAGTTCTACCTGTCCTGCATCAATAAGCTCTTTAGGTAGTTAGATTAAGCTGGGTAGTTCCTCTTCTTGTGACCATTCATGGAGAGGTTTTTGCGCTTTTGGTGGAGGGAAAGAACACAAAGGTTTTGTAGTGTTTAAAACAAATTGTGTTGGGTTTTTTGGTTGGGAAGGAACAGTTAAATTTTCAATAGCAAAGAAGGGGATGCAGTGGACTACTTTTATGGGACTTTGGCCTGATTGTGGGACTGACTTTATGCTTCCGCGTCTTTTGAAGTGAGAGACTATATTTCTTCCTTCTGAATTTGGATTAGGAAGCAGCTCTCTTACGACTTTGTGTTTGGTTGTCTTGCATTAAGGCTTGCTTTGCTGGCTAGTTGTTTTGCTGGTTAGCTCATTGTTTTTCAGGCTTCCGCTGCTTGCACTGTTTTAGTTTAGTGGACTGCGGGATCATTTTCTGTATTAGCTCCATTTCTGTTTATTACATCTTATCAATTTCCTAAAAAATGAAAATAAATATACAAATAATGAGAAGTCAGGGCCAAATCGTGTACTACATGTTCTTTTTTATTTTATTTTTATTTTTTATAATGCGTTCGTTTTTGTAATTTGTGTTCAGGATTATCAAATTGATGAGCTCTCACAAGAGTATGTGGCTTTACACCCTATGCCTTCTAAGAAGAAACCATCATTGGTGGAGGAACATTTCAAACCTGCCATGGAGGATGAAGATCAGAACTTAAGTGATTCTGATGCCTCCGCATCACCTTTGTCATCAGAGGATGAACCTGGCCATGAAAAGAGTAAAATGAGAAAGAAAGGACGAACTCCAAGGTGAAGATTTCTTGTTCCTTCATAGACACTCGTTCTCCTGTTTATTTATTTGTTACATTGCATCCATGTCCCTGAGTTTTGTGGAAGTTTAGGGATCTCCCGCTTATGTTTAGAAGTTATACAATCCTGTCCCGTCTAAGGATATTTCACAATACATGTTAGCATTGGGGGAGATTTCATTTCAAGAGTGGGTTTCAATCATGCTTTTGGGGTAGAAATATCAGTTCATCTGTAGAAGTTTTCCAAGTGTCTATGACAACAAGATTGAAATTATTGGTTTGCCTGATAAACATTTTGAGTTCTGTTACAAATGGAGGAGTCTAAAAGACAAAACATGTTAACATAAGACGATACAGAACTGTATCAAAGAAAATTGTATTCTCTATGAGAGGTCAGTATAATTCCCGAAAATAGAATATTGAAAACATAAATGATGTCTGGGCATTTTGAATAAAATCTTAGAAGGTTAGCATAATTTTTTTTTTTTTTTTTTTAACAAGAGCGAACCATCATTGGTCCAGTTAAATGGATATGGGTCCCTCGAGGAAGGTTAGCATAATTCACTCTGATCAATAATTGGATCTGTCAGACATGAGCAACTTTTGCTAGATTTGGTGATTTTAACCCAAACCTGATTTGTCTATTTTCTTTCCCGTGAACTATTGCCATGTAATTCTGTGTATTTATTATGTATGGAGTTTTGATTCGAATCTTGAAATGTCTGCTGGAGGTTAAAACTCTAAATCTGAGTTGCTAAATATCTGTTTCTTAAAATTCTGTTAGATTGTATGAAGTGAAGGATGAGCGGCATGCAGAAGCATTCTTAAATCATGAGTCATTTGCAAAGGAGGAATTACTTCCATTGGGTGAGAGGGTAGCAGCTCTCAGAGATGATCGGCGGGTTTCTGCTATCCCAAGTGATGTTAAGCTGGGACCCGGAGGTTCACGTGAGATTTCCTTTAGAGCTAGAAGCTCAGCCAAGTACAAAGAGGACGAGGAGGATGGAGAAGCACAGCGTGGAAAGAGGAGGGGAGTTCAATCATTGGGACTAAAACCAAATAGTAACGGATTTGGAAGTCGAGGGAGAGGAGGCAGGGGAGGTAGAGGAGGCAGAGGAGGAGGCAGAGGTGGCAGAGGGAGAGGAGGGCATCGCGGGAGAGGTAGAATCGGTGGGTGGTAAATTATTTCCAATTTGTTTATCAATTTGTGTACGCATGCGCCCTGTTGTCGTTCTTTAACCAGCCTTTATACAGAGTGACGGTATCATTTTGCTGCTTGATATAGTAAATCAAGGGTAGGGAAATCTCCAATGAGGTACAACAGAGGAAATGAAGCTGTATATTGGAATTGTTGTACTTATATTATCAACTCAACATACTCAAAATAGTATAAACTGGTAGAAGTTAGCCAGAACTTGGAATTGGGTTGTAGTTCTATTCTAATTCTATATATCATTTCTACAATACTTGGGAGTTATGCAACTATGACGATCAGACTCGATGCGCCAAGGCGTGGCTATACTTGTTTGTTTAGCAAGCGGCCGCATTCTCCGGGTGGAGGAAGTGATCAGGAGGATGAGCTTAAAGCAATTTCTATATTTTCAAATTCCAAACCCTCCCCACCCGAAAGCGCATGTGAATTTGTGGATCTTTATTTATTAGGTCTGTCGTAGCATGTGTGCAATATGTACTGTACATGTTATTTATTATTTTGTTGTATTGTGTGTGTCGGTGTGCTATTAACGCTAGTTTAGGATTTTCCTATGATCTGGAAAATGTCATGAACTATAGGCTACGAGTATGAGCTAGGATTGTTTTAACTAAGCATGAACCAGATTGAAAAAAAAAAAAAAGGAAGGGGAATAGAAAATACTCATATTTTATATATGTAAAATCCAATATGCCCTTTGATCTGGAAAATTTCACAAGACCTTGGGAAATTGCATAGGCTGCCATGTAGAAATGTTGACAACACGTATGGATGTATTAGCAACTGCTATTGAATATTGATCCAAAAAAGACTTCCACAGTTTTCAATTCATTTTCAGCTTTCAAAAATCCTATTGAGCCGCAAACGCAATTAGAATTAGCAACTAGAAGCTTCGATTGGTCCTTTTTTGACCCCTGGGTTTGACCAATGAATACCTTTTGTATGAATTTCCCAAATAGATTGTATTTATTATTATTCAAATACACCGTTGAATTTGTCCAAATATTTTCACGGTTGAATTGAATCAAATTCAAAGGGTTTGGAGGAGTCTTAGGCCAAGGGATTTGATCAGGGGAGGCTGTGGTTGGTTTGAGAGGTTGGGTGGGTGCTACATAACCATCTAAACTTGTTGCAGCTCAGCCTCAGGTCAGGCCCATTGTTTTGATTGAACGAGTCACTTTCTAATTGGTTGCCTGTACGTAGTGCTGTAAAGTTCATGTAAAACACCAACCGACCTTATTGAAAATCACAAGGGACCGTCACATTCTCCTTTTTTGAACCGCAATGTCAATACTTTCCTTTGTAGTACTTTTTTGTTGAAAGATATTGATAATCTCCGTCCATTACCAATTGGTATTTTATTAAAATGTCTTCATTCTAATGTGTACGGAGATAGTGAGTGCTAATTAGGAAATGAAGTAATTCTGTGACAAATGATAAATAACATATGATTTAGATATCTAATTCTTGGACTCTAGACTATGCTTTACTAAGGAGGAGGGCCTCGGGCCTCACTTTGCCTTTAGATGTGCCACTCATTTGAATTGCAACCATTCCTGGTTTGCGTACACTTGTCCTGACTTATTGAATAACATTAGATGACAATTACAAAGTTCGAAGGTTTATCTCAAGCAAAGGACACATACCTCAAAACAACCAAAATTATAAAATAATAACTCACAAGCCTAAATAATGAAAACTACCACCACCACTCGAAGCAATGCCACCAACTATTGTGAAATATTGGGCGGATATGAGGAAATTATGATATCTAACGATTCAGTTTCGCATGATAGGGAATAGATGCCCTTCTTTGAAGAAAATTACCAAAAACACTTGAGTAGATAGCAGCAAGATCCACTAAAAAACAGGGTAGTACTAAATTGAGAGAAAGGTAGAATTTTGGAGGGAGAGTTTTGAGAGAGATATTGGATTGAAAGAGAAGAAAGATGGTTGTGGAGTAGAAAAAGATGTTAGAAGGAGTGGGGAGTGTGGCTAGAGTTTGTTTTTGCTCTCTCTTTGATGTGTTGATTTTTTTGTGTGGTCGAATTGGATGTGTTAGTTTTAAATATTTTAGCACATGTATAAATAAACAAAAAAATATAATATTTTAGCATCCATACAAGCCTCAATTATTTTTTTAATCAATATATATATATATTCCAACAAAAAAAAATCAATATATATGTTTTCTTTTTAAATTTATTTCAGGGAGTAAACTTCTGGTAGAACATGAAGACATTTTAAACTTAAATACTGCTCCTTCTTTAAAATGTCCTATAGCATGAAGATAAAATTTTAAGGATAAAGAAAATAAAAGAAGAATAATAATTAAAGCACATTTTTCGTATTCACCATGAACATTGAGATATGAATTCATGACCAACTAGCTTTTAGTTTAATAGTAATTCTCTTCCTGATGCTGAAAGAAATTCAAAATTTAAATTTTATCTCCCTCGTTAATAAAAAAATATAAAATTTTGAAATAACTTGTTTACTTACTAAGAATGGGTACAAGAAAAAAAATAAATCCTAAGTTCCCTCATGTTTATTGATAAAAAAAAAAAAAGAGGGTTACACAATTTAATATGTAATCCAATAGTACCCTCAAAATCATGAATTGAATCTACTAGGGGAGTTGTTAATCCAATTCCAATTTTTTTATTCCCCTATTTCTAAGTTCCATTCCCAGTTCAAAGTAAGTACCAAGTGAAACTAATGATAGTAGACTAAATTATTAGTGGCAGAGCACACGTTGAAAGACATTCAAAATTCGAATTATTCTTTTTCTTGTTGATACTAAACCGAATTATTATTCAAAGATCACTCTTTTATTTATTCAACATATGTTGTTTATAATTCGAACTCTCTCTTATACAAAAGTGAAGACCGACACGGTAATTAGTAATTGAGCATTTTTTTTCTCTCTCTCATTTTTTTTATCTGATCAAAGACATTATGCATGATGTGCTACAACATAAATACAAATCACCTTATAGTCTGATCACAAAATATGATACAGCTACTAGTCCTACTATCAAAAGAGAAGGCTTAAAATTTGAGGTAAAAAACTTGACCCAAAAAGTTTTTGAGGGAAAAAAAACAACATAGAGAAAATAGTGGAGCAAAATCATTAGAGAGAGAGAGAGAGAGAGTTTAAAATTGAAATTGAAAGGGAACCGGAACGGAACCCAGCTAAAAACTTAAAACATTTAAGATTCAAAATAAAAGAAAGAGAGAGAGAGAATGGCGAGAAGAGTATGAGATTTCAAAACGCAAGAGAGAGAAAGTGGGAAGAAATAGATAGAGACTCTAGAGAGAGAGAGAGACAGACAGAGCTTCTCCCACATTTCCTCTTTCATTAAATTTCTTCTGTTTCCTGTCTTCCTTCGCAGTTTCGCTCGATATCTCTGAATCTCTGAATCTCGAATTCTAATTCCTTCTAGCTAGAAGACAGCCAGAGAGAGAGAAACAAAGGGAGATCGTTTTCATTTCCAAATTTTCAATTTCTAGGGTTTCAATCAGATCCATCGCTCTATCCCTCAGATCTTTGATCCTCAATCCTCTGCTGCGATGGAGGCGATCGAGGAGTTGTTGCAACTATCAGACTCGATGCGCCAAGGCGCGGCTATACTTGCCGACGAAGATGTTGACGAAAACTCAAGCTCCTCCCGCAGGGCTTCCAGTTTCCTTAACGTCGTCGCTCTCGGCAATGTTGTAAGTCAACCAATCTCCTTTTGGATTCGATTCGTTGGAATTTGATCTCTTCGATTCCACTTGCTCTGTTTCCAATCAGCGATCTTTAAATCTACGCTTTGGGTTTGGACCTTAATCGATCTTTCTTATTTGATTTGGGTTTTTGTGAATACCCTGTTTGTTTGTGTCGAGAACTGAGGACTAAGGCAAACATAGCTCACAAAAGACAAGATATTGAATCTGAAATCCAAACTCTTAATGAGTTTGATTTGATTTGGGCTAGAAATGAGGAAAATGATCACCAGACACAATAATTGTTTAAACGCCTTGGGCAGTTCTTGGCGATCTGCAATGGTCCACCTTACTCTACCACCCTGAATTAACTGAAGAAAGTTACATTCAACAGTTTTCACTGCTGCTATTGCTATAGTTTCCTTGCAAATAGGAAATAAAGGATCTATTTTTTGACTTGTTCTCTTGCTGTGCATATAGTGTGCTTTTTTGTGCGTGTCAGGATATGTGCATTTGTTGGTGCATTCTGCGTGTGTGTCTGTCTATATATGTTTTTATCCATGGAATCACTCTTGCCTTGTAGCTTCAGGAATTCTAGAGTTCTGTAGCTATCTATTCTCATAATCTATGATGAACAGCTTGAAGATGAATTTATATTTGCAAAACATTAAATATATATGGAATCATTTCTTATGTTTGGGATTACTCTTTACTGGCCTCACTATCTGGAGACCCTGATATGTGCCTTCTTTTTTTCCTGATGGTTGTTATTGTCAGGGTGCTGGTAAATCAGCTGTTTTGAACAGTTTAATTGGACACCCCGTTTTGGTAAGTAGTACAAGGTTTGTGTTGTTTGTGACCAAATAAAAGCTCTATTTTTATTCTAAGGTTAATTTCCTCTTATCCTTCCAGCCAACTGGTGAAAATGGTGCTACTCGGGCTCCCATTAGCATTGATCTGCAGAGGGATGCTTCTTTGAGCAGCAAATCTATTATATTGCAGATCGACAATAAATCTCAGCAAGTTTCTGCAAGTTAGTAATTGCATTTTTGCTTTCTCTCATTAGTTCAAGTTCTTGGTTCACTGTTGCTTTTGTTCAGATGTCTTTGGTCAACATTAGGAATCCCCTTTGAGAGCTTTATAGTTTTTGAATGGCCTTTAACAAACGCTGGGTGTATACCCAGTTGAAGCCAATGTGACTTACAACCCCTTACAAGATAGTGTAGAGAAATACTACGATGTTTTGAATACTTGATTTATGGTAACCTTGCTAAGCTCATTCTTATTGTGTCAATTTCAAAACTCTAATATGATTGATGTTGTTCTGCAGGTGCTTTACGGCATTCTCTGCAAGGTAGGCTGAGTAATGCCACAGGCAAAAGTCGAGATGAAATTAATTTGAAACTACGGACAAGTACAGGTTAGTTCATATTGTTACCTAGCTTCCAGTCTCTTCACTCATTAATTAATGGTAAGTGGTTGATTGAAATTTTATTTCTACTAACATGATTTTTATTGCAGCCCCACCCCTAAAGTTGATTGATTTACCTGGGCTTGATCAACGAATCATGGATGAGTCTATGGTAAGTGACTGTTTGCAGTTCTAGACTGTTAGTCTTCCAAGGGATATGTGGTAGGATTTATTTGATGTCTCAGTGGCACTGCTACTCCCTTTACTAAATTTTAACCTGGTAATCTTTAGCAAGAAAGTTTCATTTTTCCTTTTGTAGATTAGCGAATATGCTGAGCACAATGATTCAATTTTGCTCGTTATTATACCTGCATCTCAAGCACCTGAAGTTGCTTCATCTCGAGCCCTCAGAGTTGTCAAAGAATACGATGGAGATGGTAAAAACATTGCTATTTAGTTTTAAAGACCTTTTTTCCCTACTCGAGGGAGTGGGTTGCTGAAATGCTCACTTTATTCTTTGCTCTCTAATTATGTTCACCTTAATGCACCCCTCAAATATCCTTCCTTTTTTTCCCCATATTTTACAACATTGTTATTGTTTTAGTTGTTTGAGCAACTGAAAAGGCAATCAAATATTGATTTCAGGTACCAGAACTGTTGGTGTAATTAGTAAAATAGACCAAGCTTCTTCAGATCAGAAAGCACTTGCTGCAGTCCAGGCTCTTCTGTTAAATCAGGGGCCATCAAGAGCATCTGATATTCCATGGGTTGCTTTAATTGGTCAATCAGTTTCAATAGCTTCTGCACAGTCTGGAGGTTCTGAGAGTTCACTAGAAACCGCGTGGAGGGCTGAAAGTGAAAGTCTGAAGTCCATTTTGACTGGAGCCCCTCAAAGTAAGCTAGGCAGAGTAGCATTAGTGGATGCTCTGGCGCAGCAGATTCGGAGTCGTATGAAAGTCCGGCTTCCAAACCTCCTTACTGGGTAATGTTTCCTGGATTCTATATATCTTTTTTATTATATTGTATGTGTTTTCAAAGTCATTCATATTGTTGGAAGCACATGTCTTTAGGCTATGCTTAGTGCTGTGTTACAAAATGGTTATTTGGTTTCCAAAACCAGACAGTGAGTAAAATGTAGTTGGTTGCCTTGATATCAGAGCTTGGATCCTAGCCTCCACAAAGAAAAAATCCTAGCTTCCATCAAAAAGAAGAAAAACCTAGCCCCTCCCACTCCCCTCACAGTCTGCCCCCTGTGGAGGTGGGCCTAGTCATGGCCACGTCTTGGAGTTTTTTTGGCTGCTGATTGGTTATTTTCTTGTTGGTAGCTTGTATATTTTTTGGCTTTATTCTGGAGTTTTGGGTCCACTTTTTCTGCTGATCTAGTCCATCCTAGATGAGTTTTTGGTTTCTGGTTTTGGGGGGACTATTTCCTGGAACCTTTACTAATTATGACACAAAATTGTCAAAAAATTTAGTTTATATTGTTAATCCTAGGATTTTTCATTTCTAAGTGCTGTTCACAGCTCACTTGGCCATTCCAGTTGCATTGGCCTAATAAAATGAGCTTAATCAGTACTTAAGATATTTGTAATTGTAAGTATCAGCTTAGGACTTGGAAAGTTTCTGATTGAACAGCAATGTAGTTTAATTTACACCCCCTGCTTCAACGATGGTATTAATTTTTTTTTTCCCAAGTTAATTGGTTAGTTTCAATTCAACTTATACTTTTGTATTTTCCAGGTTACAAGGCAAGTCTCAAATAGTTCAGGATGAGTTGGTAAAGCTTGGTGCGTCAATGGTGCAGAGCGCTGAGGGTACCAGATCTCTAGCTTTGGAACTTTGCCGTGAATTCGAGGATAAGTTTCTCCAACACATTACATCTGGTGAGGTGAGTTCTTTTTGTTAAATGGCCATTTTTGTGTTCTAAGTATATTTTGTTGTATATTACTTTTTGTTTCCTTCAAATTATTGGTAAATACAAATACAATATATTGAATAGTTCATATAAGAAAGGTAGAAAAGTGGCAAAAAGATACAATCCCTCTCAAAACAACATCTCTCTTAAAAGTGGATGTATGTTTATTTAAAAATGCTGTAAAGCACTAAGCCCTCTTTTTTAATTTTATTTTTTTAATCAAGAAGTTTGTCCGATCATTGTTTGACAATGAGACGACCTTGAAGGTAGGTCTAAAATCTCATTATTTTGCTCCTTGCCTTGGGTTTTTAGATGCAGTCCATGTAGTAGTAATAGAAGAGTCGTTCTGAAATATCTAAATGTATTAAACTTAGCAATCATTCAATTTATACAATGTCTCACTAGAAGCCATATTAAGGTTAATATGTTGTTCCACTGCCATGTTTCTATCAGCTGCTCTGTTTCTATCAGCTGCTCATCCTATTTTTCTGTCCATTATTATGTATCATAGTGTCCATTATTTTGGATCATAGTTTCCATTAGCTTCAATTTTATCTTATAGAAAATGGCCCCTTTGTTGTTACTTTATGTGGTTTCTCAGATTTCTTCATGATATTTGAGAATAATTGGATCTTTTTTGGGTAGTTAGTACATTTTCGTTTCCTACAGTGAGATGGAATGTTTCAGGTTTAGGTAATTTTCATGGAGTTCCTTGAATTTTTTGCTCATATGGTTTTATAAATTACTTTGCAGGGTTCTGGATGGAAAATTGTTGCCAGTTTTGAAGGAAACTTTCCAAATAGAATAAAACAACTCCCATTAGACCGACATTTTGATATCAATAATGTGAAGAGGGTATGTTTTGTCTTTGCTTTGTTTCTCTTACACTCTGGTTTAAAAATTCTTTTAACTTCACATGACTTCTTGCTATCATTTTCTATCAGATTGTGTTGGAAGCGGATGGCTATCAGCCATATCTCATATCCCCTGAAAAGGGTTTGAGATCTCTAATAAAAGGTGTTTTAGAGCTTGCAAAAGAGCCATCACGTCTTTGCGTGGATGAGGTAAACCTAGCCATGTCTTGTTCTGCTTTTGCACAAGTCTGAATTTCTTGTCTTGCTGTTTTCAAGTGTGCAGAAAGCTATCGTGTAGTATTCACCTTCGTTTTTTCCTCCTCTTTATTATGTTTGAGTTTAGTGCAGAATAATAATTATAAATAGGATTTTCTCTGGCTGGAAAAATTGAAATCTCTGACTTTGATCTATTTATGAGTCTTAGTGTGTTGTAGGTCTACATTGCCTTGGGTTTCTTCTGATATCAAAATAATAATTGTTGAATAATATAAGTCCCACATCGGAAACTACACTAATTAAAATAAAATATATAATGAATGGTTCCACTACTAATATCATTGAGGCCTTTTGTGATAAAACTCCACACCTACTAGGCTTTGTAGGTGGTTAAGTTGGGGACAATTTTGGTGTTTCTAGTAGTGGGTCATTGACCCATCTCTCTGAAATTTAACATGGTATTAGAGCCAGGTTGATTGATTGGGCCTGAATTGGGCCTTTACTCTTACCCAATATGTGGAGTACACATGTTGGACTTGAATGTTTACCCCTACCCCTTATCCTATGTGACAGTCTCACGTGAGGGGGTGTGTTGAAGAATACAAATCCCACATCAGAAACTAGACTAAATAAAATATAATATTTGAGGAATGGTTCCACTACTAATATCATTGAGGCCTTTTGTAATAAAACCCCACACTTACTGGGCTTTGTAGGTGGTTAAGTTGGGGACAATTTCGGTGTTGCTAGTAGTGGGTCATTGACCCGTCTCTCTGAAATTTAACAATAATGTGGACTCATCTCTTTTGAATTTTATTATTTGATATGAATGAGTGGTCTTGGAGGGCTTTACCTACAATTAAATTCATCCCTTCACTGCTGTGCAATCTTAGCATGGACAATCGTATGAGTAAATATTGACTAGGAAATCTTGGCTGATTGATTAAATAGGTACACCGTGTCCTGGTAGATATAGTTTCTGCTGCTGCAAATGCTACACCTGGTCTTGGAAGATACCCACCTTTCAAGAGGGAGGTATGATAACTGAAATATTGTCCGGTTCTTTTTCGTTTTTAGCTCTTTGCTTCCTATAATTTTTCACAATGCTTAATCCAATGAATATATTCTGTATGGGTTAACTTTTTTTTTTCCCTTCAATTTATTTCAAGGTTGTGGCCATTGCAAGTGCTGCGTTGGATGCATTTAAAAATGAAGCTAAGAAAATGGTGGTTGCACTGGTAGATATGGAGCGTGCTTTTGTGCCTCCCCAACACTTCATTCGCTTGGTGCAAAGGAGGTAGTTTCTATTTTTTAGTTTGATCATGCATAATGTCCATTGAGGTTCCCGGCACAAACTGTTTAAGCTTCTGTACATATTGGACATCATGCAGTATTGCTGAAATCAATTCCTTTTGCATGTTGAGATGGAAGGAGCTTAATTAGCTACACTATTGTCATATAGCTTAAGTGTGCGTGCACACACATGTTCTTGCACACATCGTGTCCATATGGACTTTTTTATTAAATGTTTTATTTTTGAGTTGGTATTCTGATGTATACATGCAGCTTGTTATACTATCTATTGATTCTTGGTCTATTACAGGATGGAGAGGCAGCGAAGAGAGGAGGAAGTGAAAAATCGATCCTCAAAGAAAGGACAAGAGGCAGAGCAAGCAATAATGAACCGGGTAAGGGACTGACTCTTTGTAGTTATGTAAACTGCGATTAATGAAATTGAATATACTATTAAGTGGACAAATGAATTTATTTTACATAAAAAGTGCTGATTTTATCGTCTCTTAATTATTTAAGGTGCTTGTTCATGATTGTTCTTTATCTTCTGTTTTTAGGCAACTAGTCCTCAAACAGGGGGTGAGCAAGCTGGTGGAAGCTTGAAATCATTGAAGGATAAGGATAAATCTGGTAAGGACAGCAAAGAAGTACAGGAGGCTTCTGGTTTGAAGACTGCAGGTCCGGAAGGAGAAATAACAGCAGGTTTGTATGCAACTTTTTGCACATTATGACCGCTAGGAACAGGGATAGATCATGCATCTGATATACTGAACTTCTTGTTTTGTGAAACTGATGCTTGTTGTATTAATATGTTTGAAAAACAGTAAGCCCTGCTGGTGACTCTTTTTCTGAAGAAAAAAATTGAGTTTTCCTGACTGAAAGCACTTTTAGTGGTATTTTATAAAGATATATCTCATTTTTATTTTGCTAAATACATACTTATTATAGGAGGTTGCGTGAAACATTTTTTGAAAGCTTAGAATTACCTGCGACAAGGTTCTCTGGAGTCAATTGTCTGTTTTTATGCATGCCAGAAGTGCATTGTTCTCAAATTAGCATCCTTGAACATTATTTGGCAGTTAGCAGATCATTCCTTCACATTTTTTAAAATGCCTGTGTGAATTTTTGCAACAATGTCAAAACATACATACCAGTCACAGAAACTGATCACCTTGGTCAGGAAATGTGGAAACAAACATGCCAGGTCTTGTATGCTCTAGTTCAATCCCTCCCTTCCCCAATTCGTAACTAATGAAAATGATGATAGTAACTGTGGGAACTTTGAGCGATTGAAAGCACCTGTACTTCAAAAAAACTGTGTCATTAATCAGGGAAATGTGGAAATGTATTATCTTGGGGATATATTGGTCTATTGTTTCTTCATTATATGTTATGATGTGAATTCTTGAAAGCACCTGTACTAAGCTAGAGTCTTATTGTAGCTGACTGCACTTTTCTATTAACATGGTAAATGGCCAACTTTAAATTCAAAATCCATCTTGTGTTGGTATTCTATGGGCAAGGGGGATTTACTTAACCATTTTGATCTCTAAAGTTTTATAATTTGCACTTATTAATTTTAAAGTTTCAAATATTTGCAGGTTTCTTGTATAAAAAAAGTGCCAAGACTAGTGGGTGGAGCAAGCGATGGTTTGTTTTGAATGAAAAGACAGGAAAGGTTTGTAAAATTACACCCCAAGTCTATGATAAATCCAAGCTTATATAATTGCAATGGATTATGGTCTCTAGATATCAGATGGGTGTGTTTATATGATGCATCAAATACTCAACATATGTTGGATAAATTTGTATAGTGTTTATATGAATGATTTTTAAAGACATGGATCATTTGAGTTTATTTAAAGTAGTATTTTTGTGTGTGGGTATATATGAGTTGGGTACGTTGTCAAGTAAATGGAGTTCGTAATAGAAGGCCAAGGAGGAATCAGCTTTGTTTGTCAATCACCAAACCAGTCTGCATCCATTTCAAATAAATATAGAACATAATCCATATAAGTACTAAGGAGATAGAAGGGCCTTTCTTTGTCCATACAAAAAGCCACCTTACGAGTTATGCCTCATCTCAGTCCAGAAAAGAAAAAGAGTTGTCCTTTGTTGGAGAGTCTTGATCTCAATCAGAAGTTGTTCCATGCCTGCAAAATTTCTGGTGTCTCTTTCAAGCCGTCAGTACCAAAATATCTCTTTATCACTAACTTTCTATGCCATCCAGTATGTTGCCAATTGAAGTGATGGCACCCAACCAACCATCAGGCAGAGACACATATAACGTTAAAACTCCAAAAATGCATAAGAAATTGAGCCATACATTTCCTATTATCTTTCACATTCTACAACCATTAACAAGAAACCTGCCTCCTTTGGGGAACAAAGAATGAAAACACATCAAGGCTTGGTGGCTAAAATAACCACTTTCTTTATCTGGCTACTCTTTTGCTTATGTTTTTCTACTTAAAATTCCACTATTTGTCTTTTGATTATTATCAGAGAGGAAAGCCTTCATGTATAGTTTTATGTATGTTCCAATCCCTTTTGTTTGAGTCCGTATAAGATAGTGTCTTACTGCCAGACAAGAAGTCTTATAAAGGATGGAGTAGCACGTGCTAGCTCGCAGATTATATACATGTCCCAAGATGTCGGAATTGAGTCATTTGTTTGCTTTCTCTTTATTTTACTTCAGAATATTGGATTGTAAATGTGTTACTGTTGTTATTGCTACTCCTCTCACTCTTGCAAATTGATATCTGGATATAATTTGACCCTTTCTTTATTTCACAGCTTGGCTACACCAAAAAGCAAGAGGAGAGACACTTTCGTGGTGTCATCACTTTGGAGGTACGAGAACCCCTCCAATGCCTCACCTCTTCAAATTTAAGATTATTAGTTATCTTAATCAATCAATTGTAATCCTTTTGTAGCATTTTACATTGTATTGCCATCAGTTGTGGTTGCCTAGGAGTTATCTGGAAGTAATATTTAGTTTCCCAATGAATAGAAGTAGGATATGCTTTGATGCTGAGTTCTTTTCATTTGAATGTTTTTTCCTTGAGGTTCCAAGAAACATTTCACTTGATTTCTTGACTTGGTGGGCTTGATTGATTATGAATTTTGGGTCGAAGGTGCTAACTGTGCCTACTGGTTTAACTAGGCTTGACAGTGGTATATGTATGCTGTTTGATCTTTATGGAATCAAGTTAATCCCCTGATAGCATAATAGATATTTGTAATTGTGAAGTTGTAATTGGAATCAACTAAATTCATGTTGGTGTCAAAAATATGACCAGCATTTCAGATAGTAATGAAAATTTTGTTGTCTCTTTAGTCTTCTCATCCTGTGATCGAGAATGATGCGACGACCTATCTGTTTAGTCATCTTGGTGCATGCACAAAAGCCTTATATTGAACATGTGAACTCAACTTGTATATTGTTAAGAGCGGTCAGGGCTTCCACCATTCATTATGAAGCTGAATGCCAGTGGCAATAGTGACCAAACTCATTATTATTCTGCAGGAATGTAATATTGAAGAGGCTTCTGATGAGGAAGAACCACCTCCACCAAAGAGTTCGAAGGACAAGAAGGGAAATGCGTCAGAAAAAGCACCCAGTCTTGTGTTTAAAATTACTAGCAAAGTTCCATATAAGACAGTTCTGAAAGGTATATCCTTTTGTTTGGTTGTTGAAGTTGTCTGGCAGCAGATTCGGCCAGTCTGAAACGCAAGTTCAATCAACTTGATTTCCATTTTTCTTGCAGCACACAGCGCTGTTGTGTTGAAGGCGGAGACTGTGGCAGACAAGATTGAGTGGATAAATAAGATTGGAAAGGTTATTCAACCTTCTAAAGGACCACTGAGGGGTGCATCAACTGAAGGTGGTCCTACCATGCGACAAAGTCTTTCTGACGGTTCTCTTGTGAGTTACCGACTTCTGTCACTCTTACAATTATGATAAAATGAATGGATGACTGTATGTGAAAGTCATTGTGGAATCCTGTTTTTCTGTGATTCATTATTTTGGTACCTTCACTATCGCTATCTGTTTCTTTGTAGTTGTAATTCCCTGTGTCAATGGTCTACTATAATATTGTGAACCTGTAGCCTTAATTTTATTTGTTTATTTTTTATATCCAAAGTTCTGACTTCTCATGTCGATCTCTTTTTAGGATACCATGACTCGAAGACCTGCTGACCCTGAAGAAGAACTTCGGTGGATGTCTCAAGAAGTTCGTGGATATGTTGAAGCTGTTTTGAATAGTTTGGCTGCAAATGTCCCCAAGGTAAGCTTGGAACATCATCTTTGTATTTTTTTCCTTGTGATTGGACATTTGGAAGGTACCTTAATACATTTGTGATTGGTTGAGCAGGCAGTTGTTCTTTGCCAAGTTGAAAAAGCCAAGGAAGACATGCTAAATCAACTATATAGTTCTGTCAGGTTAATTTGATATTTTCTTTCCTGCTTTTTATCTACCTTTTAGCTTGGACTTGCTAAATAGGCCGCCTTTCATATGTTATATGTTGTTGATTGATAGTTGTGATAAATTAGTAATATATGTGCAGTGCACAAAACACAGTGAAGATTGAAGAGCTGCTTCAAGAGGATCACAATGTAAAGCATCGGAGGGAGCGCTACCAGAAACAGTCCACACTACTTTCCAAACTAACACGCCAACTTAGTATTCATGACAACCGAGCGGCTGCTGCCTCCAGCTGGTCCAATGGTGGTGGTGGTGCACCAGGTATGTAGTTAAGAGCTGTTCTCAAATTAATTTGCTTTGCTTATAAATTTATATGATATCCTGGAGTGAATGAATAAATAAATAATAGAAAGTGCTTATCATTTATAACATAGCTTTCCTATATTTCTTTCGGAATTTGTAGATTCATTTTCTTTTACTTGTCACCTGGACAGACCTCAAATGTTTTTAGTCCCCTGAATTTCTATGTAAATGCTTCTTTCTTTTTCTAACAGATTCTTAGATTCTTTGAAATCCTTAATTCTGATCAAACTCTACCTTTTCGCTTTTGAATTTTATTTGCTTAGTAATTTATGGACATTGTATGTTAAATTTGCAGAAAGCAGCCCAAGATCAAGTGGTGCATCAGGTGATGACTGGAGATCTGCCTTTGATGCTGCTGCCAATGGTCCAGTTGACCGTAATTCATCTATATCTAGGTCTTCATCCAATGGCCATAGTCGACATTATAGTGATCCAGCACAAAATGGTGATGTGAACTCGGGTTCAAACTCTGGTAGCCGTCGCACTCCTAATCGGTTGCCACCTCCACCACCAGGTTCTTCAGGCAGCAGATACTTTTAGATGTGCGTCTAGATTGATTAATTGATGATTTATATTTTCCTTGCATTCTTGGTGGGTGAGGCTGCTCCGCCCTACTACATGATTTTTCTAGTAGAGAATCCTTAGACGAGGAGAGAGGGTGTGTGTACATAGAAGATTACATTCCTATCAGGTTCTTACGGCTTGCCCCAGTGTCACAAGGATGGATTCAAGGCATACTTGAAACACTATCATATATTCCTCTATTCAATTTTTCTTTCCGCGCGTAGAATTTTACCTTTCTTTTCATTACCTTTCCTTTTTTATTTTCCTCCACCCATTTTTGGATACTATAGCTGTATTTGCCTGTCATGATTTTGATTTGATATGTACGTTCAAGCTTTGATGGCTTTGTAACATCTGGATTCTCCTCTGTAGAGGGATGGATATATTATATCTCTCTCAATGTCATATATTTTGTTTTCCAGTATTGAACCAACCCTTTTCAGTTTTTAGTTGCGGCAGATGGTTACTTGTGCTACAATCTGCAATATTCAAATTTATGATATTTCTTGCAATGAATTTTTCATTTCTCAAAGATTAGAAGAGGCTGATAGAACTGTTAAGTCTTTGATTTCGGTTTTTGTGTTGCAATCCTAAGTAAATTGTGGAAGGCATAAAAAGGCCAATATGATATTAGAAGCCTGATTTTTATCCACATTATGCAGGCGAATGCAACAATAAATTACCAAAGCGTTAGGTTGTTGGTGTCATCTATTATATTTGAATTGATTGACTATTTTTTGGGTTTTTTTGTTCCTGGTCGGAATGGGTATTCTTCTAAGAATGATGATTATTAAAAACAAAAAATTGAAAGAAAATAAGGATAACAAACTAAGGTAGCTCTGTAATTATATCTTCTGAGAAATGTCTCTTAAGGTAGCTTTTGCCCCATTGGGAGAAATAAAAGAAGTCCCATCTGAAAAGCTTCTATTCAACTTGATCCTCAATGCGGATGTTCAACCTCCTGAGCCAAATAGAGTGAACAATCATATTGAAAACATCAAATCTCTTGGAGGGTCCGTTTACCACAAAATGCCTTTGAACCTGTTTCACTCTCCTGTGCATTCTCAAATACTGACTCTGAGATATTCCCATTAGTATTGTTTTGATGTTTGGTATATCCTTCACTTGTATTTGGACAGAAAATGACTTCCAATCAAGAACATCACTGAATGGTGGAACATAGCTATCAGATATCAGCACAGGAATGCATTCAGCATATATGGCCTCCACAACTCTAGGGCTTGCCACTTCATAACCGCTAGGGCATAAGCAAAACCTGCTCTTCTTCAACATTGATTCGTAGGACACTCCATGGGGAAGTTGGTCGTAAACTTGCACATCTTGGTCTTTCTCTTTCCATTCATTTAGAAGCAAGTACCTTATGTGGCCATGTAGCCGGCCTGCGAAGAAGGCAAGAATCGACCTGCGAGATGGGGAGAGCCCACCAACAAGTCCTTTGGTTTCCCCGGTTCGGAGATGGATTTCTGGAAATGAGGCATCTTTAGAAGGATTGAATCCTTCAGAAGTGTTGGCGTTGCATAACACTCTTATGGACTTGTGGTACAAATGAGGAACATAAGAAGATGTGCGCGGCCCCTGTAGACAGACAAATTCAGTTCACAACATAAATTTGGTACCACTATTGTAAGCCTCATGCAACCAAGTCACCATGTAAATATAATGGACTATATTGTATAAACAGAGAAAACAAAAAATGAAAAGGAGAGGCAAAGGTTAGGGGAAGAAGGTGATATGATTTCTTACCCAATCATGGCAAGAAAGCATAAAGTGATCAGCGCCGAGGCTTCTATTCCAGTAGGGATGCTTATCGGAAATGACATTGACATAGTCGATGACAGCCCGTCCAATGGAGTCTGTGTTATGGGAGTCGGCCGCGTAGAGGTACTGAACCAACATCACCACACTAAATGGGAGAAAATAAACCAGGGCCTCATCAGGGTCTCTGGTTTTGTAAATGTTATTGTCCATTTCCATTTCATGAATAAACCTCCCTTCTGTAGAATATATGCTCTTGCAAGGACCATTGTGAAATATTGGCGGGTCTCCTTCTTCATATACATATATCTTGAAAAGCCTCTCCATCTCCAAATAACTCCTGCAGTTCAATCAATTTAATTTTTCTCTGATTTATAAAGAATCATTAACCAAGTCGTAAAAACTATTTGTACTAATAATTAAGATTGTAATTAAAATACCTGTGAAAAGCATTTGCATTCCTGTATATTGGTCCTTTAGGAACATAGTCGGGATCTTCATGGGTAGAGGTTAGATTTCGAACTCGAGCAGCTTCTCTTATCGAAGCCCGAACTCCAGCCAAATTTGCTTCAAGTTTCTCTAACCTACTATATCTCTTTATAGTTACTGCTGATGCAGAAGTCACATTAACTTCATCAGCTCCTAGGCCTTGATCATTCCATACCATCTCTTGTTTTTCTCCCTGTGGTTATGCAACACCAATAGAACAATGAGCTACTTTGTCAACTTGAAGAAACACATTAATGGTACATATAGTTAAAATGTTCATGCATAAAAAAAAAAAAAATCAAAATCTTGATTACAATTTGATGAGGGAGAAGATGTGTTGTTGTTTCATTTGGTTTCAACGATGATGAAGAATTAATATGATGAGCTCCTGCAGCCTCAAGCACTTGCGAAGGTCTTGATCTTGTAGAGACAGATAGGGATGAAGAATAGTCAGTCTCCAATATGTTGTTGCCAAATCTCCATGTCCATGAAGACGAACCCGAAGTGCAAACAAGCACTGATATCACAAAAAAGGGTACTACAAACACTAAAATTAAAACTGAATAATATGAAGAAGATGACCACAATGCTGAAAACAAAGAATATGGCTTATGGAGAGGCTTCATCTCTCTCTCTCTCTCTCTCTCTCTCTCTATGGTCATCCACAAATCACAATTACACTATATGTGCATGCAATACTAGAGTACTGAATGAGCTTATTGTGCTATTGATGGATTCATTACTTAAACTGCTGGTTATTCCTTGCTGCTCATAAAAGTCATTCTTTGAGAGAGGGTTGTGTGGCAAAGCTTTTTGGTGTCTCTATATATATATATTTGTGTGTGTTTCTGGCCATGAGATGCTTCCTTGCTACTTGATCCAAGTTTGGCTCTCTTTCCGAAAGCTACACAACTTTCATATATATATTTGCATTATTTTTCCTGTCATTCATTTTTTTCTTTCCAATTACTGCTACTCGCAATCACTGATGCAGGGATCCTAACCTAACCAACAAATTAGAAATCAGAAATAAAAGAATTTAAGGGCTTAATAGTATGGGGGATTATAATATTATGATACAGAACGTGTTTATTATGCTTGCAGATAACAAGGCTCTCTAACTTCCAAGTATCAATTCCCAGTAATCAATCTGGTAAACTATTTAAACTAATGCAGTGCACAACTAATAAAATATCTCAATCCTGACTCAGGTATCAGACAGTGGTAGTTTAACCCAATGAGATAGCTGTTAGCATTTTATAATGAATATGAGTGTATTGTATTATAATAGTGGCAGGGTGTAAGGATACATAAAAGAACAGTTTCAAGTACAATAGAAACTCAAGAGCCCTTTCTTTGATACGAAATAATATTTGATTATATGCACCTAAATTCAAAAATGGAACCTACTTCATCACCAAGTCATCTTGGGATGCCCTCAAAGTCCGACTTTCTGTCTGACACCGTCACCGTCACCGTCACCGTCACGTACACTGACTTTGATTTTGCAAACATTTTAGAGAATCCAAAAAATGTAATATCCTACCAGGCTCTCCTACGAAAGTTGAGTTTTTTCCTTTCACTTCATCTTAATAATTATTTATATTTTCTACAAGGGCACAGCCGTTAGTTTGGCAAGGAGGAAAATTTCCACTACACACACTGGTCGGGAAGAGGTTTTAAAGTGACGATTTGAATTTAGAGTGTCTGATTTTACTTCTCGCCTCATGCTCATTCTTTTCCCACTTTAGACCATATCTTGCGATTTGCACAACTCGGAGTTTTGAGGTGCTCTATAGTTAAATTTTGAGGTTAACAAATGTACAATTCCAGTGGTTTTATTCTTGCCACCTATGAATTGTCCTCATTTTGCTAGCCTAGACAAAAAAGACAAAGAAAGGGCTAGCTACCACTCCAAAGTCTCCCCTGTTTCTTTATCAATCATGACAGTCTCGTTTCTGAATGAGGTAGTATTATTATTAGTAGTAATTATAACACGCACCTTAAAAGATTTTAAATCATGTATTAATGTTGACCATTTTGTTATCATCTTTTGTAAAACTAATTGCGCTAGTGTTTTCCGTTTGGAGGGTACCATCTCCATGTGGAGACAGAATTCACTCAGAAGTCAAGAAGAGCCCTTTCAAAAGTCAAGAAGAGCCCCTTACTTTCTAATTGCAGTACAAACCAAAAATTGCAGGCCAAGAAAAACGTTTCTACCTCTCTATTTGTTGTTCGCATTTTAAATGGAAAGGGTCGGTTGTTGATTTTGGACGATAAGTTGTGCTTCACTGCCCAGTATCGGATCCAAATGAAATTGTACTTTTTCGGTTGCAAAGTTAGGAAGGAGGAGGAGGATTTTCCCACACACACATTGTCAAAGTGCAATGGAGTCGAACCTAAGATCACAGGTTTGCAATTCAATGCCCTTTTTCAATGAACTAGACCTTGTTGGATGTAGTGAAAAAGAAGTAAAACCATTCCCCACAAGAAAGCTATAAAGCTCCAAGATATGTTTACCGTTTATAATTATTATTAAGGGAACCAAAAAAAGAAAGAAAGAGTTATTGCAATGATTATAATGATGATATAAATAAGACAAGGATACAGCTCAAAAGTAAAAAGAGCCAGGAAGAGCTCAACCGACAAAATTTCCTGGACTGGTCTGTTCTATGAACACTAAATGCCATATAAACACTAACCGCCATATCTATGAAAAGCTTCACAAGAGCTAACAATGAAAAAATTAAACATACAAGAAATATTATGATACCCTTATTATCTACAGATTGCTGCTTCTCCCTCACCTTTTCAACCTCAGATCTGCAAAGCAATAACAATTGTGTTAAGAATACAAGCATCTATATGAACTGTTCACCTAGCAGAAACAAGTAGTAGATGAATTCAGGCTAGATAGATGGACGTGAGCATTAAACCATTGTTTATTTTTTTCGGTCGCTTCAGCTCACATATATTTGATGAAAACAACGACGGAAAACATGCATAAGTTTGCGTTATCTTTAAATTAACTTGCTTAAAAATTAATCCATGTATATAACTACCCTTTACGAGCTCATATAAAATATTTATTAGATTTCAAACTAAAACAAATTTGAGGGCAAAGTTCAAGAAATATACAGAATTTGAAACAGTTCAGTTTTCTTAAGTTTCTTTTTCTTTCTTTATTTGCTGTAACTTTAAAATGATTGAATAAACTAAACAAAACAGACGTTTGGAAAGAGGAGCTAATAAGATTGCGTGCACTAAATAGTTGCTCCCCAGAAAAACGTAACTTGTCAACTCAACATTGCATCAATGTAGAAAAGAAAATTTCAGTACATATAAACTGGAGAAGTCTTAAAACAAAAGATCGAACCCTGACCTGAGGATAGCATTGTCCCTGACCAAATTACCCAATTGCATGGAGACTAGGGACTGCCAAGATATAAGGTTGTGAACATCTTTAGCCTACAAGGACAAGAAAACATTTCAAAAAAGTATAATGCATAATACCGCCAATAAAGAAAAGGCAATACCAATATTTCCAAGAATAATGACAAAGCTAATAATGGTCAAAATTCTATGAGATAAGAGTTTTACATACAAAGATTTCCTGGCTTTCAAGGAGATTCCTTATGTCTTCTCTGATCTTCTGTACATCTAAATCTTTTTCACCCAAATCTTTGTCGAATTCTCTGAAAATACTGCCATATTTTGAATTAGATTCCTCCAGGTATCGCTCCAGAACTGATAAACTAAAATCCAAGGAACGAACTTTCTGCATTAGTATTTTAAGAACGGTGTCCCCAGGCATCCTGTTAACTTGTAGATGGCGAACCTCTTTGATAGCATCAGGCACTTCACTTTTCATTATTTCATTGCTCAAGTCAGACTTTCCAACTGCATCTTCAGGTTCCAATTCTTTAACAATATTATGAAAAAATTCATCAACCTCAGGGGAGTCTGGGTTGGAAGACGTAGGTTTCTGGTCAACAGTTGCTCCCTCAGAAACAAACGGACTGCTTTCAACAGAAATCAAATCCTCAAGCATTCGCTCAACAGCATCCACTCCATAAATTTCAATAACACTGAGTGTGCAATAGAATTCTGAACCATGATGGCTCAAAAGATTCAACTTTATATATCTCACCCACTTGGGTTCCTGAAGATCATACCTTTGTGCAAGCTTATTATTTGCAGCAGTGAAATTCCCAAGTAGAACCCATTCATCTGTTGGATAGACCAAACTGCCAAGCAGCTCAAAAGCCTTTAAATTAGAAGAATAGTGCTCATGATTAGCTATTTGAATTGTATCTACTAACGTTTCTTCTGAAAGCTCTATATCGACAAATTTTCCTTCTGCAGAACATGGATTGCGAAGGTACTTGTCCTTATCCCTGCCTAAGATATTAGAGGCACCCTTAGCTTCCTTGTTAAAAGCCAAGACCTTGGCTCCCTTTGCAGCTGAAGCATAATTGTATTCAGCACCACCAGGCTCCACTCTGTGTTTTATGCTTCCAGCCTGACCATTTCCAGATTTAGTTTTGGAATTAAATGTTTTGCTCTTGAACTCATCAAGACCAAGGGGCACAGCACGAGGTAGGCGGCCATTCTTTGGAGCATCATTTTCAAGTTTCACACCTGAACCAGAGCTCTCCACCTCAGGTTGCCCACTAACAGCTGAGTCAAAAAATATATTTCCTTCAGCTGAGTCATGGTGGCTACTTCCTTCAGCTGAGGCACATTGTCTACTTCCTTCACTAGCAAAGAATTCACCATTTAAACCACTGGTTTCAACACCATTTGCGCACACACCTCCTGAATAGTAGACCAAATCAGTTTCTTTTTGTATATCTACAGAATCAGAGTGTTCATCCCGGTCCAGCTTAGCTTTGTCCCAAGTTGATATACCAACTGGAGATACAGTGGATCCATCTAACAGAAAGAAGAGACAAAATAGCTCATAACAAGCGGCATGCACGGAGTAAATCATAAAAATCACACTAAAAGTGAAAATTGATAAAAGAAAAAGAAGAAATAAGATGAATGTAAAAAGCGAAATTAATAACAGTGTTTCATCAAAGAATTCACTTGTTTGCAAAGGGAGATACAGACAGTCAATTTATCCAGAGATTTTCAGCCGAAATTTCGCTCAGGATATCTCAAAGCATGCTAACACTGCAAACCATCTTAATCTCAGGGAAGTTTCATGAAATTGCAGAAACCTTCCAGACGATTTCCTTGCTTGGGCACGAATTTTGGCCTTGCACTGAAAATACTGAAAATACTTCGGGTGCTTCTCTACTAAGCACCCCTATTGTGCCCTTACACAAGAGTTGACTGCCTCTTGGGTTTCCTAAATTTAAAATCTTAAGCTCTTTCCCTGTTTTTTTTTTCAACCAATGTCAGATGGTAAATAAAAGGTTGAAATGTCCAGTTTCCAAGCCTCCCTGGCCAACTAGACAGTCCTCAATAATATAACCTGCAATGATTTCGCTCTTCAACAGTTAGGAACCCAATCAATTTTCCCAGTCTTTAAAATTTCCCAAAGCCCAACCCTCAGCACCAGCAGCCCCATTTTCTCCATATTGGCAGCCCTATCATCAGCAGCATTAGTCGTCCATCATCAATTTTCCCATTTGTGATTCTACCCAAGTACCATGCCAATGCAACATCTCTTCGTGATTCTTTTTCTGTTGAGTAAAAGTGTATCAATGTTGAGATGTACACATGTACAAAGAGCTTCCCTACAACTAATGTCCAAATGTACAAAAGGGAAGAGCTTTGCTCTAAATGAAGTTGAGGTATCATATCTGCAGCCACATGCAATAGTAGTGAAGTATGAATACCATTTAATCTTTATTTTTGTTTTTACGAGAGTGATATGAATATTTGATTGAGTATATGAGGCTATAAAAACTAGAAACTAGATGGTTAAACTAAATCCTTACTTGGTTTGTTGAGTAGTCAGCAGAGAGTATTATATATTTTGGGATTAATTAGTATGCTTTCTAGAGATTTTATTTATTGAAAATTTCGTACATTTTTAATTTTAAACTTTGAGTGCCAAATGGCTTACATGTCAACACCTCAAGGCTTATGCCTTGCCTTGTCATTCATAGTTTGCTCATTTTTCTCCTAATTTCTGCTGCTTCCCCTAAAATTTTACTGATATCTACATTACTGTGTTTTCAGATCGTTGATATTTCTAACTTGTTTTCAGGTTATGATCTGCAATTTTCATTATTGTTTTTCCTTTCGGCTATTAGCTATGGAGCAGAGAGGTTTTAGGTACAGAAAACCACAAAGACATGCCTCAATAACTCTTCTATAATTATATCTAGTTGAATCTGAGCTGCTGTACAACATATAATAATAATATGTTTTCAGTGGCTTATTAAAAATTTCCCCAATCTGGTTTTGATTACAAGTCTACGCAAATGGAAAAATCTTTCATCTTTGGATCCTCCCAAATTATACCCATGCATGAATTTCAAATTATTTTGCATATTAAATCGCTCAGTGCACCACATCCAGGATCATAGTTAAATGAGTCACTGAAGCAGAAATGTAGCAAATAATATCATAACATATAAATCACAACGCTAAATTGGTGAGTCAAACAAAAGAAAAAGGAAAAAAAGATTAATATATGCAATGTAATGGTCGAGCTGATATTTCAGGTAAACAAGAATAAGTAGAGGACCACTGATTCTAAGCCAAACTCAGCATCAGAAGCAGTTTTGCAACCAAACAAAAATGGTGATCATATTCACTGCAGAAGCTTAGTGCTTTAGATATTATTTCAGAAATTCACGAACAGTTCATAAAGGAAGCCAACAGAAGAAAATTATATTGAGTAGAGAGGTTACCTCTGTATCCATCTCCACGACTGAACCATAAGCTGAAAAGAAAGACAAGCCCCCACAAGACAAAAACTAAAGACAGAGACACCTTATACAAGCGGCTCCTTCCGCCGAACCCCAAAGCTCTTCTTTGCAGAAGAGCTCTACGTGACCTTTGCATTGCACATCAATCCAATCCACTGCTGAACGCTGAAAAAACAGAGAACAGAGTACCCTGTACCGAACAAAACATAGACTTGAGTTGAGTTCCACTCTAAAAAAAAATAAGAAAATGAAATTACATACGTTTCACAGCTATGATTGTTGTAAATGGATTCCAATCCAAGTCAATGAATCAATCAGAATATAATATATAAATAAATATATATACAAACATGTATATATGTATATACAATATATACAAACATGTATAGCTTGCAGATTCAGCTACATGCAACTACATTTTCAAGCATATGTGAAATGAGTTACCTTTAATGGAAAAACAAAATGAAATGTTTAGATTGCAAGCTATGCAATTCAGAGAAAACTTAATGGGTGAAATACCAAACCGAATTATCTGGTAGCTGTACAAATTGATGAGAAAAAAAGAAGAAGAAAGATTGAGTAGACACCCATTTCAGTAAATTGAAATGGGAATTCTCCACCAAAAGAGCCAAATTCACCTTAGCAGCCAAGCAAAACAACCTTTTGATCTCTAAAAGATAGACTCTTTCACCAAAACTGATGGCGAAATGAGTAAAACAAACAAAGCCCATGAACTAAATTAAAATAGAAGATGAAGCAACCCTTCATGCCAGCCTGGTTCTGTCTCTAAAATTCAAAAAAGATCTTCTTTTTATTAGAAAAGAAAAGCAAAAAACTACAATTATATAAATGTATGCAGATCTTAGTCTAAGTGGATAGACAACAATTCCCGCTTCAATTGGGTAACCAAAGATGAGATCCAATTCAAATTAATTAAAAAAAAATCTATAATAAAAAAACCAAAGAAAAGCAAAATGTTCAAAAGAAACAAAGAACAAGAATCACATGCCGACCTTGCAGGTTGGTGAATCAGTCGGTATCGTATTGAAACGATCAACAAATAAGAACAAAGCAAAATCGGCAAAGCGGGGATATTTTCGAGATTAGCGAACGCAAATCAGAAATGCGAAGTCATCGTAGAAGAGCGAAAACAGAGAGTCAATACGGCGTAGTTTAAGGAGATTGTTCCCGTTGCCTTGAGCGTCAAACGTCTTCCCCCTTTTTATATTCTTCTTCATCGTCGTCGTCACTGCCTGTGTCGCTTTCTTTTGTAACGGTTTTGCTTCGATTTGATTTCGCCGAATAGTTACTTTTCGATAACAGTTATTTATTTATTTTTATTTTTTTGAAATTCAAACATTTTTTAATTTTTTTTACCCTTTGCCTTTTTCAAAATTGCAAGAATGAAAATCTTGGGGTTAATCTGTAAAAAGCTTGTTTGGATGGTGGATTGAGGCTTTTGGTGTGTCGGGTGGCTTTAGAATTGGAGAAAAGCTTCTCGGCCAATATCACATGGAAGTGTTAGCATTATCACGCGTGTCATAGCATTATTGGCCGGATAATAAAATAGTGTTATTCCCGTTTCATGAAAGTCTTTCTCCTAAAATTATTGGAGAAGTAAAGGAAGTTGTGTCGCTTTGCCAAACAACAACTATTTTGGGGATTGTAAAAAAGAGACCACCATTCATGGGAATTTTCAGAACTTGAGATGAGGAAATCTAGATTGTTATTGTAATCCATAAAAATAAAATAACAAAAAAGAAACATCCTAAGCAAGCAAGCATATAGAAATGAAGAAAAAAGAATGAGGGAAGGATTGTTGGTACCTCTTTTTGTAAAAGCAGCTTTTACCTTGTGCATTAAGGCATACGAGCAATTCTTTCTGCCCAGTAAGAAAAAGAATTTTAGACTTTCTCAATGCCCACATTGGACAGGATAATAGGTATTTATAAAACTGACAAGGGCACTAAACCCTACTACAAGTTAGAAATTCTAGATATTTTTTCTTTTCTCAATAAGCCAAAAAAATCGAAATAATTGAACCCTTTAAAAAATAATAATAAAAAAAATAAAAATCTTACATGCTAGACAAGATGCTTGGATTTGTGCCTTATGAATTGCAGATTGCATTCCATTAATGCAAAACTTACTATGTTTTTTTTAAAAATGTGAAATTAAATTTTAAAAAGCTTTCGCAATTATTTTGTCATGAGTGGATGACCAGGAGGATGAATGGAAATGTTTTGTTTTTGTCAGTGGAGTGAGCTGGAATCGCATGCATATCATTGCCAACATCTAGTTAGTACGTGGCACTGTAGCACGTGGCAGTGCCAGTATGTTTCTTACACGTATGCATTGACAAATAGACATGAGCTGTACCTGCCTTCCCTCTTAAGTCTAAAATACTACCGACGTGTCCAGCGGGCACAGCTCGAGCTTATCTCTGCTCACCACCACATATCACAACAAAAAACCAAAACATCCCCATTTCATTGTTAATTATTGATTGAGTTTGATTTAATGCATTCGCCTTCCCTCTTACGTCTCAAAACTAAACTACACCACGCTACTGCCGACTAAAATTACCGACATGTCCAGCGGCCAAAGCTCTTCTCCACATCGAGTATAATTTTTATGAGATAAAGATAATACATTGTATTTATAATTTAGACACAAAGATCGATCCAATACAAAAACAAATAGTCACAGAAGATTATTTCAAATACGGAATCGCAGTAATGAGAATTTTTTTAGCGTAATAAGCATTTTGAACTTAATAAGCATTTCCATTATTAATTATCGAATGAGTCGATTTAATATATTTGCTTTATAAATCACAAAAAAATAAATTACTGAATTTTTTTTAATTATCAAAATGGTCCCGAAACTTATCCCAAAATTATATTTTGATCATCTAATTAAATTATTCGCTTAAATGCTACTTCAACTCTCAATTTTGTAATGTGATCGAAGTAAGATACCTCAAGGTCAAAATTAGTAATGTGAGCCTTTAAAATGGACTTGAAGATCTTCCCAATAACTTACGCATTCTTAAATGGATAACATCTTCCCCATCACCTTTCAACGTAGAGTGTAATAGTTGCATAAAACATTTTCTGATGGGAACAAAACTATATCCTTTTACTCATTTGATCTTTTATAACTGTTTAACCAGGGAATCTAATTTTGCTATGCTTTTGCAATTGACAGCCTTTACATGTTTAAGGACTTTGCTCGCCTTTTGTTTTTTTGTTGTCATTCGATATGGAGAGAAGGGGTAGAGTTTGGCCCACATTTTCACTGTGGTGCTATCCCATGTGAAAGGAGATTGTCTATTTTGACTTGAGCGTTAAACGCCGTGCCCCTTTTTATTTTCTTTCATCATCCCCATCATTGTGTGCCTCGCTTTTCTCTTGTAATGATTTTGCTTCGATTTGATTTCGTCCAATAGTTGCTTTGCAAAAACACTTTTTATTTTGTTTTGCTTTGAAAATTTAACTGTTTTTTTCACCCTCTGCCTTCTTGGCAAGAATGAAAATCTTGGGGCTAATTTGTGAAAAGCAGCTTTGGATGGTAGAGGCTTTTGGTATGTCGGTTGGCTCTATAATTGTTGGAGTAGAGGAAGTTGAGTCTCCAGTCTTTCCCCAAACAGCAACTATTTTGGGGCTTCTAAAAAGACAACTATTTGGAGAAATTATACAATACTACTGTAGTATCACGTGGCAATGATACACGGTATTACAGACGAATGAGATAATGACATATGGGCAACAACTACAATAGAGAGAAGCAACGTTAATTGGTGTTAATCTCACTGTCTGAGAAACTTCTTCTCGTACCCACCTTCTCAGTTTTCACCATCATCGACGACAACCATTGCCATTTCTGCAAGATTTTTTGAAAAGCAGTCATGTTGCTTCTTCACAAAGCTGATGAAGAATTAAACCAAAAATGGGTCATCAGTGACTATCCGTTAACTAGTTCTTATATGAGGGATATTGACGTTAGATGAGGAAACTTAGTGGATATGTTCGCTGATGCCTCCGGATCTTCATATTCCTCTTAATTTCTCCTTTGTTTTTTTTCTTTCTTTAAATTTAATTGAAATTACCCTTGCCCCAATTACTTGGGTGCTAGTAAAGGAAAATCATGAAAGTTGTAGTTGTCCAGGTGTGCCGTCATCTCATTGGTCAGTACTACCATCTGTCAAATGCGACGTGGTAGTACAGTACCACTGTATAATTTATCCACTATTTGTGGGAAATTGGGAATTTTCAGGACTTTTGATGAGGAGATTTCAATTCTATTTTTATTATAAATCATAAAAAAGAAACATCCTCTTTTTTTTTTTTTTTGGGTGAAATAAGGGAAACCCCTAGAAAACAACTAAACCCCGCACATGAGTCGAGGCCTAGCAAGACCAAGTAAGTCATCCATCAACAGAGAGCTAATCCAGACAGGGGCCTCATCACAGAAGCAAATTCCCAAGTCCAGATTATAACTCCAGTTTGCCAAACAATCCGCAACACAATTCTTTTCCTTGTAAATGTGGACAAGGTGACAATTTCCAATTTGTCTCATGAGATCACAACAACTATGCACCAAAGCAGCAAGAGGATGACATTGCAATGAGTTGATTTGTTGAACAAGTGAGACAGCAACAGTAGCATCCATTTCAATAGCAAGGTTAGTGATACCTTTCTCAACAACAAGCTTTAGACCAAAATATAGGCCCCAAACCTCAGCCTCCAGGATATGACCTTGGCCCAAATTCACAGCAAACCCGGCAATCCAGTCACCTGAGAAGTCACGGCTAACACCTCCTGCTCTAATAATATTAGTGGCAGCCCTTCTAGAACCATCCACATTCAGCTTAAGTTGACCAATTGTAGAAGGTTCCCAAGCCAAAAAAACAAGTACTCTATCAGGTTTCTTGCCAAAGCCATTAGCGGCTTTAACCCACTCAACAACCGCAGTAAAGATGGTTTTCCTAGGATTAAAAGGCAAATCCACTTTAACGTTAAAAATCTGCTTGTTACGCCAATTCCAGATATACCAACAAGTAATGGCAAAAATAATATTCCAACCAATACCATTAGGGCCTTTAACCTTAGAGAGCAAATTGCCTAGGAACCAAGGTTTTAGCTCATATAGGAAGAAGTGAGGAGATGAATGTAAATTTACAACAGAATTCCATACCATCCTAGCCCTGGGACAGTCCCTAAGAATATGAATAACAGATTCAGTTTGCCAACCACACAGAAGACAAGAAGGATAAGAAGTTAGATTCCTCTTGGTTCTTTGCTCATTGGACAAGATTTTACCTTGATAAGCCAACCAAATGAATATATGAATTTTGGGAGGGATTTTCATTCTCCATAAGTCATTCCAAAAGGGATCAACATCTCCCAATTCTCTAAAAACATAGAGTATGCAGATTTAACAGAGAATAAGCCATTTGAAGACATACCCCAGATTTGAGAATCATGTACAGAGTTCCCAAACCCAACAGAGACAGAAGTGATCTTTTGAACCAAATCTTCAGTAAGAGCATTCCTGAGCTGGTCCACATTCCACCAACCATTCCTAAAAAAGTTGTCAACGTTGCCATTCAATTCTTGGATATTCAACACCCCATTATGTTGCATTAGAATCTATTACAACTATGGCACAAAATCAAAGCTTATAGAAATGAACAAACAGTGTATGAATCAATTAAACAAAATCAAAGCCATACTAGCAATTCTGCCAAGCAAGAAAAAAAAAATTCTGACTTTCAATGGGCACATTGGGCAGGATAAGAGGTATTTATATATATATATATATAGGGGGCGGATCCGTGGCACCATATTTTTGACACAAGTTTTGACACAAGTTTTACACCTTTAGATTTATAAACTTTTAATGGTTGAGATGTACTTTCATTTCTCAAAACAATAAATTTTCTTCAATTTATATTATTTATTCGTTGGGATTAAAATTGTGATACCATATTAATTAAGAATTCATTCTCTCTCTCATCTCATTAATTATCTTTAATTAGTTCTTTCCCTTTCCTACTAGATTCTTTTGTTCCTTCGCTGCCTCTGCATTTTTTACTCTCTCTTTCTTCTACATTCATCATTCGCCTGCGAACTTCTCTTCTCTACGAATGACATCTTCCATATGGTCTGTGGAACAAAGAAATCTTCCATATTTTCTCTACTAATTTGGATTTTCTTCGAGTTTCTCATATGCTATGCTATGTTTTAGCTCTAACTTTATATTCAACATCTTCATAACCAATATTTATTGAAAAAAATTTATTATGTGATAAAAATAAAATATTAAGAAGAAGCAAGAAACTAGATTGTACGATACTATAGATTAAAATATAACATTATTAAAAAAAATGTAATAATTATTGGTGGGAAATTGTAAGATGTAGAGGGGAGATGAATGAATGGAGAAGAAGAGAGAGACACAGAGATGCAGAGGGACGAAGGGCAAGAGCCAAATAGGAAATAAAGAGAATGAAAACTAAGGCGCGTTACTTCGCTAACTCTGAAGTAATTTTGATTGAACAGAAACAAAGACCCAGTTTCTCTCCAACGCCCACAAATTGGCTAGATTAATGTGATCTACTCTGCAACTTGTTGTGTAGATTATTAAAACAATGATTTATCAATATAAATCTTAACTCTAAGGATTAATTGCTAGTTTGTGATTTAGATGGAATGGTTTGCTGAAATTGGATGGCTAGTTTGTGATTTCAGGGTCACTGAAAAAGCAAGAAAAAGAAGAAGAAGGGAGGTGGTGTTAATGAGAAGGCACGAAGAAGAGAAGAAGAAGAAGTGCCTTGTGTCAATAAGCCATCAAAACTTAATTAAATGAAGAGAGAGGAAATACAAAAGTCAATTAAAATTTATTTTCAATAATTGCTTATTTAAAGAATAAAATAATTAATTTGTTTAATCACATCCATTGATAGTGGGCTAATCCAAGGGTTTAAAACTTGTGTCAAAATTTGTGTCAAAAATATGGTGCCATGGATCCACCCCCATATATATATGGTAAATGAGGGCACTGATAACAGCAAAGGGTTTTAATAAAAGTTAGCGTTTGTAGATATTTTTTCCTTCTATTTTTTCGTGTATCACAATAAGAATTTGAATTATTGGACCCCTTTTTTTTTTTAAACAAAACAAAATATAAGAATTCGACCTTATTTATATTTTAAATCACTCAAAGCTGCTATGTTGCACATACAACTGAAATCCCTTGATTTTGATAGCAAGAGTTGAATGCCTTTATAAATCTATATATTTTTAAAAATATATTGTGACTTTCCGATTAGTTAAAAGAGACAACCCTTGTTAACGGGGCCTAGCTCAGTGGAAAAAGACATTGACTTGTAGACTAGTGGTCTCAAGTTCGAACCCTCATGGGATCAATGTGTATGTGAGAAAGCCCCCACCCCTCCTAACTTTGGCCAAGAGAGAGAGAGAGAGCGCTCTTTCCAATATTTTACTTCATCCATAATCATTCATATAAGATTAAAAAAAACTTACAGAAAATTGGGCATTTGTCTTGTGGAATTTTAACATAAATCCAAATCAACCAGCTTTTGTTTGTAAAAAAAGAAAAAGAAAAAGAAAATAACTATTGAAATAGAAATAGCAACCTTCCTTGAAATAAAATGAACTAGCTAATAACCTTTCCATGCTAGACATGATGCTTGGATTCGTGCTTTATGAATTGCAGATTCCTTTCCATTGTTGCAAATTTTCTTGTTTTTACGTACTATGTTTGTTTGAAATGTTGAATTACATATAATAAAACTATTACAAGTATTTAATTACCACGACCAGGATGCATGAAAATGTTTTACTATTTTGTCGAATAGAAAACAATTGAACTAGACTATAATTTTTTATCTAAAGAATAACCGCAATAATATTTCAATAAAATAGATATAAAAAGATTTTTTTTGTCGAATAGAAAAAAATATAGTTTCTAATAAATCAAAATTACAAAACTATAAATTCATGCATCTCCAAAACAACCAGTCAAAAAAGTGGCTGGAAAGACAAAAAGGGCATCCAAAACAACAGACCAAGGAGGATCCGCCAAGCGAGGAAACCAGCTTATCCAAGTTAATGCATACGGGTTAGCACAACAGTAGAAAAGTGGGTTAAACACTCCCCTCTTTCCAAAGTGCACCCGAGTTTGATTCATGTAGGAGACAATCTTGAGACAACCCAATATAATACTCCCCCTCTCTAATGAATGAGAAAAAAAAAAATCAGCTTTTTGCTGGTATTCGTAATCCCGCTAGAGTTGAGACTGACTGGATTATAGTTAATCCAATCCAGGATGATTTGGGGCACCATACAAAGGAGTAGGATTGTGGATTCAATACAGTGTTTTTATCCAGACCACCAAGCGGGTTCGTTCAGACTCGAAATAAACAGAGGAAATGAAAAATTGAACATTAAATAAATAGTACCGCCGCACGGCTTAAAATAAAAAGTATAGCCGAACGGCTTTACTGTTTAAATATATTATTTATTAGATATTTATAAAAATACCCAATCCTAGACATGTATTTATAAAAATACCCAAGCACTATTTAAACATAGAAACATACCCAAAATCAACCCCACAATCAACAATTGTATATTTTTTGGGTGTGTTTATAAATAGGTTTTGAGTGTGTGTAATGATGGGTTTTGGGTATGGTTATAAAGTGTTTTGGGTGTTGGGTATTTTTATAATTTCAGCCCCCATTTTGGGTATTTTAGTGAAACTCCCATTATTTATCCCCTGTTGATTTTTTTTTTTTCTTTTTCAAACTTATTACACATATAAAGAATTAGCATTTCCCGATTTATACTCGTATTATACATGTAAGTATGTATTTTTCCATAATACTTCCATTTTTCATACATTGCTTAAGGACTCGGTAAAATACATATTTTTTTAAAAAAGCAAACATACAATACACATATTGTACACATACATACATATTTTTCATGTTTAATACATGTATTACTTTCAATAACACACACAAAATTCAAGTATTATACACGTTAAATAACATATTTAAAATATTTAAATCGTATAACCATGCGACTATACTCCTGTTTTTTTTTTTTTAATAATAATAATTAGTATACCCGCTTGGCGATACTCATTTTCATTTACTAATTTTTATAATAATTAGTATAGCCGCCCGGCTATACTTGTTTTTATTTTTTATTTCTTCAATAAATAATATAGCCGACCGGTTATACCCTTTAAATATATTTTTCCACCCGTAATGGACGGCTATATTCCTTTTTCTTTTTAATAATTAGTACAGCCGTACGGCTGTACGCTTTTTTAAATTTAATTTTTAAAAATAAATAGTACCGCCGGACGGCTATACTCGTATTTTAGTTTATATTTTTAGTTCTTTGAAATAAATAGTACCGCCATTCGGCTATACGCTTTTTATTTTTTATTTTTTTAATAAATAGTATAGCCGGGCGGCTAAACTGTTTAAATATATTATTTATCTCCTTTTGATTTTTTCCCTTTTTTCAAACTTATTACATGTATAAAGAATTAGCACGTTTTCCGTACATTGCTTAAGGACTCAGGAAAAGACATATTGTTTTTAAAAAAACAAAAGTACAATAATTAGTATAGCCGCTTGGCGATACTCGTTTTTCATTTTATTATTATTTTTAATAATTTGTATAGCCGCACGGCTACACGTCTTTTTTAGTTTTTATTTCTTAAATAAATAGTATAGCCGTCTGGCTATACTTCTTTTCGTTTCAATAATTAGTATAGCCGATCGGCGGTACTCGTTTTAATTTTTAATTTTTTGGAATAAATAGTACTTCCCCACGGCTATACTCCTTTTTAGTTTTTATTTCTTAAATAAATCGTATAGCCTCACGGCTATACTGTTTAAATATATTATTTATTCCCTTTTGATTTTTTTTTCCTTTTTCAAGGTTATTACACATATAAAGAATGATCATTTTCTCGATTTATGTATTTTTCAATAATACTTCCGTTTTCCTTACATTGCTTAAGGACTTGGTAAAATACATATTTTTTTAAAAAGTAAACGTACAATACACATATTGTACACATATATATGTATTGTTCATATTTAATACATGTATTTTTTACAAACTTTTCCATAACACACACAAAATTCAAGTATTATACTCATTAAATAACATATTTACAATATTTAATTCGTATAGCCGTGCGACTGTACTCCTTTTTAATTTTTATTTTAATAATTAGTTTATCCGTGCAGCAATACTCGTTTTTCATTTTTTTTTCTAATAATTAGTATAGCCGCACGGCTACACGCCTTTTTATTTTTTATTTCTTAAATAAATACCATAGCCGAACGGCTATACCTTTTAATATAGTATTCCACAGGTATAGCCGGTCGACTGTACTCCTTTTTCTTTTTAATAATTAGTATAGCCGAACGGCGGAAATCCTTTTTTATTTTTTACTTATTAAATAAACAGTATAGCCGGTCGGCTATACCGTTTAAATATTTTATTCCACCAGTATAGTTGGACGGCTATACTTTTTTTTTCTTTTTAATAATTAGTATAGCCGTATGGCTGTACTCGTTTTTATTTTTAATTTTTTAAAATAAATAGTACGGCCGTACGGCTATACTCGTTTTTTCTTAAAATAAATAGTATAGCCGCCCGGCGATACTGGTTTTATTTGTATTTCAGTGGTGTTTCTCAATTGAGACCAGACAAGCAATTGAATCTAGTTCGAATTGCGCGCCAAGAAACCAGGTTAAGCTCCAACTGATTATTTATCTAAATTCTAATAGCCTCCTCCTAGCTTAGCTATTTTTAATTTCTTTCACATTTTATGCATACATATGTTTGGCAGATGCTAGCTACTGACTCTATTTAATGTTTGGCCTCAAATTTGACAGGAAGTCTAACGTAGGACTAATGGTGCTAACGGAAGTGGAGTTGAGGGACCGCCACAACTATTTTGCGAATTGAGGGACGAAAATGCAACTCGAGTGTAAGTTGAGGGACCATTGGACTTAAAAAACCCAAAAGTATATTTGAGAAGTGAGAGGGAGGAAGGTTGCGTTATTTGGTAAAGTTTTGCTCGTACAATTTTCTAGCAGGGATGATGGGTGACGTTAACGCCAATATCAAACGGACGTTTAGTTATTTTTTTTGTTTGTTTTTTTTGGTCAAGATGTGGTTTCAAAGAAACCAAGAGGGATAGATTGCAAACTGAGCCAGAATTACACGAACCAGGTAAAAGCAGCTAGACCTTAGTTCAAGGCTAGAACCAAGCATCTCACCCAGTCAAAATAAAATTGAAACAACATAAAGCAAGAAAAACAAGAAAACCCGTAATACAAGGAAATGAGAAATGCCTCACCACCAGTAACCAATTAGCAAAGCGCCCAACGGAAGACCAAAACCACCAGAGAAGTCACAGAAGCCAAAGATCCGAGAGGAAAATGGTGATGGATAGGCCACCACAGCTACAGAGAAAACCCGTAATACAAGGAAATGAGAAATGCCTCACCACCAGTAACCAATTAGCAAAGCGCCCAACGGAAGACCAAAACCACCAGAGAAGTCACAGAAGCCAAAGATCCGAGAGGAAAATGGTGATGGATAGGCCACCACAGCTACAGAGAGCGCTACTATAATTCAAGAGGTAAGCGTCATATGCACTTTAAAAGCATCCTCGACTGCATTAGTATCACTGAGGAGAGACACTAGAAGCGTTGAGAATCGCCAATTTTGGTGGACTCACCACCACCTCACAAAGCATTGAATCATCGATTGCAGACTGAGCAACACCAGTGGAGCCTTGTGCCCGTCAACGCCCCCCTTTAGCATCAGCTCTAACCCCCAAGGTTCCTCTAGTGAGTTTTAGAGTGCAACCTGGGCTAAGCGACGAAAGGAATTTTTTCTTTTTTGAAGGGGGATTGCAAACACCCTTAACAACAAATTTCTTCTTACCACGTTTCTGTTGAGTAGGCTGCATCGTATTTCTTGTGGGATCTGATTCAGTATTCAAGGATGCCAGCTTGTGGAGTGTGACATCTTCCACAAGAACCGCATGAATATTCTCGGACTCAACAACATGAGTAACACAAACCAAAGAAAGTGCGGGGGCCAATAGAGAATTAATATTGGGAAACTCAATATGTATTTTATGTACTTGAAGCAACAGGTTCAAGTTTAATAAATTTTGAGACTGTAGGCTTAAGAACTATCATTATCACTTGGAACTTCTGGTTCTAAAATCACTTTGATTTTAAACTTCACGTTTAAATCATTGGAATGTGAACTTCAGGTTCCCATATAAACAATTCAAATAAAATCCATTTTAGTTTAGAACTTCTGGTTCTATTGGTCTATGAACTTCGGGTTTATGTAAAGATTCTTTCGATTATGAACTTCAGGTTCATATGATTGGTAAAATTCATCTTCATTAAGGTTAAATAAATGTAAATACAATATGCATAGTTATTACGTATATTATATTATATATATGTATCATTAGTGGTTATGATATATTATATATAACTACGATCAATAGAATATTATTATATATATACATATAGGAAAACTCATACACAACTCGTTAGAAAATAATAAACTATATATTAAAATCAAATGAAACTCCTTTTACATCCACTCCTGCATGTTAGTTATTAATCTATTTGGAAAAACTTTGTGCAAAGAAAATGTTAGTCATAAAACGTCATAAGATGAATTAAAACATAATAAGAACTGTAAAATAGAGAAGTATACCAGGATGGATACCACAAGATCTTCTGTTGGTTTGAGGCTCATGCAGATAACGTAGAATAAAACTAGTAAAATTTAGGGAGAATTTTAGAGAGAATAATAACAATAGGATTCATCTTCTTAGAAACTTGTATTTTCATTCTCTTAATGCCTTGTATTTTATAGGCAAATGAAGCATATAGTGAAGAGTCATAAGGTAGGGATGGCAATGGGTCGAATCAAGGGTGGGTATGTCATTCCTATCTCTATCCCCGGTAAGCTTCCCCTCCCCTCCCCCCCCCCCCCCCCCCCACCCCAGCAGCGGCAGCCGCCGCCGCCAAAGTCATGACAAGCCCAAAAACATTTAAAGCCTAAAATGACATACGTAATAGGGAATAAATTGATCATGAATTAATTCCAATTATATTTTTGGGAATTAATTCGAAAAAATAAATATGTATGCAAGCTTTTATAAAAATTCTAATAGCATCCATGTCATGCCAAAAAACCTATTCCTTTAATTTCGATATGCCACTCAACTTGGTCACAAAAGCTCAAGTCATTGTAACACATGCCCAAGTAACTCCATGTTACGCAAATACATTTTCCTATACCAAGCACCTACCAAGCTCACATGAACCCAAGTCATGTGGTTCACGGGGCTTGTACGAGGGATTGTGGTGTGGAAGGTTACGGAGGTCCACAAGGCCCACGAAAGCTCTTGGATAATGGAGACTTTAGGCTAGCTACTTGGGAGCACCAAAATCCAAGCCCATTACTTGGAGTTCTCCAATGTGGGTGAGCAAATAAGATATTCTTCAAGCACTTCCTATTACTCGTTGGAAACAAGCCAATTCGGACACTTCCTTTTACCCATAGGAAATAGTTATTTTCCAATGCCTAGCTTTACCTGCTGGAAATAATAATGTCCCAATGCTCCCTTTTACCCGTTGGAAATAAGATGGTTCCAACACTTCCTTTTACCTATTGGAAACCAAAGAGAGCCTTCACCTTCTATAAATTGGTAGACATTTCCCAGACAAAAAACCACGTTCTCTTGGTGGTTAGAAACCTCTCAATAACCATGAGAACCCCTCTTGTCGAAATGGCTGCAAGCTTCCCAGCCAACCATCAACCTCTTCCCTTGGCTATCACCCCTCTCCTCTTGGCCGAAAACTTCTCTAAGCTGCTGCAAGCATCCCAGCAGCTATCATACCCCTTCCTTTTGCTACTGCAAGCAAACCAGCGACCATTGACCCATTCTCTTGGCTGCTGAAAGAATCCCAGCAGCCATCACAACCATTTCTCCTACTTTCTCATCCTTGAAATCCTTCATATTTCCTATAAAGCCTCACCAAGCATAACTCCAAGCTTTTCCTCCCCCTTCGTATTCTTCCAAGCTATAAACATCATAGCCTTCAAGCATAAAGCTTTTCCTTTCATTCTCCTTCTCTTGAAACGATTAAATCACCATAGCCATAACTTCAAACAACAAATTCTCAACACCTAAACTCAAGCATATCAAACACCAAGCCAAGCACAAGCATTCTCATTTGCTAAACTTGTGGATTTTAGCTCCCACACTCCAAGCTCTCATGCCAAGCTCATATAATATTAGTTCAACATCAACAAATCATCTTCACCCATTTTCAGAGTTGCCGGAAATGTCAACACAAAACACGTAGCCCCTGGAAAAACAACAGAATACTTCCCTAGGACTTGCTTCTCATTTGAGATGCTTTGGGCTTAGTTTTCGCTAACTCAAAAAAAAGGGCAACAAAGGCTTGATTCACCACTCTATGGCGATCCGAGAATTAACAAGCCTTTCGACGGAAAAAGACCCCAACACCCGTTAAACTTTTTCCCCCCATCCCCGCCTTCATACCCGCAATATTCATATCAAGGATTCCTAATCCCCACCTTCGTTGGGGAATGGGTTGCCCGACCTGCCCCATTATAGAAGAAAAAATCAATATATAACTACTTTGTTGGAAAAAAAAAAATACTAAGGAAAGATAATGAATATATATATAATATATATTTATAAGACAATATAAGAATGTTTATATATGGACTGGAAGTTAACTAAATAAATAAGTGTTCGGTTCATTTTTACACATGATTTATCATGTTATTCACCTAATATTTTGAGTTATTTCTTGAAATTTTATAGTTTTTTATTTCCTTTTTGTGTTTTCATAGACTTTACCTTGGTTATAATGAAAATGAGCTAAAAATGCTTTATTGGTTATAAATTCTGTTTGTTCATTTTCGTAGGTCAACTTCTTGGCCTTGGATCAACATGCTCTGGTACTCGGATGAGGTGAAGATCTTCATGAAACTTGTTCCAATGGATGTTGACTACAATATATCCAAATTTGAGCTCCATTGGACAAGTATAGCCTATCCAACTGATCCTACATGTTACAGAAGCTCTAGAGATTTGTCTTGGGCCAGTTTTTACCACCATAGTGTCATCTTGATTCTTCTTGTTACCATACCATTTGGTAACAAGAAATTACTTTGGTTGAGTGCAAATTTCTGAGATAAAGAGCATCTTTGTGAAGACAAGAACAAAAACACCCCATCATGGCAAGGAGACAAAGGCTAAAGGCTTTAGAAAAGGTGGAGTTTTATATTAAAAGTATGAGCTGGAAAAGAG
Organism: Prunus kanzakura; assembly: GCA_020521455.1. Taxonomy (NCBI): domain Eukaryota; kingdom Viridiplantae; phylum Streptophyta; class Magnoliopsida; order Rosales; family Rosaceae; genus Prunus; species Prunus kanzakura. The sequence continues at coordinate 372,591 of BPUM01000936.1, forward strand.
GAGAGAATGATGGGCAAAAGAGAATGAATGTGCAATCTGCCATTCATTCATGATTCTTCAATTTTGCAGAGATTTTTGGGAGCTTGGAGCTAGAGAGCTCAAGGAGGAAGACAAGGGCAGCCAAGCAAGAAGTGGAAGAGATTTCCACCATTGAAAACCTTGAGCTTCCACCATTTTCACAAAATCTGTAAACTCTTTCTAGTTTTGTTTTTAATTTGTGTTTGAAATAAGTATGAGCAACTAAACTCCATAGCTAGGGCTTAGGTTGAAGCCCTAAACATGAATACTTTATTGTTTTGAGGCTTGAGTGTATGAATTTATAGATATTGTTGATGAATTCCCATTCACTAAAATAATCTATCATTGATGTATGTTTTTATTTGATTGATCACTTTTGAAAGCATGCTTCTTGAGGTTGTTGGGATTATGTGTATCTTCATGTTTTCCTAAGCAATAAATGGATGAAGTAAGAATCATCCATATGAATTGGTTTCTTGAATACCTAATGTAAACATCATACTATTAGGGTTTTTGTGATGTTCGTATTCTCTTTGAACTTAATAGGTTTTTCTTGTAATTGAATCGAAGTACTAAGCACACCTAGATTTGGTTATAGGGAAAGTACAAGTATTGTAGCACTGGCCCTGCACTCTACGTATATTAGAGAGAATCAATGCGTCTTGAGCCACTAGTCCCGGTTTTGATAGCGAACATCTTTATCAACACATTTAGAGTTCATCACTTGAGTGTCCACGAACATGGGTAGGATTGTTTAGGGTGGATTCCGAAACCCTAGTGTTTGTTACATTTTAATTTCACATTTTGATTTTCATTCCTTCTATTCTTGTTAAAATTAGAGTTCATTTACATTAAAGGATTAGAAATTGGTCACTCAAATCAACTCAAACCCCCCCCCCCCCCCCCCAATGTGTATGTGTGTGTGTTTGAAACTTTGTTTGTCTTCTTTACTGAATTTTGTTTGTTTCCGTAATTGTTTTTTACTTTTGGTCCGCTTTGTGTTCTTCCATTTTTTGTGCTGAATCCAACCGTATAAAGAACTTAAATTTGGACAAACGGTTGGAAAGTTATAGGTCAAAAATTGGACAGAGGTCAAAACTGAAAATAGAGGAAACTAATCTGCCTAAAAACGACCGGTCGCCACTGTTTGAACGACCAGTCGCTTTGTATTTTTTCACTAATTTTGGAATTTAGTCCACATTGAGGTTTTTTTTTTTTTTTTTTTTTTTTTTTTTTTTGTGGTGCTGAATCCAACCGTATAAAGAACTTGAAATTTGGACAAATGGTTGAAAAGTTATAGGCCAAAAACGGGACAGAGGTCGAAACGTGAAATTTGTGTTTTTCTTTGGTTTCTTGTTTTGTTTCATTTCTTTTACATTTCTTTATTCATTCTAAGCTTCCAAATTGTATCTTGCTTTTGTGTTGTGTTAAGTACGTTTTCTTTACGTACTCAAATCAGAACTTGTAATAAGTCGATAGTTCTTTGTGGGATCGACCTCGTACTTATATAATCTATACCTCAATAGATTCGTGCACTTGTGGGTATTTTTAATTAGATGATTAGCACATTTATTTGTGTCAGTTAACAAATACAACAATAAGTAGTGTGGCTTAAGATTTGTATAAATTATATAAATATATAATATAATAATAGAAAAAATAAAACTTAGTCGGTACAATCACTTTAATAGCATTGTATAAAGATGTGGGGTGGCATCCAAAAAATTAGTCGGTACAATCACTATAATATATATACCTCATCAAAAAAAAATAATAATAATAATAAAAAAAAAAAAATATATATATATATATATATATTCTAAACGGGAAGGGTTCGGGTTAGGGATTAAAATACTATCTTTGTCCCTCTCCGAACACCATAGCCAAAAAATTCCCCATACCCGTCCGCATACCCAACCCATTAGGGTGGAATTCCCACGAAGACCATTACCCATGGAGAAAATTGCCATTCCTAGATTACAATTACATCATAGTTAGGGGTGGGCAATCAGACCAATAACCTGAAAAACTGACCAACCAAATCGATTGAGTTGGTTTGGTTCATTTTTTAAAATTATTTTCGGTTTCAAATCAAACCAAATCGGTCAATCCAATTCTATTTGCAATTTGAAGTTTTCAAAGTGACCGGTTTACCGTAACCGAACCGGTCATTGTTCACTAGCCAATATTGCAAAAATAATTAACTACTTTGTAAATATTGATATAATAAGTTTATTTAACTACTTTGTAGTAGAATAAATATTATAAAAAAAATGTTAGGATCGCTTCTTTTTTTGGCACCACTTCTTCTATCTCTCTTTTTGGACGACGACTTTTGTTTTTGGACGAAATTGGACGACTTCTTCTTCTTTCTTCTTCCTCCCTCTGTTTCTTTTTCTTCTTCTTCTTCCTCCCTCTCTCTTATTCATCTCGTTCTTATTGTATGGTAATCCAAAACCAAAAGTAACAAAACCGTACCAGGCTACCAGCTATTTTTACAAAGGGAATAAATAAGCTGGAGCCGTGGAGGTGGAGGGGCAAGCTGCGAAGTCGTCGAGCCTAGATCCCGCAACCTCCATCTCAGTTCTCTCGCAACTTCCATCTCAGTTCCTTCGCAGCCACTGGATAAGCACCAAAACTGAGAAAACCAAACCGTTTGACCGGTTAACCGAGATATCAGTTAACCGGAGTTAGTGGTTCAGTTCCGGTGCCAGAAATCTCTCCACCGAAAACTACGGTTCGGCGTGCGATTTTGGGTGAAATCCGAACCAAACGAAACCGTGTCCAGCCCTATCATAGTAGGCACAAATATATGGTAGGAATTGTGGGTAAAAAGATGTGGGGTGGCATCCATAATAATCCAATTGATTTATAACACCTTCTCTATTCTCTTTGTTACTCTGTTTTTTTCTCATTCTGAGTTTCTCCTCCACCATGGCTCATGTGTCTTCTTCCTCCTCTCTGCTTCCATGAGATGAGACTTCATTTTCTTCCTCGCTCTCTCACTCACTCAGACACGTCTTTTTTTTTTTTCCTTCTCCTCTCTCCTCTCTCATTCCCTTCTTTTCTATATATTCTTCTCTCTGATTCTCTCCGATTTTCCTTTTCTTCTTTGCTTCTCTCTCATTTTACTTTTCTTCTCCGTCTTGTCCTATTTGGTTTAGCAGGGTTGTTGGTTTTGAGTTTTTTTTTCGTTTTCATTTCAGCTTAAAATTTGGTCGGCTCAGATTATCGGATTGGATATGGATCTGCTTATGAAGAATCCATCGGATTATAGGATCGGATCGGATATAAGCTGATCCGCTCCATCTCCGACCCGTTGACAGGCCTAATCACGCCCTCTCTCTCCCGTCAGCTATGAGTTCTTGTTTTCTACGTACGCCCACAGGTTAGGGGTCAAACTCACTCATAATTTTTCTTACAGGTAGCTGTCTCGTGACTTGTTACATATTTGTGGATAAAGTATTTTGGTATTTTTCCCATTTTTCATCTGTTCTGCTGTTTCTGACTGAGTCATGTTGATGTTAAATTTTATCCTTCAATATCAATTGGGAAAAGCTGAAGGGAATAGAGACAGCTAAATATTATGAAGTCATGATTTTTTTTTTCTGGGAAAATTATATTGATACCGAAATAGGTTGAAAAACTTACCAAATTGCTTAGTTGCACTGTTCCAACAGATTGCTTGTGAAGTTAGTCTCATATTCCTTTCTTACCATCTCCAATTGATTGGCACAAAGTTAGTCTCCAAATCCAAGCCAATGTCATCGAGTTCATCTGTTGCTCGGTGGAAATATGATGTATTTTTGAGTTTTAGCGGCGAAACACGCAACAATTTTACAGCGTTTTTACATGAAAGATTGCTAGAGCAAGGAATTACACAAACTTTCTTGGATGAAGAAGAACTTCAAAAAGGAAGACGGGTTTCTGAACTCTTCACAGCGATTGAACAGTCGAGACTTGCAATCGTTGTGATCTCTCCAAAATACGCTTCTTCAAAATGGTGTATGAATGAACTTTTGAAGATTCTTAAATGCATGGAAAAGAGAGGTGCAGTTCTACCAATTTTTTACTCTGTGAAGCCCTCAGATGTTGGGAAGCGATTGGGGGATTTTGGGAAAGCTTTCACTTTACTTGAGCAAAGGTTCAAGGATGAAGAAGAGATGGTGGAACGATGGAGAGCTGCTTTAACAATAGTGGCAAAAATCGAAGGGTGGACTTCAAAGGATAGGTTGGTATTACTTCTTTCTTTCCCTCGATTGAAAACTTTTTACGAATGAACAAATTGACCCTTCTTTCTTACTTCCCAAGTCAAGAAGTTTTCCACAAGCTTCTTTTTAAGGAAATTTGAGTAAAAACTCAAGAGTTACTATTACTAATTGCCCCTTGGATAAAACCTGATGCATGAAAAACGTATTACAAAAATGTTTCGTAGATTTCATGAAAAGCATTCATAAAAATAATTATAATGGGGATAAAGTAAACCGAAATAATGTCCTTCTTTTACCAAAAAAAGAATGTCCTTCTCTTTTAGGTCTAGTCTCCCCTTCTCATAAACCCTCTACTATTGTTGGTCCAATACCAAATCACCCTCTTATTAAATGCATACGGATGGTGACCACTTGGTACTAGAATTGCAGGTGGAAAAATGAATAAGAGAGTGTGTGTGTGTGTGTACTTTATTGTTTTTCCTTCTTGTCAGGAATTACAGGTGGATAAATGCCAGAAATTTATGTCATGCCTTGAAACTTGTCTTTTCTTCTTGTAGATATGAACCACATCTGATCAAAGAAATTGTTGAAAGGGTACGAATTGAAGTAGGCCCTACATCATTGGAGCCTGCAGAAAAACTGGTTGGAATTGATTCAAAATTGGAGGAACTAGATTTGCTTTTAGATACAGAGTCAAATGATGTTCACTTTATAGGGATATGGGGGATGAGTGGGATAGGTAAGACAACCATTGCCAGAAAAGCTTATGAGAGGATTCTTCATAAATTTGAAGTCAAAAGCTTTTGCGAAAGAGTTAGAGAAGTTTCTAAAGCACATGGTCTAGACGATCTACAGAGAAAGCTTTCCAATAACCCCATGCATCGAAATAGAGAAGACTGGAACAATGATGAAGAAGCCAGAATGAGACATTTCTTCAGGGGAAGAAAGGTTCTTCTCATTCTTGATGATGTGGACGATCAGAGTCAGTTAAAAAAGTTGTGTGGAAGCCCAACTTGGTTTGGTCAAGGGAGTAGAATCATTATTACAACTACAAATGAACACCTGCTAATTTTACATGGTGTTGAAAGAAGATATGAGGTGCAGGGGCTAAATGACGATGATGCTCTTAAACTTTTTAGCTTGAGAGCCTTTAAAACAGATTATCCGCTAGCAATTCATATGGATCTGTCTAAACGTTATGTGAATTGTGCCAATGGCCATCCATTAGCTCTTGAAGTCTGGGGATCTCTTGTGCATGAAAGAGGTGAAGATGCATTAAGCAGTCAATTGCGTAAAATGGAGGATGATTTAAATCGAGAAATTATGATTCCACTTAAAGTAGGTTACGAGGGATTAGATAAGTATGGGAAAGATGTTTTCCTTGATATCGCATGTTTCTTTAAAGGAAAGTACAAAGATCGAGTAGTTGAAATACTAAAGAGTTGTGGCTTTCATCCAGATGTTGACATAGATGTCCTTGTGAAGAGGTCACTAATAACAATTTCAGATAACATGGTGTGGATGCATGATTTGTTACAAGAATTGGGTCGAGCAATTATTCGTCAGCCATCTCAAGAGCCTGGTGAACATAGCAGGCTGTGGCTTTCTGGGGACATTTTTCATGTTTTGAGCAAAAATACGGTATGTCCTTACATGGATACATCATGAATCTAGCAAAAAACAGACTATAAAACAGACTATGGATTTATCTACTCTGTTTTTCCTTATAATGTTTGGATAATTTATTCTGTTTTTTTTTACTATCATGCCAACTCACTTGTTCTTCATTCTTGGCTATTAGGGGACAGCAGCAGTTGAAGGCATTGTCCTAGAGAAACTGGAATCTAAAGTGGTACAATGCCATCCTGAAGCTTTTTCTAAGATGATTAATCTTAGATTGCTCAAACTTCATAATGTGCACCTTCCGAAACGTCTCAGATGTCTTCCTAATTCATTGAGATTTCTGAAGTGGAAAGGTTTCCCTTTAAATTCTCTCCCTCTAGATTTCGAACCGGGCAATCTTGTTGAACTCAACATGTGTCATAGTAGCATTGAACAACTTTGGACTGGAACAAAGGTATAAGTCTATAACTACAACATAATCTATTTATTTTCTCTGAGTAAACATATATTTGTTCTGAATTTAATTATTTTACGCTTCTTGTAACTTTTACAGAATTTTGATAAGTTGAAAGTCATCAAACTTAGTCATTCAAAAAGTTTGAATAAAACCCCAGATTTCGAAGGGTTCCAAAATCTCGAGAGATTAGATCTTGAGGGATGCGAAAGTCTAGTTGAGATTCACTTTTCCGTAGGAGTTCTAAAAAAGCTTACTTTCTTGAATCTTAAAGATTGCAAAAGTCTTGAGCTTCTTCCAGATGAGATTGAAATGGAATACCTTGAAGTTCTTGTTCTTTCTGGTTGTTCAAGTGTTAAAAAGATTCCTAATTTTGTGGAACCTATGGAGCATGTACGGAAGCTTTCTTTAGATGGGACTGCTATTGAAAGTATACCTTCATCAATTGAACATTTGACAAGCCTTTCTTCATTGGATTTGAGAGATTGCATCAATCTGAATTGTCTTCCGAGTACGATTGGCAAGTTGCAGTCTCTTAAATTTTTTAATGTTTCTGGGTGCCCAAAACTTGCCAAAATGGCAACAAGCTCTAAAAGGAAACGAGGAATGGGTGGAAGTGCTGAAGAATGGCCGTCTTCCTTTGGCCTTTTGGAAAACCTTGAATCGTTTTTTTTCGGTGGACCAAAAGGACCATCACAGCAATCATGGTTTATGTCCTTTCTTTTTCAAATATTTCCAATGAAGAGCCTTCAGCCTATGAGGCCATTCTTGCCTCCTCTATCAGGGCTCCTTTCTTTAAAGGAATTAGATTTAAGTGATGGAAATCTTTTGGAAGGAGCAATCCCCAGTGATATTGGTTGCTTGCCCTCTTTAGTATCACTGAACTTAAGTGGAAACAATTTTCGTAGTCTTCCTACAAGCATTGGCCAACTTTCTAAGCTTGAGAATTTATACTTGAGTCGTTGCAAGAGGCTTCGACACCTTCCAGTCCTTTCATCAGAAGTAAATTTAGAAGTAACTGCAGATGGTTGTACTTCACTAGAATTGCTGCAATGTCCATCGAATTTGGACAGATTGAATTCGTCAGGTTTCAATTTCATCAATTGCTTTGGAATGGTTGAGAAAGAAAGCTACGATCATGTAACATGTACCATGCTCCAAAGATACCTTAAGGTGCTCTCTCTCTCTCTCTCTCTCTCTCTCTCTCTCTCTCTCTCTCTCATTATTTGACATCACATTTCTCCTGTACAGAGAGTCCCTTATGCTGCAGGAGATAGATATGAAATTGTAATTCCTGGAAGTGAAATTCCTTGGTGGTTCCCTCATCAAAGAATGGGATCTTCAGTAAGCATCGAGCTAACTCCGGATTGGCGCGATACTAAGTGGATGGGATATGCTCTGTGCGCTGTTTTTCAAGTTTTCAGCAGTGGATGGGAGCTCTCTTGTGTTTTGGAAGTCAACGGAAAAGAAGAGTACCCTGCACCTCTGTTATCAACTGATGTCCAGCCCAAGTCAGATCATCTTTGGCTATTCTATGTGTCTCGTGATATAAGCTTTGGTACAGAGTGGCAAAACAGCAGTTGCAATCAGTTAATATTTTCTTTCAAAAGCTCAGGCTCCTGCTTGGTGAAGAGGTGTAGTGCCCGTTTGGTATACGAGCAAGATGTGGAAGAGTTCAACCAAATAGTGACCCAGTCCAGTAGCAACATTGATGGAGAAGGACCTAGTGGAAGAGGTAGATTGGGGAGTATCTTGGCCAGCGTGGCCAATAAGTTTCGGATCCCTCATTTCTAATTAAAGCTTTTTCAGTCTCTTCCACACGAGATTTTTTGTGGTACAATGGCTGCACTTGTGCAGTCAGTGTGCAGCCAGGGCATATATGTATTTTCTTTGTATTTTAAAATTCAATAAACATAAGGAAAAAACTGGAGTAGGAGGTAAACAGTTTCAGATATTAAGGGGGGTGTATCAAATTTTAACTTTTAATGACTTTTAATATGAAGGTATTCAATTGTGACTTTTAAGTAGTCTTTAAAAGTTTAGTCGTATTCAATTGTGATTTTTAAAGAGTATTTAAAAGTTTTGTGGTATCTAAAAAGTTAATGATTTTTGAAAACTTTGATAAATAAAAGACTTTTCAATACTTTTAAGGCTAATTTTTACTATCAAAAGTCTTGTTAATTTACACATGACTTTATGAGAAAACTATTGAAAAGCTAAAAAGATAGAAAACAAACGTCTCCAATTCTTTATTCCCTTCATTATATCAAGAAGCAAAGAGAGATCTTTTCTCTTCATGGTTAGGGCTCCACTTTGGTATCCCATCTTGTCATTTACTTTCTTTTTGGGTAAATACCACGAGGTGTCCTCACACTCGAAGGGTGGGACTAATCCCCGCTTGGAGTTCGGCTTGTTTTTGGCCACAAAGTGCTCCTAACTGGTTTCCAAGTTCCAACCCCTGCCAGTTAGGCACCAGACAGTTCGCCAACTGCACCACACCTTGTGGTTTCATCCACTTCCTTTTGGTTAGTAAAAAATCTTGAATGTTTTTCTTCTTTCCTCATCCACATGTTTTACTTTCCTTCTGTTGATCACAAATGGTCCATCATGTACTTTTGGTTAGTACATATATGCCATGTCAGCAAACTAATCGAGTTTTTAATGGAACCTAACGGCAGGGACCATTTGTGATCACACATACTAACCTTGAGGACCATGAATGACACAAAAAAACATTAAGGATGCAATCTGATAGTTTTGTAAACCTTAGGGACGTTTTATTTTTATGATAAAAACCTTTTATTAGTGGCTTTGTGATAATAACCTTTTATTTTTATGGTCAACAATTGATTAGTGGCTTTGTGCTTTCGGTGCATGCATGGTCAACAATTGGTGGCTGAAAAGGAAGAGAAAAATGCGAGGGCTGCACACGCTTTCGGTGTCTTTTGGTGGCTGAATATTTTTGTACGTCGTGATGGTATTTTTGCAATGATGGAAAGACATCATCATTTGTCTTTAATAATGCTGTCTTGAGGAGACTTTTTTTTCATCAGCCATCTTTGTGGCTTCCTTGGGCGTTCGGCTGCTTCTTTGGTGAGTTGCTGCATCCTGCATGGGTTTATAAAGGAGGTGTGCCGCACCAAGGGCATTTTGAGAGAGAGAGAGGGAGAGACTGAGAGAAGTGAGGAAATAGGAAAAATTCTAGTTGTGCAGCAAAATATTGTGGCTGCTGTTAGGAGTGGGCATCGAGACCGAAAAACCGAAACATCGAACCAAACAGGATGGAAAAAAATGAAAAAAAATAAAATTGGTTGACTAAAAAAGTCAACAAATCGGCACCAAATTGGACCGGACCGGTTGTGTATAATTTTTTTTACAAAATTATTTAACTCTAATGCTACAATTTTAATTTCATAACTAATATTTCCCCAAGCCCAACTTTAAAACATCTATATTTTTTAGGCCCAATATATCTCTTTGTATGATTTTCAAGCCCAAAAAATAAAATTTTAGTTTTAATTTGTATTTAAAAAAAAACAGAAATCGAATCAGAATCGATTCAAATTGGACCAATTGGTTTCAAATTTTTTTTTCACTAAAACCAATCCTAACCAGACCGGTTAAATAGTACTAGTTTCGGTTTCGATTTGAGGTGAAAATTGGACCCAATCAGATTGTGCCCACCCTTAACTGCAGTTGGTGATGTTTTTTGTTTTTTTTTTGTTTTTTGTTTTTGTTAAAGTTGTACTTAATTTGTATTTCCTTTATATTATTGAGTGTGTGAGCTGAGTATATTTGGGGTTTAGGTTTCTGAGTGTTAAACACTATTGTATTATTTCATTTGGTTATAATGAATTACTTCGTCGTCTTCAAATTGGATATAGGCATGACCGAACCAACATGGGACAACCACATAGTGAGCCACACGTGGAGCCAAGTCCACGTATTGGATAAGAGGTAAGGGTAAACATTCAAGCCCAGTCAATCAACTGGCTCTGATACCAAGCTAAATTCAGAGAGATGAGCTAGCGGCCCACTACTAACAACACTGATATTGTTCCCAACTTAATTACCTATGAAGTCCAGTAGGTGTGAAGTTTTATCACAAAAGGGCTCTGATGATATTAGTAGTGTAACCATTTATTATATGTTGTATTTTATTTTAGTCAGTTTCCGATATGGGACTTATATTATTCTACATTCCGCGCAACAATTGGTTTGTATAAAAAAATGGGAACAGGATAATTGAATTCGCGACGGTCGTTACTTCCTCTTATAAACGTACTTGCACGGATGAGATCTGCTGCTGCGTATCAGACGGTTGTATAGCCGCTGACTTTGTACGATCCATCGATAGAGCTTAGATAGACTCTGCAAAAGCAAAAGCAAAAACAATCTCCATTTGCCTGGGTTTCCATAAAGCAGGCCAGAAAGAAGATTTGGTTTCCATGGCCGCCCAAACAGCTCCCTATCCATATACTTCTCCCTCTTCTTCCTTGAACGGGCGTGCGTGGAAATACGACGTGTTTCTCAGTTTCAGAGGCGAAGATACCCGCAAGTCTTTTACAGCCCATCTATATCATGCTCTCCTTCAGAGAGGAGTGGTCTTATATAGAAATGATCCACAACTTGAGCGGGGAGACAACATTTCCCAAGTAGTCTACAAGGCAGTCGAAGAATCAAGAATTTCAATCGTCATTCTTTCAAGTAATTATGCCAATTCAAAGTGGTGCTTGGATGAGCTATTAAAGATTGTCGAGTGCATGACTGGAATGAGACAGAAAGTTTTCCCAGTTTTCTATGATGTGGAGCCATCTGAGGTACGACACCAGACTGGGACTTTCCGGAACGCATTTGCTGTGCACGAACAAGTTTTTAGAGACAATAAAGAGAAGGTGCTTCGTTGGAGGAATGCCCTAACTCAAGTTACCAATCTCTCTGGATTTGTAGTAAGAGATCGGTGAGTATTTGCCTTTTTCTAGTTGCGTCGGTGAGTTTTTTTTCTTAGAACTATTAGTGCCACATCACATCCAGTAGCAAAAAAAAGAAAATTGTTTCCTCATTTTATCTAGGATATATACAAGTTTCCAGAGACACATAGAATTTTGTTTCCAAATTTTGTAATAGCCTTCTCCTCTGCCATCTGAAATTTGGGATTCTAGCTCATTGAGTTTAATGTCTGTTTCAAAATTTAATGAATGGTAGAACCATGATTTCTCTTGTGTATTAGAAAACATAATAACCTCCATTTAGAGTTCCTTCTTAGGGTTTTTGTAGTGACCTATATAAAGTAGCGGTCTTAACTAGAAAAATTCTGAACTGTGGAATAATGGAAAAAGGATCCTTCAGTATTGGCTAGGTAACCCTGCTTCAACCATATATGTATGTATGTATTTTTTGGGTAGGACCATATTTCATGTACAATGAACAAAACTTTCAAAAGCAAAATTTTCTTTCTTCTTCTTGATTGCGTTCTGTACAAAGTCGCGAGATGATTATCATTTTTTTTTCTTCTTTGTAGGTATGAATCAGAAGTTATCAGTCAAATTGTTAAAGCGGTACTGAATGCATTGCCACAGGTGTTGTCTCCTCCTCTTCTAGTGGGAATTGATTCGAAAGTAGATAAAATACTTGTGCTCTTGAAGTTAGACTCAAATGATGTTCGCTTCATAGGGATATGGGGGATGGGTGGTATAGGCAAGACAACTATCGCTAAAGCAATTTTTCTTAAAATTTTGGCTGAATTTGAAATTTTCACCTATGTCGCTGATATTAGGTACAGAAGTAACAGAGAGGGTGGTCTACTTCAACTGCAAAATGATCTTCTTTCTGAGGCTTTAATGCAAATTAACATACATATTAGAAGTGTTTCTGAGGGAGCCATTATGATAAGGAACAGTCTATGTAATAGAAAGGTTCTTCTCATTTTGGATGATGTGGACCATTTAGAGCAACTAGAATCATTGGCTGGAAACCAAAATTGGTTTGGTTTGGGGAGCAGAGTCATCATTACGACTAGAAATGAGAAATTGCTAAGAGACCATGGTGTAGACAACATATTTGAAGTTAAAGAATTAAGTGATGACGAATCTCTTCAGCTCTTCAGTTATTTCGCCTTCAAAATTGATAAACCTCCAGGAGATTATCTGGATCTGTCTAAACTGGTTGTTAACTATGCTAGAGGCAATCCACTGGCACTTAAGGTTTTGGGATACTCTCTGTATCGCAGAGATGTGGATGAGTGGAAAAGTGCATTGTGCAATCTAAAGAAAATTCCTAATCCAGAAGTTTTAGAAATACTCAAAATAAGTTTTGACGGATTAGAGAACAATGAGAAAAGAATTTTTCTAGATATTGCTTGTTTCTTTAAAGGAATGGACAGAGAGCGAGTGGAAGAAATACTAGATTGCTTTGGATTTAATCCAAAGGACGGAATACAAGTTCTCATTGAGAAATCTCTCATAACTATTTTAAACAACAAAGTGTTGATGCATGGGTTGATACAAGAAATGGGACAACAACTTGTACGCAGAGAGTATGCTGGGAAGCCTGGAAAGCAAAGCAGGTTGTGGATTCTTGACGACATCATTTATGTACTGAACAATAATGAGGCAAGTGGTTAAAAGGGGAAGATGGAGCATGATAATATCCTTTCATTTGACATACTCTTGTATGGTCCAGTTAACTTATTCTAAATTCTTGTTTTCAGGGAACAAATAAAGTTGAAGGTATAGCCTTAGACTTGCCTAAACTAAAAGCAGCATGCTGGAACTCGGAGGCCTTCTCAAACATGCAAAATCTTAGATTTCTCCAAATTCATAATCTGCAGATGACCCAAGGCCCGGAATATCTTTCGAATGCCTTGAAATTTCTTGAATGGAGCGGATATCCTTCAAAATTTCTCCCACAAGGATTTCAACATGAGCAACTTTGCGAGCTTAACTTGTGCCATAGCAGCATTGAACAGCTTTGGAGGGGAACAAAGGTCAGATTATGGATACCCAACAAAAAGTTATTGTACATTTTACTTTATTTTATTTGGACAAATACTAAAGGTTTGTGTTTCTATGTTTTGAACAGTGCTTAGGCAATTTGAAATTCATCAACGTTAGCTACTCCCAGAATCTGACCAGGACCCCAGATTTTACAGTTACTCCAAATCTTCATAGATTAAATCTTGAAGGTTGTACAAATTTGGTGGAAATCCACCAATCCATTGGTGAGCTCAAAAGGCTTATATTCTTGAATCTTAAAGATTGCAGAAGTCTTGGACATCTTCTGGATGATTTGCGAACAGAAAGTCTTAAAGTTCTTATTCTTTCTGGGTGTTCAAATATTAAGAAAATCCCAGTATTTTGGAGTCCTATGGAACACTTGTCGGAACTTTTTTTGGATAAGACTGCTATAGAAGAATTACCTACTTCAATCGAATGTCTGACTGGCCTTACTTTATTAAATCTAAGAGATTGCAGAAATCTCGATGGTCTTACAAGCAATATTTGCAAGTTGAGGTCCCTCAAAAGTCTCAATCTCAGTGGATGCTCAAAACTTGGAAAGCTGCCGGAGAACTTGGGAAAGATAGATTGTTTGGAGGAGCTTGATGCTTGTGGTACGGCCATAAGTGCTCTACCATCCTCCATTTCCCGTCTGGAAAATCTTAAAGTGTTATCACTTTGTGGATGTAAATGGATGCCAAGAAAGAGGACGAGGTCACTGGGTTTGCTGTTGCCAAACACTGATTCTGGTTTGCGTTGTTTAACACTACTGAATCTCAGTGACTGTAATCTTCAGGAGGTAACAATCCTGGAAAATCTTGGCTGCATATCCTCATTAGTATCACTAAATCTCAGTAAAAACAATTTTGTTACTCTTCCCAGAAGCATCAGACAGCTGTCCAAGCTTCAAAATTTGAATTTGGGTAGTTGTAAGAGTCTTCAAAAATTGCCGGACCTTTCAGAAAAACTAAACTTCAGTGTTGGGGGAGAAGGCGGTTATTCACAGGAAAGGCTGTCATCATGTTTCAGTTTAATTAATTGCTCCAAAGTGGTTGACAGTCAAGGCTGCAAAAATATGGCATTTGCAATGTTAAGGAGATCCCTAGAGGTTCTCTCTCTTTGACCCACACACACACACACACACACACATGTGTTTTACCTTATATTCTATATTTATCTTTTGAATTTTATAAGACACATATCAATTGTTTAACATTACTATTTGTATGGTATAGGGAATCCCTTATGCAGGGAATAGATTTGAAGCTATATTTCCTGGCAGTAAAATTTCTGAGTGGTTCAGTTATCACAGTGAGGGGCCTGTAGTAAGCACGGACCTCCCCCGCCACTGGTATAAGAACAAGTGGATGGGATATGCTTTATGTGCTGTTTTTGTTCTTCGTCGACGTCACCCACCTAACCTGCTTGGTAAATGGAAGTATGGGACCCATAACACTGCACATGGTCTTCGTTGTGAAGTGAAGCCCGGGAATTTGGGCGAAGGTGCCCGCTGTCCTTTATTTGGCTGCAGCGAAGAGTTAGGCCAAATTGAGTCGGAACACATTTGGCTGTCCTTTGTATCCGGTGAATATTTTGGTACATCATGGCAAGACCGCTGTCATCACCTTGAGTTTTCATTTAAATCCTTAGGCCCTGGCTTGGAGTTGAAGAGGTGTGGAGTCCGTTTCCTATATGAGAAAGATTTGGTTGGAATCAAACAGTGATTCTAATAAAATCTTGCTTGACAAATCAGAAGCTGTAAAAGGTGCCATTGTCAAATATTCTGTTTATCTGTGGGAAACAAGTTTATCGCATGACTTGAATGAGTATGATGCAGCCTAAAATTACTTCCATTAGAGGAATTTATTTACCAGATGAGGTCTCATCTGGGAAATGAACTATGCAAATGTGGCATGTTTGTAAGTCGTCTGTAATAGTATAGGCATGATCACCATATCTCCCATCTCTTCTGAACTGTTGTCTCTATCTTACTGACTTCTTATGCAGTTATATTGTAGTTATGAGTGACTTCTCTCGTAGTTAAATGCTTGAATGGTTTAGCAATCCTGGTAATGATGGATAAGTGAGAATCCCGCCAACAATTTTGGCAAGAAGTTGAGACTTGAGAGGAACCCCGCCACTGAACCCGGCCATGCTTTCTACCTGTCACCAAAAACAAAACAATCCCAGATTATTTGAGAATTTTGAAGCAATCATCACTCACTACAAATTAACATTTCTCAAGCCAAGCAATTGAAAATTTTGAAACTCGCCCCATTTCGAATTGCGCGCCAAGAAAACCAGCTTAGCTAATTTCTGCTTTCTTTTACTTTTCTGCATGTATATATATATCGTTAAAATTCAGAGCCTTAAAGATAATGATGAAAGCTATTGGGATTACTCTCATTGTCGGTCCTTGGAACGATCTCCACACCTGTGATATTCCACAAACGACAAGTTAAGAAGGTTCCAGCAGCTGCAATGAGCATACACAGAACATTTACATCTTTCCCTTCTTCAACTCCTCAATGGAAATATGATGTCTTTCTGAGTTTTAGAGGTGATGACACTCGCAAGGGTTTTCAAAGGATAAAT
Source organism: Prunus kanzakura (assembly GCA_020521455.1). Classification (NCBI taxonomy): domain Eukaryota; kingdom Viridiplantae; phylum Streptophyta; class Magnoliopsida; order Rosales; family Rosaceae; genus Prunus; species Prunus kanzakura. The sequence goes on from BPUM01000936.1 coordinate 388,487, forward strand.
TCCCCTTTCTTTTAAATGCAAAAACCGTTGCGTTGCATTTTCTTTTTGAATACTCTGGTTTTTAATGAATTGTGAATATCATGGTGGTTTTAAGTAGCCTTTGGCTTTTAAGCTTTGTTTGGATTTGTATTCTCTGAATGTTGGTTTTCAAGCTTCTGGGCTCCATCTCCATCTCCACACCAAGTTTTGGTCTTCATCCAGTCTTGTCTGTTATTGGCTTCACTTGCATCATCGATCCCATTAATTGGTGTGTGGGGGGTGAATCCGTAATTTGAAATGTTGTGTCAAAATGTGTTGGTTCCAAGAACCTCCCCACTTATTAACTTGTTACAGTACAAGTCCCCACATTATTTGTTTCTAATAAATACATAATAAAAATCATTTCTTGTGGAAGAACAGAAAATTTGCGTACAGTGGGTCAACGAAAAAAGAGCCAACAATTATTCAACGCTTTGGGCGGCAAGAAACCAGGTTAAGCTCCAACCGATTAATTATCTAAATTCTAATAGCCTCCTCCTAGCTCAGCTATTTTTAATTTCTTTTACATTTTCTGCATACATATGTTTGGCAGATGCTAGCTACTGACTCTGTATCTGGTATGCTGGGTTTTCAAATCTAGGACAGTATAGCTGAGTCAACTCTAGTCAACTCTAGGATATAGAAGCAACTACTTACTTACTACTAAGCGTTGTAAATTGTAATATACAGAGTGATCAATACAAATCATAATTTCTCTCTGAATTGAATTCTTTCTTCCTCTTCCTCTTTCTTCATTTACTCTAGGAGTTAAAAAGTTTAGTTGATTCTTGGGTCTTTTCGACCAACAGAGATTAAAAAATTACAAACTCGAGGAATTTGATTGAGACAGGGAACAAATTACATATGTTGTATTATTTATTATGAAAAAGAGAAAGATAAAGTTGGTGGTGAATGGTTTTCAGCTTGGGAGCTATATTTACATACTTATACATTCACTAGAGGAGTTTCAGTGTGTCTTCTATGACAGTTTTAAACCTCCATGATTTGATTAATGGTTGTTGTGATGAAATTTTCGTTTCTTCAAGACCATATTATGTGAGTGGATACCATATTGATTGTGATAAAAATCAGTTGGGATGTATTGGCATTGCATTTTCAGCTGCTACGTACTAAATGTTTACCATCTTCAATCGATATCCAGCAACCGTCATGTTATTATCAAGGAATAACATCACACTTGTGATCATGACCTCATTGTACACTTATACCACTCTTTCTTTCTAGAATAATGAGTATTTATATTTGGTTCACATGCCAGTGCCAAGCCTTGAAGATAATGATGAAAGCTACTGGGCTTACTCTCATTGTCCGTCCTTGGAACGATCTCCATGCCAGTGAATTTCCACAAACCAGAAACTAAGGAGGAGGTTCTAGCAGCGACAATGAGCATACACACAACCTTTAAATCTTTCCCTTCTTCATCTTCTCAATGGAAATATGATGTCTTTCTGAGTTTTAGAGTTGATGACACTCGCAAGGGTTTTACAGACCACTTATACACTGCATTGGAACATCAAGGAATTACAACTTTCAGGGAGGACCTTGAACTTCAAAAGGGGATGGCTATTTCTCCACAGCTTTTGACTGCAATTGAAGAGTCAAGGTTCGCGCTCATTGTTCTTTCACGAAATTATGCGTCATCAACATGGTGCCTGGATGAACTTGAAAAGATTCTTGAATGCATGGAAGAAACAAAAACAGTGCTGCCAATTTTCTATGATGTTGATCCTTCTGATGTCCGAAAACAAACAGGAACTATTGCAGAAGCCTTCATTAAACATGAAGAGAGGTTCGTGGATGATGCAAAGAAGGTACGAAAGTGGAGAGCTGCCTTAAAAAAAGTAGCAAATCTCTCTGGGTGGAATTCGAAGGACTGGTATGTTACTCTTTCTTTTTTCTATTCAATGCACTGGTATCTCTTCTGATATATATATGTATGAGGAACCGAAATAGAATAAAAATATTTAAACGGCTTTTTTGGAATCATCAATATGAATATATAGTCGTAATATTGCATTGCTTAACAATAGCTGATTTCCTTCTTCTTTTTTACTATGTATACTACAGTTCACATGGGACATAAGAACTTAGATGACCAATTCCAAACTCAGTCTCATTACAGTAATAAAAACGAATAAGTACAATGTAGGATAGATATTGTGTAATTATTTAGCTTTGGCTTGATCAACTACTTTGACCAGATTTCAGGTCCCATTGTAAAAGCATATCTCCATTTTGTTTCTTTATCTGCATTTGAAAACTGAAAACTAGTAAAAGCATATCTGCATTAGTTTATACTGATAATGTGAACAATTTTTGTTGTAGGTACGAATCAAAGCTTGTCAAAGATATTGCTGAAGTGTTACGAAGAAAAATACTGTTTAGTTCAGTGGAGAACCAACTAGTTGGAATTGATTCAAGATTGAAACCAATCAACTTGCTCTTGGGTGCAGGGGTGGCTGATGTTCGCTTTGTTGGGATATGGGGAGTGGGCGGTATTGGTAAGACAACTATTGCTAGAGTTGTACATGAGAGAATATCTAATGAATTTGAATTTAGTATCTTTATTGGCAATGTTAGAAATATTGTTGAAAGAGGTGGTCTTGTTAGCCTACAAAAGCAACTTCTTTCAGGGATATGGATGAAAAAGGATGACATATCAAACTTTCATGAAGGAGCCATGATCATAAGGAGGGTTTTATGTCAAAAAAAGGTTCTTCTCATTCTTGATGATGTGAATCATTTGGAACAATTAGAAAGTGTGGCTGGAAATCATGAGTGGTTTGGTTCTGGGAGTAGAGTTCTCATTACAAATAGAAATGAGCATTTGTTGATCAAACATGGAGTGGAGAGAAGACTTCAGATAAAGGGACTAAAAAGTGAAGATGCTCTTCAACTGTTTAGTTGGAAAGCTTTTAAAAAGGATTACCCTGAAAAGTATTATCTTATTTTGTCTAATCGCATTGTGACTTATGTCAAAGGTCTTCCATTAGCTCTTGAGGTCTTGGGATCGTTCTTGCATGGAAGAGGTTTAAGTGAATGGAACAGTACGTTGGGAAAACTTGGAGAGTGCAACTTGGAAATTTTTGAGGCATTAAAAATTAGTTATGATGGTCTAGATGATAATGAGAAGCAAATGTTCCTGGACATTGCGTGTTTCTTTAACGGGAAGGACAAAGATCGAGTAATAGAAGCTTGTGATGTTTCTGCAGTTGTTATATTAGAAGTCCTCATAGAGAGATCTCTGGTAAAGATTTTGGGTGGAAGGCTTTGGATGCATGATTCGCTCCAAGAAATGGGTCGGCAAATTATACTCCGGGAATTTCCTGGTGAGCCTGGCCGGTGCAGCAGGTTGTGGTTTCGTGAAGATGCCAATCATGTCTTGAGCAAAAATACTGTAAGAGATTAATTAGTACATGCGCAAGAATAATTTGAGTTGTTTTATGATAAAACAAGGTACTCTACTAACCCTTTATTAACATTAATTATGAGCTTCACTATTCCATGTTAATAGGGAACAGAGGCAATAGAAGGCATAGTTCTGCACTCAGCTGATCCAGGGGTACAGGTGCATGCAAATGCAAAGATGGTGAAACTAAGATACCTCAAGATTAGTAATGTGAGCCTTTTACTCATTTGATCTTTTATTACCTACAAAAACTGTTCAATCAGGGAAGCTAATTTTGCTATGCTTTTGCAATTTGACAGCCTTTACACAATTTGAAAACCATCAAACTCAGTCACTCTCTGAATCTTATCAGCACGGCCAACTTTAAAGGTATGCCAAATCTTGAGGTTCTGATTCTTGAAGGTTGTCCACGATTGTTTGAGGTTGATCCATCAATTCAAGTGCTGGAAAGACTTACTCTGCTGAAGTTGAAAGATTGCAAAAACCTTGCCCATCTTCCAAGCAGTGTAGGTTGCTTAAAATCTCTCAAAGTTCTTAATCTTTTTGGTTGTTCAAGGCTTAATATATTGCCAGAAGAGTTGGGTTACATAGAGTGTTTGGAGGAGCTTGATGTGAGTAGAACTTCCATAAGAGAACTACCTTCCTCTATTGGAAGGCTTAAAGGTCTTACTTTGATGAACTTGAAAGATTGCAAATATTTTATGCATCTTCCAACTACTGTAAATGGCTTAAAATGTCTCAAAGTTCTTAATCTTTCTGGTTGTACAAGACTTCATGAACTGCCGGAAGAGTTGGGTCATGTAGAGTGTTTGGAGAAGCTTGATGTGAGCAGAACTACCATATTATTAGAACTGTTGGCCTGTCTTGTTAGGGAAGTCTCTAACTTAGTCTTGTTAGGGAAGTCTTTAACCTAGGGTGGTCTCAAGTAGTCTCTGGATTTTAAGCTTTGTTTGGATTTGGTTATGGACTTTGCATAGGGCGTTTCGTATGCCATTGCAAGAGAGAGCAGTGAATTGAGCAGTGTTGGTTTTGGTCTTCATCTAGTCTTGTTTGTTATTTGCTTTACTTGCATCATAGATCTCATGATCCAAGAGAAGCAGTAACAAAGAAGAGTGCCTTGTAGCCTTGGGCAATGTTGAAATGTGATTTGATATATTTTGGTTTTGTGTGGAAGAATATCTGCGTCAAATAACTAAGGTAAGACTTTGATCTTTCTAATCAAATTAAATACATGCTTACAAATAATTCCAATAATTTTTTTCCCACTTGATTCCGTGCTTCTCTATCTCTTATAATTGAATTACTTTGATTTGTGGGCTAGTTAATTTGTGCGTTTGGATGTCAGCTCTTGTGCTATCTTCTGCATTCTGCTCTGTATTTTTCTGGAGAATTAACTAGTTATTAAACTTCATGGGGTGCATTGAAACGCTGTGGGAAAGTCAAGTTTTGGCTTCACATGATATACTTACGATACAAATTTGAGTTAGATGAGCGGTTGAGTTTTGCTTTTGAGAGAAGCATTGCAGGTTTGGATATCATTGGTCCTTTAAGCCTTCCATCTTAGAAAACTATATACTTTGTTTACATTCCGAAGATAGTGTTTTTGACAGCATTGCATGTAAATTGTGACTCAAATAAATAAACGAAGATAGTGTTTTTGCGACAATGAAATATTTACCATCATAATTACATGCGTAAGCAATTTTTGAAATGGTGTATGGGATCAAGTTCAAGTAACATGATGTGCAGTGTGTTTTAGACCCTGGACCTTGGTGTCCAGGTTCAAATCTCTGGGCTCCATATAGATTTACAAGGTTTTGTATAGACAGTCACCGAGTGCATATTATGCAGCTCAAATTCCCAGTTTTTTGTCGAATAGAAAAAATATATTTTCTAATATGATCAAAATTACAAAATTATAAATTCATGCTTCTCCAAAACAACCAGTCAAAAAAGTGGCTGGTAATACAAAAAGGGCATCCAAAACAACAGACCAAGGAGGATCCGCCAAGCAAGGAAACCAGCTTATCCAAGTTAATGCACATGGGGTGGAACAACAGTAGAAAAGTGGGTCAAACTCTCCTCTCCCTCCAAAGTACACTTGAGTTTGATTCACGTAAGAGACAATCTTGAGACAACTCAATAAAATACTCCCTCTCCCTAACAAATGAGAAATTTTGCTGGAATTCGTAATCTCGATAGAATTGAGGCTGACTGGATTATAAGTAATCCAATACAAGATGATTTGTGGCACCATACGTATTTTTCATGTTTAATACACATATTACTTTCCATAACACACACAAAATTTAAGTATTATACTTGTTAAATAACATATTTAAAATATTTAAATCGTATAGCCATGAGACTGTACTCCTTTTTTATTTTGATTTTAATATTTAGTATAGCCGTGCAGCGATACTTGTTTTTTATTTTATTATTTTTTTAATAGCTACACTCTTTTTTAATTTTTTATTTCTTAAATAAATACACCTTTTTTTTTCAATAATTCGTATAGCCGGGCGGCTTTACTCGTTTTTATTTTTAATTTTTTAAAAATAAATAGTACCGCCGGACGGCTATACTCTTTTTATTCAAATAAATAGTATCGCTGCACGGCTATACTTGTTTTTATTTTTAATTTTTTGAAATAAATAGGACATCCGGCTATACTCCTTTTTATTTTTTATTTCTTAAATAAATAGTATAGCCAATCGGCTATACTGTGTAAATATATACACGTATTTAAAGTTATTACACGTATAAATAATTAGCCCAGTGGCAATAGTTATTACACGTATTTAAAGTTATTACACTGCTATACTCCTTGATTTGTTTTCCTTTTTCAAAGTTATTACAAGTATAAAGAATTAGCATTTTCCCGAATTATGTATTTTTCAATAATACTTCCGTTTTTCGTACATTGCTTAAGGACTCGAAAAATACATATATATTTTTTTTAAAGCAAATGTACAATACACATATTGTACACATACGTATGTATTTTTCATGTTTAATACACGTATTGTTTATAAACTTTTCCATAACACACACAAAATTCAAGTATTATACTCGTTAAATAACATATTTAAAATATTTAATTCGTATAGCAGTGCAACTGTACTCCTTTTCATATTTACCCCCTTCTGATTTATTTTCCTTTTTCGAACTTATTACACATATAAAGAATTAGCATTTTCTTGTTTTATACTCGTATTATACGCGCAAGTATGTATTTTTCAATAATACTTTCGTTTTCCGTACATTACTTAAGGACTCGGTAAAATACATATTTGTTTTAAAAAGCAAACATACAATACACATATTGTACATATATGGTATACATACGTATTTTTCATGTTTAATACACGTATTACTTTCCATAACACACACAAAATTCAAGTATTATACTCGTCAAATAACATATTTACAGCCGCGCGACTATACTCCTTTTTTATTTTTTATTTCTTAAATAAATACTATAGCCGAGCTGCTATACCTTTTAAATATATTATTCCACCAGTATAGCCGGACGGCTATACTCCTTTTTCTTTTTAATAATTAGTCTAGCCGTACGGCTGTACTGGTTTTTATTTTTTATTTTTTAAAATAAATAGTACAGCAGCGCAGCTATACACTTTTTTTTCCTTAAAATAAATAGTATAGCCGAACGGCTATACTGGTTTTTATTTTTAGGTTTTCGAAATAAATAGTACAGCCCGCGCGGCTATACTATTTAAATATATTATTTATCCCCTTTTGATTTTGTCCCTTTTTCAAACTTATTACACGTATAAAGAATTAGTATTTTCCCGATTTATACTTGTGTTATGCACGTAAGTATGTATTTTTCAATAATACTTCCGATTTCCATACATTGCTTAAGGACTCGGTAAAATACATATTTTTTTTAAGAAGCAAACGTACAATACACATATTGTACACATACATACATATTTTTCATGTTTAATACACATATTATTTTCCATAACACACACAAAATTCAAGTATTATACTTGTTAAATAACATATTTAAATATTTAAATCGTATAGCCGAGAGACTGTACTCCTTTTTTATTTTTATTTTAATAATTAGTAACTTCTTTCTGGGATATGGATGAAAAAGGATGATATATCAAACCTTCATGAAGGAGCCATGATCATAAGGAGGGCATTGAAATATATCAAACCTTTATCTTTTGAAAAATCTTAAAATATTATCAATTCAAGGATGTAAAGGACCCATCACCTTCTTCTATTGATCCCAAATCTCTCATTTCTTTTTGCCTTTGGAGTTTCAATTTTTAAGAGGACTTGCTCATAAAAGTGACTGCAATCTTTTGGGAAGGAGCAATTCCAATGTTCTCAGCTGCTTTTCCTTATTAAGAAGAAACTACTTTGCCGGTGACCGTCTTATTTGGCCAAATGAAAAGAATGGCCGGTACTCGGTAAGATCTGGACACCACTGGTTACAGTCAAGAATTTCCAGACCCAACCCTTATTCCCCATCTACCTCTTCCATGGCGCCCCCTAAATTATGGAAGCTCCTATGGAAAATTCAAGCCCCACCAAAGATCCAAAATTTTATGTGGAGAGCTCTCCGTAACTGCTTGGCTACCTCTGAAAATTTGTTTAAAAGGAAAATTGGTCGGTCTCCTCTTTGCCAAATTTCCTCCACACACCCAGAATCCACTGAGCACATTCTGTTACTTTGCCCATGGGTGCAGGGGGTTTGGTTCGGGGGCAACTTGAACTACAGAATCAACCACTTGGAAATCACCTCACTCTGGCATTGGCTCCATGATATTCTCCTCTCCTACTCTAATCGCATCGTTGACCGGAATTGGCTTGCCACACAAATTGTTTTTACTTGCTGGAACATTTGGAAATCACGCTGCAGGGCTATCTTCGAACACAAAACTCCATCACCTCACTCTACCATTACTGCTACAAGGGTAGGGATCAACAATTTCATGGAAGCTGTTAAACTCTCTCGCTCTCCCCATAATACAGCCAACGAGAGAACTTCTACATCTCCAATATGCTGGAATCCGCCTAATGTTGGCATAATAAAGGTTAATGTTGATGCCTCTTGGAACCATAATAATTGCCGGGCTGGTATTGGAGTAATTTTGCGCGACTCTTGCTGTAATTTCATTGCAGCCAAGGCCATCCCTTCCACTGCATCTTCGGCTCTAGAGGCGGAAGCCCAGGCTGTTCTTCATGGCTATGAATTGGCTCATGCTCTCGCCTGTACAAGCGTGATAATTGAATCGGATTCGAGAGGTATCATACAATGTTTGAATGGGGATATTGCTAGGGGAGCGTGGGCAATTTATCCCATTCTGAATCGCATCAGAGAGCAGCAAACTCTTTTCCACTCGTGCAGATGGTCTTGGATCTCGCGTGTGGCCAATGAAGCGGCTGACTTAGTGGCGTCGCTAGCAATGGCAAGGATGAGCAATGAAGTTTGGGTCCACAGACCCCCATCCTCACTAACTCATGTTCTGAACAAGGATGGGCTGCCTTGTCCCCCCCACGTGTAATCTGTTCTTCCCAAGCTAGTTAGAGTTGACAACGGATTTTGTCCTTGTCTGATGTTTCTCTCCTCTTTTAGCTTACTTTTGTGATTGTACTGGCATCTCTTTGTCTGCTAGTGTTTGTTGGGGCACCATCCAGTTCCCTTTGTGGATTTGGCCCTCTGTTGATGTTGTTCTGTTTGCGGTTTTTCCGCTGATTATGAAGGCATCTTTTCGTCCAAAAAAAAAGAAGAAGAAACTACTTTGCTAGTATGTTTGTAGATGTTCCTAATGAATCTCACTGGACACATTGTCCAATCTGAAATAGTCCTTTAACTTTTAAGCTTTGTTTGGATTTTGATTCTCTGAATGTTTCGCTTTCAAGATTCTGGACTCCATCTCCGCACCATGTGTTGGTTTTGGTCTTCATCCACTCTGCTTTGTTATTGGCTTCACTTGCATCATCAATCCCATTAATTGGTGTGTGAGGAGTGACCTCATGAATCATGATCCAAGTGAAGTAATAACAAACAAGAGTGCCTTGTAGCCTTAGGCAATGTTGAAATGTGGTTTGATATTTTGGTTTTGGGTGGAAGAATACTTTGATCTTTCTCTTACATACTGGAACAGAGCAACATCCAGAGCAGAAAAAAGAACTACTAGTTTTTATAGAAAAGTTGATATATATCCAAATTCCTATTAAGGAGTTGGATTTAATCCTCGGAATTGGTGACTTTGATCCAAGTCCTTCGACTTTTGTGCCACATAGAATTACATTCCTTTTTTAATATTTTATGATGTAATCTTTTTATTATTTTATTTTAAAAGTCATTATTTATTTAAATGTTGCCCCTTATGACTTGAATCGGGTAATAATCATTTATGTCATATTGCCTTAGTCAGAGACAGAGTTCAGTTGTAAGTTGTGCCGAGACAGAGTCAAAGTCTTAGTCAGAGAGCATTTGGAGAGATCAATTCACGTCGGTCAAGCTTTTCCCTGGAAGGTGCCTCCAGCAAGGTTTAGACTTTAAGATGACAAGCCCTTACACTACTGGGCCACTTGCACTTCCTCCTCAACCATTGACTTCTTCACCAAATACCACAATTCCATTGAGCCGCTCGCACTTCAAATGTGATTTCATATTTGTTGGCGAGTAGAGCATATCCTATTCTATTTGGGTTTTATTTATTTTTCCTTTGTGTAGATATTATGTAATTAGGATTCCACTTATTTCCTAATTAAACCCTACTAGGGTTTGTAACCTGTATTATAAATACCTCCTTTTGGAGAATGAAATATATCAGAAAATATTCTACCATATTATTTGACTTGGCATCAGAGCCGACTTTCTGGTGACCTGTGTGTGTTGTGCCCACCCGTGTTCTACTGTGTGCCCTAATTTCTTTTAGGGTTCTTGTGCCTGTGCCTTTGCTGTGTTCCGCTGTGTACTCTGTCGTGTTCGTGCCTCTATTGTCTTTGTGCCTGTCTTCGTGCATCTGCCGTAATTGTGTCTGTGCTGTGTTCTGTTATATACTCTGCGTGCTTTGTTGAGTTTCTGCTACAATCATGGGTGATAACTCCATTGTTGGTGCTGCTGCTGCTGCTGCTTCTGCAAATTTGCGTATTTCTGACTCTATTCCAGGTACTGGCTCCAATACTTGGATAATTGACACTGGTGCTTCTGATCATATGACTTATGATGCTAAATTTTTTGATGAGTTGTCTAGTAACACCCATGACCCATACATAACTAGTGCTAATGGCTTGCCCTCTCCAATTACTGGCGAGGGCACAATCTCTCTCACTCCAACTCTGTCCTTGTCTCGTGCGTTATTAGTTCCCAATATCCATTGTAATTTGTTATCTGTTGGTCGATTACTTGATACACTTAATGCTTCTGCTACTTTCTATCCTACCCATTGCTCTTTTCAGGATCTCAAGACTCACGAGGTGATTGGGCATGGTAAACGGATAGGGGGGTTATATTATTTGACATTGCCTTCTGCACCAGTTCGTGATCGTGTCGTTAATACTGTTCAAAGTTGCAGTGTCAAAGACAAACAACAAATTTGGTTATGGCATCGTCGCTTGGGACACCCGTCATTTGGCTACCTTAAGCGTCTGTTTCCATCTTTATTTCGCTCCTGTGATGAGTCCAGTTTTAAGTGTGAGACATGTATTTTGGCCAAGAGCCATCGCACTGTGTTTCCTTTGAGTGACAGTAAAGCTGCAAAGCCTTTTGATTTAGTGCATTCTGATGTGTGGGGTCCGGCTCGTGTTACTTCGAACGGATTTCGTTGGTTCGTCACATTTATTGATGATTGTACTCGACTTACTTGGGTTTTCTTGCTGAAAAATAAACATGATGTTGCTTCCATCCTTCCAGAGTTTTGTACTATGGTGTCTACTCAATTTCATGCTCGGGTCAAAGTATTCCGGACAGATAACGGAGGTGAATATGTGAATCATACTTTGGCGTCTTTCTTCCGTGCTCAAGGTATTATTCACCAAACGACAACCCCTTTTACTCCTCAACAAAATGGTGTGTCTGAAAGAAAGAACCGCCACTTGCTCGAAGTTGCCCGCTCACTCATATTGGATATGTCTGTTCCCCATCACCTTTGGGGGCATGCTGTTCTGTCTGCTGCCTATTTGATTAATCGTACGCCTAGCCGGGTTCTTGATTTCAAGACTCCGCATGATGTGTTTGGTGACCATGTTTCCCCTGTCTCCGTCTCCAAGTTGCCACCTAAAGTTTTTGGATGTGTTGCTTATGTTCATGTCTACTCTCATCAACAGGGACGGTCCTATGGCTTGTACAACCTGGGCTATAGCCCAGGTGAGTGTTTTTAATTTATTTCTTATAGTTAGTGTTAATGTTAATCCCATTTATAGCAGAAATATTGATTTGAACTAATCGGATAATTGTAGTGTTACCTTTAGTTGTCGTGTGTCTATCTGACTCTATCTTTGTGATGATAAATTTTCATTTTTGAATTTTCTTATGAATTTTCTTTTCTTTGAGATCATTTTTGTTCATCATGGTAGACCTTAGTTGGCATTGTTGGTGTAAAATAGGTCTTTTAAATAAATAAAATAAAAATGATATGTTCTTACATTATATATAAGGTAAATCTAGCCCACCCCATTTTAAAATCCTGGGTCCGTCCCTGGTCATGTTATTACTGATGATGAGGGCCGGCACTCACAAAATTTAACATGAAAATACTAAAAAAATTCCTATCAAGAGCCTGTGATTGTTTAACAAAAAAAAAATATCAAGAGCTCCTCTTTCACTTTGAGTTGAAATTGAGTCAATACTCAATTTTTCTTTTTCTTTGTCGTTTCCTAGTACGTGACAGGATTAGATTAATACAAAGAAAAATTCTAAAACACAACACGACTAGAAGCCCACGTGTGCGGTGGCTGTAAGTTTGCGCTTTTGCTGTAGAATTGGTATGACATCTCGGCAACCCAAGCCAGGCCATGTAAGAAGAAAATGCACAAGTTATACCTCTCCTGCATCACATTCTTATCACATTTTGCTTACACACCTTAACTCTGTTATCTTCTTCGCCATATACAGACTACGCACTAACCCTTCACTTCCTCAATGATCACCCAAAGAGATATTCCTTCTTCCTCTTCTTCTTCTTCTCCTCCGACCCCTCGATGGACATACGATGTGTTCCTCAGTTTCAGAGGAGAAGACACCCGCACAAATTTCACAGACTTTCTGTATACTTCTCTGATACAGAAAGGAATATTCACATTTAGAGATGATGAAGAACTTGAGAGGGGAAAGCCCATAGCTCCAAAACTCTCGAAAGCAATAGAAGCATCAAGATATGTAATTGTCATTCTTTCACGAAACTATCTCAATTCTACATGGTGCTTGGATGAGCTTGTAAAGGCTGTTGAATGCATGAACCTGATGGGACAAACAATACTCCCAGTTTTCTATCATGTGGATCCATCCGAGGTACGAAAACAGAGAGCAGATTTTGGGGAAGCCTTCTCTAAGCATGAAGAAGCCTTTAAAGACAATAAACAGAATGTGCAAAGATGGAGAGATGCACTTACTCAAGTTTCCAATCTCTCTGGATGGCATTTACACGATGGGTAAGACCTGAAGCTTTCTTTTTTTCTTGTTTTTTTAATTAATTTATTTATTTTTTTATAGACAATTATAATCCAGAGAGTAACTATAACCATAGAACTGGTAAGTGAAACATTTGACCTATTGCCACTAGTACTACCATAACAAAGAAAACGGCACGGTTCTGGTTTTAAAGTATTTTGGGAACACTGGTTCGGCTGAGTTAACACATACAATTCTGTGAAGCATTGCATTATCTTTGGAACCTCTTTGGTGCTGCCTGACTTACCATGAGATGGTTATTATTTTGCAGTTCTGAATCAAAAGTTATTCAAGATATCGTAGGAAAGATTTTCACTGAATTAAATCAAACAATCTCAAGTGTATCCACAGATTTAGTTGGGATGGATTCTCGCGTGAAAGAAATGCTTTCTTGCTTAGACATGGGGCTGCATAAAGTTTGTGTCACAGGGATTTTGGGCATTGGGGGAATAGGTAAGACAACTGTTGCAAGAGTTGTTTACGAGAGGATATGTGCTCAATTCGAAGCTTGCAGCTTTCTTGCCAATGTTAGAGAGGTAACTGAAAAACAAGGCCTAGTTGATTTGCAAAATCAACTTCTGTCAGATATCTTGCTGGCAAGTAATGTAAATGTACATAATATTTATCAGGGGATCAGTTTAATAAGGCAGAGACTACATACTAAAATGGTTCTTATCATTCTTGATGATGTGGATACTGTGGAACAACTGGAAGCATTATGTCATCATAGTTGGTTTGGTTCAGGGAGTAGAATTATCATAACATCAAGAGATGAACATTTGTTGAGCACATTTGGAGTGAATAAAATGTATAAGGTTAAGGAATTAAATGATTCTGAAGCTGTTAAACTGTTTAGTTGGAAAGCCTTCAAGAAAGACCAAGTTGGAGAAAGTTTTCTCAAGCTGTCTAAGAATGTGGTTGAATATGCCAGTGGTCTTCCATTGGCTCTTACAGTTTTGGGATCATTCCTGTTTGGTAAAAGCGTTGAACAATGGTCAAGTGCATTGGATAGACTAAAAGAAAATCCCGATAAAGGAATCATCGATGTGCTTAAAGTAAGCTTTGACACATTACAAGTCACCGAAAAAAAAGTATTTTTGGACATTGCATGTTTCTTTAAAGGGGAGGACAAAGATCGTGTAGCAAAAATACTAGAAAGTGGTTGCAGATACCGTCCAGACATTGATATAAAAGTTCTCATAGATAAATCTCTAGTAACTCTAGTTGGAAGAAAATTGTGCATGCATGATTTGATACAAGAATTGGGTTGGGAAATTGTACGTCGAGAATGTCGTGAAGATCCAGGAAAACGTAGCAGGTTGTGGCTTCCCAAGGATATCATCCACGTACTTGTACAAAATAAGGTTAGAAATTAATATAAGTACAGTTGTTAAAACTAATTATTAATGTCAGTTTATGCTGCTGTATCATGCATATACCTTATTTCTTGTTCCTTTTTATTAAGGGAACGGATACAATTGAAGGTATATTCCTCAACTTGGTGAAACAAGAGGATGTTGACTTGAATGCTAATTCCTTCTCAAAGATGTCCAACCTGAGATTGCTCAGAATTTGTAATGTGGCCTCTCCTAGATCCATTGAATATCTTTCTAATGAGTTACAACTTTTGGAATGGCATGCATGTCCTTTAGATTCTTTGCCGTCAAACTTTCAATCAGATAAGTTTGTTGAACTCAAAATGCATTCGAGCCGTGTCAAACAGCTGTGGAATGGAAATGAAGTAAGATTATATTCTTATGCATATTTATGTTATTTATGTATCAACCAAATGTTTGTTCTAATTCATATGATTATTTTTCAAATATTATCAGAGCTGGAGCATGCTAAAGTGCATCGATCTGAGTGATTCCCAATACTTGATCAAAACCCCAAACTTCACTAAGGCTCCAAATATTGAGATGTTGGTGCTTCAAGGCTGTTCAAGATTGGTTGATGTTCACCCGTCCATGGGAATTCTCAAACAGCTTATCTTGCTGAATATGAGAAACTGCAAATCTGTAAAGACTCTTCCGTCTTTCATTAGTATGGAATCTCTTGAGAGTTTAAATCTGTCCGCCTGTTCAAGACTCAAGAAGTTTCCTGAGATAGAAGGGAATATGCAAAGCCTGTTGGAGCTTCATCTAGATGGGACTGCCATAGAAGAATTACCTCCATCAATTGAACATTTGACCAGTCTTAAATTGTTGAATCTAGGAGACTGCAAAAACCTTTTTCATCTTCCGAGTACCATTCAACACTTGACATCTCTGAAAACTCTCATTCTAACTGGTTGCTCAGAACTTAGTGACATACATGAGAATCTGAATTGTGTGGAATGTCTGGAGGAGCTTGATATAAGTGGAACTGCTATAAGAGAATCGTCGTTCATTGTAGGTTTGAAGAATCTAAAGTCTCTATCTTTCCGAGGTTGTAAAAATCGGCCTTCAAGATCATGGCATTCAGTCTTTAATTATTGGTGGCGGGGTAGAAACGGTCATGTTCCTGGTAGTTTATTGTTGCCTACTTCACTTTCAGGTTTAAGTTCTTTGACAAACCTAAACTTAAGTGATTGTAATCTGATGGATGGAGAAATTCCCAATGATCTCGGTTCCTTGTTCTCCTTAAAAACATTAGATTTAAGGCAGAATAATTTTGTTGGCTTACCTGAAACCATCTCTCAACTCTCCAAGCTTGAATTTATCAATGTGAGCAAGTGTAGCAGGCTTCAATTGCTGCCTAAGAAGCTTCCATTAAGTCTTCAACGTGTGAATATGGAAGATTGTGCTTCACTGATAGACTTCCCAAATCAAGTCAATATATTTGCTTCACCTCTGTTGGGAAAGACTACTAGCGATTCCCGCATTTCATCCAAGTTTCAAGATTTCAATTCTGAGGAACAAGAATGGAGACCAGTTGACGATTTGCAAATTCAATTGCTTCAAAGACAGCTTGAAGTCTCTCTCTCTCTCTCTCTCACACACACACACACACACACATACACACACATGGAAACACATATAACTTATAAGCAAACACAGGGCATCCTGTTTTTCATGACTACTTATAATCCTTTTCTGTTTTATGTTACAGGTATTGAACTATAGTGTAACTCCCTTACAGGCAGTTAGTTATCAAACCGAAATTCCAGAGTGGTTCAGCCATATGGTTACAGAGTATTCTATTGCAATCCAGTTATCTCCAGATTTGAGTGGTGATAGAAAGTGGATGGGGGTTGCCTTATGTGCTGTTTTCTCAGTCAAGGGACATCCTGCTGTCTCTTGCAATGGATCGGATTCGGGAACTTCTTACTTCTATCAATGCAAATTGCGAATTCGTAAATTTGAACGTAAACCATTTATCCTTTATGGCAAGTTACATCGCAGATTTGGATCTGATGATTTTCTTTGGATTTCCTATTTACCTTCTATGTTCTTTGAACATTTGTTAAATGATTCAAGTGTTATGGGTGCTCTATTTGAAACCAACAACCCATGCATGGAAGTCCAGAAATGTGGGGTTCGTCTTGTATATGACCAGGATGTTGCAGGGTTTACCCAAACATTACTACAGTGTGTTACTACTGGACCCCAGCCACATCAAATTGTCCCTTATGATGACTACAAGATAATTGAAGAATTTGATGCAGATGGCTTTAAAACTGGATGGTTTAGCATAGAGGATAACGTTTGGAGATGGTAAAATTTATTTGTCTGAGAAGTATGTATGTTGCATCGTAATAAATCTTCTCCATAGTTGATTTGACCTTGCATATTACATTTGATTATGATTGCAGGGAGAAATTAATTCCAGCTTATGAAGAAGGTGTTGGTCCAGCTTATGAAGGTGGTGTTCCATTACCATTTGGGTGTAACGTTTGGATAAGGTGTATGACTTTCCTTGCCTTTCTGGAGTGAAGTTTCAAAGCAGGAACAGCAGAGGAAACAGAGGATCCGACCAGTCAGACGAGGTTGGGTGGCCGGTTGTGTTACTCCGTGAAAAAATATGAAACGTACTTGTGTATTAAGCCCTTCCTTATTCTGTTTTCATTACAAGATCAATAAGATTTTGCTTTGCCTTTTGCATCTCTCAATATATTGACACCAAAGGAGAAGAAAAAACTTCAAGTAGACTACGCGAATTGTATCTCTCAATATCTCACAATAATTAATACATGGATTCCAAAGGAGAAATTCCCTATTCTTTTAAAAGCAAAAACTGTTACATTGCATTTGCTTTAGTTTTAAATACTCTGGTTTTTAATGAATTGTGAAGGTCATGGTGGTCTCAAGTAGGCTTAGACAATGTTCAAATGTGACTTCATATTTTGGATTTGGGTGGAAGAACTATCTGCCTCAAATAGTTGAGGTAATACTTTGATCTTTGTCATCAGATTAAATACATGCTCAGAAATAATTTCATTAAAAAAATTTCCTACCATCACCCGATAATTCTGTATGCAAAGTTTGGCGAGTTATTAGACAAAGCCAAGTTGCAAACCAACCTTGAACAACAAACAAAAAGACTATGCCCACCAACTGTTCGTTGAAAGGATAATTTCAAACAAAACAAAAAAACCTTGTCCAAGCTGAAATGAGTCTCGTTGGCGACGAAAGTGATTGGCCTCTTCTATGCATTTGTTTTGTTTTGGAGCTTAAAAGGAAAGAGAAGTTAATAATGCAAAGTGTTGCTAAACCCCATTATCAAATTTTGGCCAAAAACAGAGCAGCAACCATCAAACACTCCTTCAATAATGATACCCCGAGCAGATATTTCTTCTTTGTCTTCTTCTTCTTCTCCGATGCCTCTATGGACGTAGGACGTCCTCCTCAGTTTCAGAGGCACAGACACCCGCACAGGTTTCACAGACCATCTCTATGCTGCTCTGATTCGGAAAGGAATTATCACATTCAGGGATGATGAAAAGCTCAAGAAAGGAAAATCCATCTCCGAGCTCTTCAATGCAATTGAACAATCAACATGGTGTTTCGACATGGTGTTTGGAAGAGCTTGCAAAGGCTGTTGAATGCAAGGAACTGATGGGACATACACTAATCCCAATTTTCTTTCACGTCCATCCATCTGAGGTGGGAAATCAAACAGGGAGTTTCGAGATAGCCTTTTCTAAGCATGAACAAGCCTTTAAAGGTAATTTAGAAAAGGTGGAAAGGTGGAGAGCTGCACTTTCTCAAGCAGCCGGTCTCTCTAGATACCATTATTTGCATAATGGGTACGCAAAACTTACCATTCTTCAAGGTTTTTTAACTCTTCTATTTTACAAAAGCAGATATTCTATATGGGAGGATACTAGATTTTAATAATTAGAAGAAGTAATGAACTACAGTTTTAGAAATTGTGTCCAATTATATTTGGTTCTTGCATTTCTGGTGCTGACTGACTTACCCATGAGATGGTTATTTATTATTATTAGTTGCAACCCTTTGCAGATATGAATCAGAACTCATTCAAACTGTTGTCCGCAATATTTCCACTGAATTATATCAAACAATGCCAAGTGCATTTACAGATTTAGTTGGGATGGATTCTTGCGTAAATGAAATGCTGTCATACTTAGAGATAGGGTTGAATAAAGTACGCATGATAGGCATTTGGGGGATGGGGGGAATGGGTAAGACAACTATTGCTCATGTAGTTTCTGAAAGGATACGTGCTCAGTTTGAAGCATACAGCTTTCTTTCAAATGTTAGAGAGGTAACTGAAAAACAAGGTGCAGTTCATTTAGAGAAGAAACTTCTTTCAGATATCTTGCTGGAAAGTAGTGTAAGCATACACAACACTTATACAGGAATCAGTATAATTAGGCGAAGATTATGTACTAAAAAGGTTCTTATCATTCTTGATGATGTGGATTGGTTAGAACAATTGACGGCATTGTCTGGCCATAATTGGTTCGGTCTAGGGAGTAGAATCATCATAACCTCAAGGTGCTAATAGAATATGGAGTGGACAAAATATGTCAGGTTAAGCCATTGACTAACAATGAAGCTCTTCAGCTCTTTAATTGGAAATCCTTCAGGAGTGACCAGGTTGGAGAAGAATTTCTCGAGCTATCTAAGAGTTTTGTAAAATATGCTAATGGCCTCCCATTGGCCATTGAAAATCTAGGTACATCCCTCTTTCAGAGAAGCCTAGAAGAATGGCCAGGTGCATTATTTAGACTAAAAGAAAGGCCTGACAAAATAACTTTCGATGTTCTTAAAGTAAGTTTTGACGGATTACAGGAAATAGAAAAGAAAATATTTTTGGACATTACATTTTTCTTTAAAGGAGAGGACAAATATCGCGTAACAAGAATACTAGAGAGTTGTTATGGCCACTGTCCAGTCATTCATATTAAAGTTATCATGGAAAAATGTCTTCTAACTCCATTCGGAAGAAAATTGTGGATGCATGATTTGATACAAAAATTGGGTTGGGAAATTGTTCGTCAAGAACATCCTGAGGCAGGCAAACTAACGCAGCAGGTTGTGGCTTCCCAATGATATCATCCCTGTGCTTGTAAATAATACGGTAAGTAATTAATCCATAGAACTACGGATCTAGAGATTGTTAAACTTAAAACTAAGTAATTCATCGTCTTTATTAGGGAATGACTGCGGTCCAAGGTGTATGCCTGTATTTTCAAAAAAATGAGGAGAGCAACTTGAGTGTTAATGATCCTTTTGTAAACTAGAATGACTACACATGATAGAACACACATCAAGAATATACAAGAGCACATCTCCTCAATCCGATCCCTCATACACTCATTCTAGATGGGGTGAATTCTTTTGTGTGGGTTGGCTTGATCGGTTGAGCAGGGGCACTTGTGTTTTATATGCATCTGCCTGGGAGTCTCTCCCATCAAGAAAAACTCTCAAGCAGTCTTTATTGCATTAGGAAATAAAAACCCTAGTCCATATTAATTAGGAATCCCTGTGGCCCATGTATTTATCTTAAACACTCATACAAAGGCTATGGGCCGAGTAGTAATTGAGTCCTTGATCAATATTGAGCCCAAGACAACCCTATGATGATTAGAAGACCACTTAAGTAGGTAATTGGAATAATCCAACGTCTTACATTCTCCCACTTGGTCAAATAATCATCAAGGCTTCAAAGTTGATCACTGTATGGCCATGTAGAACTCAACATCACTCTATTCCTAAATCAAGCCCCTGTCAAAAATGTAAACTTACATGGAACTGTCGGAACACATTGAATTTATAACATCCAAGATTCTTACAACCACACATATAAGCTTGCAAAATCACATAAGGCTTCCATCAAGACTAGGACACAGAATGATCATGACAAAACTTAATTTGTGTTTACAAAGATCACTTTCATTCATAAGCCCTTCCTTAAGAGATTACCAAGATCTCTCCTTAATGACACTGGCATGAATTCATGTCTTATGTAGTGACTGTAGCTAGCTATACTGCATGATGACATGTTACTGGATTCATTTGTCAAAGAATAATAAACATAAAACTGAAGTCACGTAATCCAATAAAAGAACCAAACCAAACAGCAATAGACAAAATAATTGAATTGTCTCCAAGAAATCTAATGAAGATTGAGTGGAATACTCAGCTCCCACTAATTCTACATATCAAAACTTAACGGCATAACCATAATTGTAACAAGTATGAAACAACCTTATTCAATGAATCAATGAACCACTGGAAAAAATTCTTTCTTTTGCCTTCTCCCTGCAAGCATGAACCAAAATCCAAATGCTTATTAGCAATCACAAATTTCAATTGAAAAGGCAAAAGTCATTGATTAACTACTGAAGATTTGAACAAAACTGAATGAAATAATAAGAACATATAACATACGTAAACCAAACTTTGTTCTTATTAGCTTTAAAATCCTTAATGCAAAACTAGATTGTTAAGCGATTAATCAAAAATATCCAAATTACTGAATACATCCTCAAGGAAGATCATTAAACACTCCCACTCATCAAAACATATATTTTGCATGTTACAAAAATGGATCAATACCATATAAAATGAATTAATACATTATAAAACTTTATCGCAGTCCAATCCTTAGAGTTAGAGCTCAAATTTAATTTATTCAATTCTTTCTCAAACAACACTTTACATTTAAGTTGCACGTAGATGAGAAAAACCAAAAACTGTAATGGAGGCATTCAACTTTATTCCACTTGTATCTTAAACACCGATTCAATTTTCTTTAAGCAATACAAATAAGCATGGTAAGAACTTTAGTAGCCAAAACGAAACAGTCAGTCATCCAAACAGTTTCAAGTATGCTTATTAGTACTCAGAAAACTTCAATGCGTCAAAACCCAGAAAAGAATTCCAAGTATGCTCCAAAACCTATATGAGCTTTATCAAAATACAAGATAATAAGGTATTGAGTGTGAAGCCCAAAACTTTACATCACTTCTCCCACTTGGGCAAACACTCACTACTTTGCTACTTCAAAATATATAGTGCACCAATAACCTTATGATTAGAAACACTGTGACAAAAAAGTGTAAAAGAACTTTCAAGGCGTGCTCCTAATGTACTTCACAGTATAAGCCTAAATGCACAAAAACTGTCAAGAAATTTCCAGCAATGATATGTGATTACTTGAGAATTTACCATAATTAATTTATAAGTCGGATTAGCATCAAATTTAATGCAAACAAACTAGATTCATTAATCTTCAAACAGAAAAATTAATGAGTCGTTTTATAGCTAATTAAAAAGTCTGAAATTGACCTACAAGGTTACTCAGAAAATCTGTCAGCACATACTTTTCCTGAACACAGATCACTAATAAAATTCTCAAAAATAATCTATACATCCAATAATCACGAAACTTTGCAGAATTCACGAAGACACGTATATGCTCAACATATCAAAAATTCAGTTCATTTGAAGATCTTTAAGTGAGTCATTCAACAATCTTTATTCATAATGCAGAAACTGTCAGGAAAATTCCTGTGCATCTGTTTCAACTTTATAAATTCACCAAAAATTCAATTCTCAATATATTTTCATGAATTCAGCGTCTAAAGAAAGCTTAGAAAATGATCCTTATCGCCTAATTTTATCACAAATTAATTCATACTACAACATTATATAAATAGACATCATAGCAGCATGGTTCAAAACTGAAAAATTAGTTAACTATAGAATTATGAATGCTATCAATATGCTCCTCAAAATTTAATTATCCTTATGTGCATTCTAAACGTCATAAAACAGTAAGTTCCATGTAGGTGCAAATGAAACAATTAAAACCATATCACAAAACCAAGATATATAAAATATCACTTTATGAAGTTTGAAAAAACACCTTTGAGCAATCCAGAGATCGTATCTTGAGTATTTTATATATAGCAATGTGCCACTTTGATTCAAAACAAGTAAGTTAGTGATCCTTAATCAAAAGTGCTATTTTATCCATGCATCTCATTCATTAAGAAATAGCAATACAACAGCAGAACATCCTTATTTCTAATGCAAGATCTAAACTTCATATAGCATGACATTTTCCTCATATTAAAACAAAAGGTTTATCCAAATAATTTGTCATGCAAAAACCCAAGTTTTTCTTTAGGTTATCATTCAAAATTATCCTTTCTTGGGTGAAAGGATCATATTTCTTAATATCAAGCATGAATACTATATAACATGACATATAATTAGATGTCGATAAACTGAGAATTGAAAACTATAATCGCAATAAAACAGTGATATTCCTTAAATGCAAGTGATATAACCACAATTAATACTTGTAAATATATATTCACAAGGCAAGTTTGCCTTTATCCAATACTGAAAGCATCAAATATAACACCAATCATGCCTCAAAAACACTTGCAGCAGTACGCCATACCATTTAAAACTAGCCAACTTTATTTTATTTCATTCTATATGACGAACACAACCTTACAGATCAATCCAACTTTACGTGATTCAATCCAATTAAATATGTATCAATCCTTTTACACGTATGAATCAATCCAGCTGTATGTTATAAAACAGTCACTTGATTGCATAAATAGCCAAGTATCAAACATGTCCATACATAACCAAATAAGAAAACACAAATTTTCGATCAATCAAGTCACAAATACCAAAATTACATACATTCTATGAATATGCATAAACCTTGTTGTGAACTAATAGTGATCAGAAACTGTAGTGTAACTTGAGAGAATATTTGATATGAGAAATTAATGCAATCAATTTTCCATACTCATATCTCCTTTATGTGATCAACCAAAAATCTATTTCTTTGTCATACCATTAACTTTCATGACTATTCAAGATCACCAATATCAAATTATCATCAACAACTTAAACATGTTACAATCCGTATAACAAGAACAAAATTTGTATGCCAATGGAGTTAAGGTTCATTGTGACATAACTGAAATCTTCCAAAATATATCATACAATCAATCTGTCCCCATATCCTCAATCAAACATAATTAATTCACACCTTTGGGTAGAGAATTAAACATGTTTTCAACACTAGGACATGAACATACACAAATTTCCTGAACAAAGAAACTCCCACGTCTTTGGACTGAAGAAATTCCTTGCTAATTCATGCAGTTCATCTCCCATGCTGTTCCATTATAAGTGTACTCATGTTAAACCACTCACATCTTTGGACAGAGAGTTTTTAACACGCCTTCACCTACAATGCCAATTATGATCAATTCCTTAAATCCAGAAAACTATTAATGATTGAGTTGCTTTGGCTCACTCAACCATTGCTAGAATATCTGTAGACTATGATCATAAAACTTCCAAATATGATAAAGTTAAAACTTTATACTTTTATCACATTTAATAACCAATCTTATTAGAATCAAAGGTTCTTTAATCAACTAGGTTGCTTTCGCTCTTTAAATTGAAACAAGAACTCTTGAAACTTTGATCTCAACCCTTCAAGCATGAAGGAGAAAAGCTGTATATCGAAACACGCTTAACAAAATATGTTGGTGTAATAAAGGTTAATAAAACAATACATTGCTTCTGTAACTTTCAGTTTTAGGTTTTATCCTTCTGGTTGGGTACTTTATAACCTTTCGCATATGTACACTTTTATGCTGATATTAAAACCTAGAACTGAGTTAAATTAATCATGGAATAAATAAATGAATTTCTCCAAATAAGTCACAGAAAAACAGTTCATGACATGCGATTACTTAATCAACATGAAACATGCTTGGGTCAATTTAACATTAATAACTGAAGCTACGACTGAAAGTATGTATCAATTTATGAAAATTAAGCATGCTTGACATATAGAAAACTGATGTCATCTTTATAAAATATTTTAACATGCCACAATTCACAAACTCAGTATGCATGATATCGTAAACTGAAACCATATGAATATCATGCAAATATGCCGTCAAACAAGATGTTTTTACTTGAAATTGTATTTAATTTGTGTCCATGGAGGTATAAAAAAAGGGAAAACAATTTATACAAAGGCAAACAATATAAGTGTCACGACATGAGTTCATATTAGAGGTCCTTTATAATACTAGTTGCCAATTCTTTAGGATTAAAACTAATTCGTGACAACTGGATGCAATTTGCATAATTAAAAAAACATGAAACTAATGTTATAGCCGCAAACTTTAGCAATCAATTCATATTCAATAAAATATCATACCCCATGGAAGCTTGATCAAGATGCAGCAAAAGAGGAGGAAAACACAACAGCCCAAAATCGTACCGTGTACACGACCAGTTGCAGTAGAAAAGGTGGGCGATTTCTTTTTGGTTCTAAAACATGTAGCCTAGGCTCTGATACCACATGTAAACTAGAATGACTACACATGATAGAACACACATCAAGAATATACAAGAGCACATCTCCTCAATCCGATCCCTCATACACTCATTCTAGATGGGGTGAATTCTTTTGTGTGGGTTGGCTTGATCGGTTGAGCAGGGGCACTTGTGTTTTATATGCATCTGCCTGGGAGTCTCTCCCATCAAGAAAAACTCTCAAGCAGTCTTTATTGCATTAGGAAATAAAAACCCTAGTCCATATTAATTAGGAATCCCTGTGGCCCATGTATTTATCTTAAACACTCATACAAAGGCTATGGGCCGAGTAGTAATTGAGTCCTTGATCAATATTGAGCCCAAGACAACCCTATGATGATTAGAAGACCACTTAAGTAGGTAATTGGAATAATCCAACGTCTTACACCTTTTTCAGAGATGAAAAATCTAAGATTGCTCAAAATTTGGAACGGGGACTTTTTTGGAAAAGCCCAGTTAGCACTTTTGGAATGGCATCAATGTCCTTTAAATTATTAGCCATCAGAATTTGAATCAGATAAGCTTGTCGAACTCAAGACGCGTTCAAGTCGCATTAAACAACTATGGACAGGAGATAATGTACGTAAGATCACTGTTAGTCTTCTGCATGTACATTGTTGAATATATTTGAAGTTGGGGATATTTTTAGATTCTAGTCGCTGATCTATAAGATGTATTTAGAAAATCATGTAGCCTTTATCATAATCATATAAGGTTTGTAAAGACTTTTCAGTCTGTCTAGTGCTGAAACATCCATGCTAGTATGTTCAAATAAAAAAAAGTTATCCTCTTGCCAAAATTACTATTACTGCTGTGTCATAATTACTCTCTCTCTCTCTCTCTCTCTCTCTCTCTCTCATGAAGCTTGAAACGTTTTAAAAATGCCTGCCAATTTATACCTTCCAGTTGATAACTATAGCCAACAAAAAAACAGTTAAGAACCGGAATGTTGATTCAGTAAACTGACAATCTGGGTTGTCAGACTATACATACGAGAGGGGGTGGGAAGTAACCAGGAAATAAACAACATATTACAAACAAGTGAATGAAAAAATTATAATGACAAAGACTATCTCAACCCATAAGATAATGCACTCTTTTTTTTGTTCAGATTAAGTAAATACTTGGATAACCAATAGAATTAAATCTGACTATCTAAACTAGGGTTGAGAACATTGAGAACACTATTCACCAGCATACACAAACCCTAACCCTAGGGTTGAGAACAGAAGTAGGATATATATATACATATAATGAGATTTAATTAAATTAAGCCTTTTGTTTTAGTAAACAGTTTCTTAACTAATTCTAGCACTAAGATATATAATCATTTTTAACTTTTCTCACTTTTGCAAAAGGGATTAAAATTTAGCTACCCTAGGTGAATAGTTTTGATTTCAGATCCTCATTTAGCATAGGAGCAATAGAACGTACGTACTACCTGCAAACCGGATTTGACATAAACAATGAGCCAAAAATAAAGTTTCACAACAGTAGGTCCACAAATTTTGAGGGTCTACCATATATATATATATATGTATGTTCCAATCTCATATTCCAATGCAGTGGCTATGAGCCAATTTAAATTTAAGTAAAACTAGATAGGTCAAACAAAACGGAGTTCATAACATGCACATACAAATTCTTTAAGAGAGAAGATAGACATGTTTTACAAGTCTTAAAAAGGGCATCAATTAGCCCATCAAATATAATCTAGCAATTCCTCTTGGAAACTATCCCGCCTTTGTTGATTAAAAACCAAGTGCGTAAACCTAGATTTTACAGTCGAAATAAGCTTACCATTGGCCTTGGCCCCAAATCCATATTTGGCTGTTGTATCTGCCCACCTTGGTGCAGTGCGTGCTTTTGCACAGAACTAAAACATTTAAATTCTGACATTGTTGACTAAGTCTAAAATTATTGGAAATTGATTCAGTGAAATTGACTCATGGCTTGGAAAGAAAGAACCAAGTGCGTAAACCTAGATTTTACAGTAGAAATAAGCTTACCATTGGCCTTGGCTCCAAATCCATATTTCGCTGCAGTATCTGCCCACCTTGGTGCAGTGCGTGCTGTTACAATTTAATCGTTTAAGTAAAAAAAAAAAAGTAAATAGTATTTGCCCTTTGTCATTGGAATGAGTGGAAACGCAATTACATAGCATGGGTCAACTTGTTCAAGAGACCCTCTTGTTTTTCAACAACTCTCCCATATGCCACATGGTAGATTATAGCACTTCGTATTTTTCATATTTAGTTTCCTCCAACATTTAAAGTGAATATTGTGAGTTTCAAGCCAAAAAAAACTTATAAAACCAAAAATTGAAATAAGTTATGTAACCTCTTGTTCTTTTAATATACAAAAGACACATATTAGAGGTAATATCAATACACATTGCATGATATAGAATTCTTTGCAGTGTTTATTTTTTCTCTAGAAATAGTTTTATTAGCACAGAACAATTTAAGGATTACCATTATCCTATTATTTTGAGAGATGTGAGAGCTGTGTTGAGATAAGTATACTAAGACGTTCTTTTTTTCTACCCTTTCTTATAGAGGTCTCGCTTCAGAGTCTTTTCTTGTTTCTAGTTTCCTGTTTTTAGCAGAGTTTTCTCTTGTTGTTTAATCGAGGACTACTTGTCCTCTTGATTATCAATACATTTGTTTCTGTTAGAAAAAAAAAGTAATCCTTGTAAGATTTCTACTTAGAAAGGGAGCACGGGAATTCCTAGTGGCTTTAACACATCAATCAAATTCGTACTAATAATATCTGTGTGTGGTCTGAGACAGCCCATGACATATAACAGTAGATTTGTTCTGAAATTGTGAAACAAAACGGAGTTCATAACATGCACATACAAAATCTTTAAGAGAGAAGATAGACATGTTTTACAAGTCTTAAAAAGGGCATCAATTATCCCGTCACATATAATCTAGCAATTCATCTTGGAAACTATCCCGCCTTTGTTGATTAAAAACAAGTGGGTAAACCTAGATTTTACAGTCGAAATAAGCTTACCATTGGCCTTGGCCCCAAATCCATATTTGGCTGCTGTATCTGCCCACCTTGGTGCAGTGCGTGCTTTTGCACAGAACTAAAACATTTAAATTCTGACATTGTTGACTAAGTCTAAAATTATTGGAAATTGATTCAGTGAAATTGACTCGTGGCTTGGAAAGAAAGAACCAATTGCGTAAACCTAGATTTTACAGTAGAAATAAGCTTACCATTGGCCTTGGCTCCAAATCCATATTTCGTTGCAGTATCTGCCCACCTTGGTGCAGTGCGTGCTGTTACAATTTAATCGTTTAAGTAAAAAAAAAAAAAAGTAAATAGTATTTGCCCTTTGTCATTGGAATGAGTGGAAACGCAATTACATAGCATGGGTCAACTTGTTCAAGAGACCCTTGTTTTTCAACAACTCTCCCATATGCCACATGGTAGATTATAGCACTTCGTATTTTTCATATTTAGTTTCCTCCAACATTTAAAGTGAATATTGTGAGCTTCAAGCCAAAAAAAACTTATAAAACCAAAAATTGAAATACGTTATGTAAGCTCTTGTTCTTTTAATATACAAAAGACACATATTAGAGGTAATATCAAGACACATTGCATGATATAGAATTCTTTGCAGTATATATTTTTTCTCTAGAAATAGTTTTATTAGCACAGAACAATTTAAGGATTACCATTATCCTATTATTTTGAGAGATGTGAGAGCTGTGTTGAGATAACACTACTACATTTTTCTACTTGCGCGACGAAGAAATAATCGTTGCACGAAACGACCATGTGCGACGAATCGCGCAAAGAAACTCTGCACGACAAAAGATAATATTGTCACATATAGTAACGAAAATTGGCACCTAACCGTGGATTTGGCGGCAAAAGTTGCGCGACGAAATTTTTAGTCGCGCTAAGTTATAATGCGCGTAGTTATAAATAATCTTGATCGTCGCGCAAAGAACAAGCGGGAAAAAAAAACGCGGGTTGATCGCATTTGGGGCCAAATGATTGCGCAACGAAATATTGCGCGACGATATATTGGTCGCGCAAAGTGATTGTATTCTTGCGATGACGTGTAGAATTTGAGCGACGGATCAATGCGCGACAAATCAACTAGACCACGTTGCGCAAAAATGGATGTCGGTACAACCATGCGCGCCGGAAAAAAAATTTGCGGGACAACAAAGACGTTTGTGCGGCGAAAAATTTGCGACGCATTTATGTTTTTGTCATGCAAGGACTTCAGAACTTTGCGCGACGAAACACTTTATCCGTCGCGCAAAACTGTCATTTATTACTTTAGTCAGTTTCAGTCATGGCAGCTGCAAACTGCAAAAAAAATTCCAGTTTGCCTCAGTCTCTCTCTCCCTCTGTCTCGAACGTTATAGGGCAATCAAACGCATCAATTTCATGTTGTTTATGAGTTAAACTATCTCTGCCTCTGGTACGTTCATTGGGTATGTATTTTTTGTCGTTAGTGTAAAAATATTACTATAAATTCATACTAACGCATTAATTTCGTTGTATATAGGGATATTATATGTGATTAGCGAGTGGTGGAGAACGATTGAGAAGGTATTATATAAAATTAATTACATTATGTTTATGTTGTGTTGTCAAATTATATTTATATTATGTTGTTCAATTATGCACGTTGATGTACGAAGTTAATTGAAATTAACTTCGTACATTTTTTTTTGTAAAGCTTAGTTCCCGTTCGAGGTTAGTTGGACCGCGCATGGGTGAGTAAACCACGACTACGGTCCAATTAATTCTTGAATTGTCCCATATTTTGGACAGTTTGGAAATGCATAGTCGTGTCACGTAGTTTACAGCTACAGGATTAGGTTTCGATTGTGGAGATTTCGGTGTCATCTCGGTACGTTCTTTGGGTGGTACGTAGGTATTTTATATCTACGGTATACCTCAAGAACTTTACACCCCTAGGTATTTTATAATCATTTTCTTTATTTCCTATTTAATTCTTCCTTGGATAACTTTATTTATGTTCTTAGAAAATCTAGAGTAATTAATGAAAGAAAATTAAACACCCTTTAGTAATTTATTTATCATTTTTACTACAATATTTTACTCTTTATAAATTGCATGGTAAGATACATTAGTAACTTTATTTCACGTTATTCACTGGACATCATGACATGGTACACGTTCTTATCACAATTTTCATGTTTTTATCACAATTTCCATGGTTTTTATCGATATCGATATTTTCCCGATATTTCCATCAACATTTCCGTGTTTTTGAACCACCGATATTTCCGAAACCCTCGATATTTAAGACCTTTAGTATACCCCAAGAGGATAAAATCATGATTTTGAGGATCGAGAGCAGCTCTATCCAATTTGTCATGTTGAGTAACGATGGATGTGCTTCTTAGATTTCATCTTATTCTTCTCTTCTAGCTCTCTGATCTTATTCTATTGCATTACATATTTCAAAACCAAATTCAAACCACAACCTAGTGCCTTAGATCCTAGCATTCCCAAAACAAGCTATAAGAAATACTGATGCAGGACACATAGGACCTAAATTTTTTAGTTTCCTAGATTCTCTAGTTTGCCCAATTCTAGTAGGATTTCTACTTTTCCAAATTTCCATTTTTCTAGTTTTAAATTTCCTATTTTATTTGGGTTAGAATTTCTGTTTAAGTAAGGGATTTTCATCCTATTATGTCTAGGTTTTAGTTTACTATAAATAATCCCATGTAATTCTTTAAAATTCAGATTTGGATATTGAGTAAACCTTCTCTTAAAACTATGTGATTTATGTTCTTCCTCCTTGGTTCTCTGATTTCGGTCCTTTCTTTCGTCCCTTCGATCTATATTTTCATCTCCTCAACCTTAGATATTCTTCTTGTTCTACTGTTTTGCCCGTTCTTTCGTCTTTTCGATCTATATTTTCGTCTCCTTGATCTCTTATATTCTTCTATGCTCTATTGTTTGAGTCTAACACCTACGGGTTGTACTACATCAAATACCCACACTACCTTCTATTGTTTTAGAGCATCCACAATCATTCTCTCTATTTTTTAGTTAAATTTTAGCTGAAAACATATAAAAATTATTTTAGGAGCTATCTATAAAATTTAAACTCCAATCATACTCTCTAGTTTAGGGAGTCATAAATGCTATAACTCTTTTTTAATTGGTCCATCTCTATTAAAAATTAATATAAAAAATAGTTAGCATTAATTAAAGGTTTGAAATACTCATTAAATAAAGCAGCATTAAATTATAGGGAGCCACTATGAGTCCTTTCTCTCTCCTCAGATTTAGGAGCTCCTAGGGGTCTCCCTATTTTAGGAGGTGGATAGGGAGCATGGTTGGAGGTATTTTTCCAATTCCTCCCTAAAATTTGTCTAAGAATGTGGTTTGGGGAGCCCATTGTGGATGCTCTTAGACCATATCCAACAAGTAAGAATTGTTAGAGCTTTCAGTTTCCAATTCTCAAATCCAGGACATCTCACTTCATGACTGCTTTTTCTTTTCAAGATCACCCATAAGCCCAAATATACTCACCACAGAGACTTGTTGCAATTATTTTTCCATAATTCCACAACCTGTCTGGCCATGGACTCCTGATACTGTATTAATGATCTCGTATCCCATCACTGAAGTTACAAGAGAGTGAAAAGTTCTCAAAATAATTTTGTATATAGTACAGTGAATTTGCATATGCACAACACCTTTAGAGAAATAATGATACCAAGACACTATCGTACGCAAAAATACGAGTACTGAATGCAGTTTCACAATATTTCATATCAAGTACAACAACCAACAAAATCAAGGATGATACGAACCTGGATATTGTTTATCAGGATTTGGGGATCTTTCACAGATTCCATAGCTTGTGTAATTTTCTTTTCATCTGCAGGACTAAGGGACTCAATACTACTAGGCTTAAGAACTTCAGTGAGGCAATCCCACAGTTTAGGAAGCTTATCAAATAATGAAGCACCAAACTTCTCACAGAGATGCCTCAACGCAAGTTCAGATCCTCGTCTGCTAATAATGCCCTCAACCTTTGACCGGTCTTCACAACCAGCCAGCACATGAACCTTTCTATTTCTGCTTACCAGTATTTCTCCCAAAGGAGAGAAGA
Source organism: Prunus kanzakura (assembly GCA_020521455.1). Taxonomy (NCBI): domain Eukaryota; kingdom Viridiplantae; phylum Streptophyta; class Magnoliopsida; order Rosales; family Rosaceae; genus Prunus; species Prunus kanzakura. The sequence continues at coordinate 420,556 of BPUM01000936.1, forward strand.
TCTTGATCATCAATAATATCTATGGAACAGATGCCTGTAGCTTGGGGTGTTTCACTAGGATCCAAGCATGTCAAATTACATATATTCTTAATTAACTTATCATTTGGGCTTGGCCTACGTGATATACAACGAGAAATAAGCTCTGCAAGTGCCTCAGCTGCCTTCTCTTGTAGTATTTCCTCCTTCCAAAGGAATTTAAGATATATTAGATTAAATGAGCATCTTAATAATTTAGAAAGCATTATATCTAGGTGATTACCTGTTCTCATTTGATGGCAGCCATCAAAGGCAAAATAATGGGATTTAGTCGTGCAGGAAGCTCTGACAGCCAAACAACCGAAGCAGCAACAAGGGAAGAAACAGTAACATGCGGATTGCTCTGCAAATTGTTCCATAAAGTAAACAGTGAACAAAATGTGACCTCTAAAATATAATTTAAGAATTCGGGAAAATCTAACAACAAAACCTTCAATAAAGATGAAAATAGTCAAATACTGTTCCAAGAGTTCTCTACAAACACAGATGAATATTTTTGAATTGCATAGCATATCAAGCACTTAAAACAGCACATCAAACAATCTTTAATTATCCCAGACATACCTGAACACATTTTAAATACTTGAACCCTAAACCCTAAACCCTAATACATTGAAACAAACACAAAAGAGATTAAAAACACAAGTTTAACTAAAAAAATATGACGAAATCATAAGCTAGAATAGTACAAAATGTTATGTAATTATGCACTGAACACAAACTCGCGTTAATTGTGCTTTTAGCATGTTAGTTTCTTGCCCATTTGATATCAGTATTTTAGATGTCTTGTTTTTTTTTTTTTTTTTTATATCAGTATTTTAGATGTCTTGTTGATGTTTTTGATTGTACCATTGAAGTTTATCTAATGAAGTTTCTATTTAATAATAATAAAAAAATTCAACATAATGTGGAACTATGGGAGATGAAATAAAGTCTCAAATCCAATCCACACTTGCAAATCTACTTTGGAGAATACAAAAAAGTCTTAAGTGAAATTACAATATATTAAAATCACAAGTAAAATATGTAATTTCAATCTATCCAAATTATAAGTAAAAGCCTGTAATTACAAATCCTGCTGAAATTCATTACATTAAAATCTTGTAATTACAATCTATTAAAATCTTAATTGAACACACTCTCCTTATTGTAGCTATAAATTATCGTTAATTTAGAAAGAAATTAGAAAAACAATTTGTCATATCATGAGGTGTGACTTGAAGGAAGCGCAAACACATGCTAAATAATTAAAACCAAATCCTAGGAAGAAAAAACATTTCCATTAACAAATCCACCACCGCTAAAGACAACCAACAAAATCTGCTAAATCATTGAGGGCCATTCACCATATGAATTGACTGCAACACTTGGAAGGAAAAAATGTCTTAAAACAATTAATGAGCAACCATGCAGCTGTACTAGTGCTAACAAAAAGACAGCACGCGAAACCTTGAACTAGAAAAAGATAAGCAGTGCTTGTTTAGATAGGAGTCCATTTTCATTAGATGTAATGGACGCTACCAAGGATTTGGAGTGAACCAGAAGGTTCGTAGACTGAATAAACCCAAACCAATAATGATGCAGTGTCTCAGATGTATATCATGCAGATCGTTAGTGTCAGCGAAGGTGGCATCGTAGAATTCATTGCATCTCTGGCATAAAAACAATATCCGATCACGAAATCCGACAATCTCTACCCATCGAGGAGGAGGAGAACGACTACCATTATTAGCAGCAGCATTATTATTAAACTCCAGCTTGAAAACTTGAAATGCTTCAGCATAATTTGGGGGAAATACAATCAGCTCTTCAAGATAATTGTCCGGAAAAGTAATCATAAGCAACTCCTTTGATGTAGATAAATCTGTTGCAAGGAAAAGATGACTCTTTTTTATCGTAAATATATGCTCGAACCTCTCACGATCTGGGCCAGGGTCTTCAAGTACAACCAACCTTTTAGCCCTGTATTGGATTTGCTGATGATGATCATGATTATTTGTGTCAAACTGAAACACTATCAAAAACTTCGACGGGTTCTTGGTTGCAGCATATAGCTTCTCATCGATGAACTGTATATCTTCGAAGCTGAGGCCCTCATCAATTCTGGTCCATGATTTATCAGTGGGTCTACAGACCGCCAGCGTCGTCCTTTCAACACCTGTGGAAAGGCAAGCCACAACAGTACAAGATGGGCTTCTTGTGGTTGGTACAGAGGAGGCTACAACTTTACATATGAAGGGAGCAGTGACCTCATGTTTGCATCGTGGAAGCATCACTCGGCCACCTGAGATGGGATTCAATAAAGTAATGATGGATCCAGTCCAATCAACTCTCATCAACCACCCTTCAATTGACCCAACATATGCATCATACTCATCATCAGTGGGCAGATTTAATTTGTAACTTTTCTCCTCACCATTGTATCTTAAAAACTCCCGACGAGTATGAGAGAAAAGCCATGGAAGTTCAGGAGCAGGACGACACCTTGCCCTAACAACAGAGTCTCGCCATGAACGGCATACTGAGCCACACCGAACATAATGTAATATGCATAGCCGTTGTAGAATCGATTGCATGATATCATCTGGGACATGTTCCGACCACTTGCTGCTGCTACTGTTGCTGTTGCTATTGCTGCTGCGTATCACCCATTTGTTCCTAATAATTGTATCCGCATCACCCATCTCTTGCTATTGCTGTTGCTATATTGCTGCTGCAGTTGCGGATTCTGCTTATACCAGAATTAAACAAAATCTGAGCAAGACTTCTACCGGATGTAAACAAAATGATCAAAACCGTCAAATTAAAAAGCGAAAAGAAACACAGACCATGTCTTTAACCATACCCAAATCTGAGCAAGACTTCTACCGGATGTAAACAAAATGATCAAAACCGTCAAATTAAAAGCGAAAAGAAACACAGACCATGTCTTTAACCATACCCCGCTCTAACATATTATGTATTTGCATAGCTCCTATTAACAATTAACTGTTCATACTAACAAAACAATATAGGGATAATATTATTAGTTTATTTTAACTTAAGGGCGGAACCAGGATTTTTTTTGGAGGGGTTGGCTAAATTTAATTTTGCAGCGGTGGGTCTGTTGGATTCGGTCTGGTTCCAACCTAGAACCGAAACTGAAACTGAACTATTCATCCGGTGCTGCACAAACATAAGTTCATAACCGATGCGGCCAAAAAAAATCCAAACATAACAAAATAAATACAACCAAAGCAAGCCTAAAACAGATCCAACCGATGCACAAAAAGATCCAACAATAACAGATCTAAGTATTTTATCCTTGTACAACAATAACAGAGAGAGCGAGAAAGGAGTGTACATAGAAAGATTACAGGTGACGCCGGGGGAAGTGCTTGGGAAAGCCTCCAAAGTTTGAAGCAGGCAGGGCGAAAGTTCCAATCTGGAGATCCCCAGAAGCCAAGGAGAGTGAGAAGGGAGTGTACATAGAAAGAGAAAAATAGAAGGAAAAAAAGAGAGGGAAAAACAGAAAGAGAAGGGAGGGAGAGGAGAGGAGAGGAAGAAGAGAGAAAAGGAGAAACGTACAAAATAAAATAAAATATTCGGTGAGAGAGAGTAAGAGGAAGAGCAAGAAGCACTCAAACAAAAATTCAGAAAAATGTTCCGCAATATAAAAAAAGGTAATGTGGATTGGATGGACTAATTATATAATATTAAGGGGGGTGTATTCAATTAGGATTTTAAAAGACTATTTTGGGATAAATAAGTCTTGTGGTATTCAATTAAGACTTTTAAATAATCTAAACAAGTCTTGTGGTATTCAATCAGGACTATTATGATTTTTTAAAGAGGGTGTCCAAATCTAGTGGTATTCAATCAAGACTTTAAACAAGTAACCAAAAGTCTTTTGGTATTCAAAAACTTGCTAATTTCGAAGGATTTTTTTTAAATAGGGAATTGGTGTGACTTTTTAGTGGGAGGTATAACTACCAAACCCTATAAAAAAATCCCACCCTAACCCATCAGACTTTTCACGTGAGATTTTTTTTTGTCTGCTAGAGAAGACAAACAGCTCTTCAACAAGGGATTGCCTCCTTCTCGTGCTATGTCTTCTTGCGTTTATTGTCTATATATTTGTTATATGCCATGTTTGTATATGATCTGAGTCTATGGCCCTTCGTGGGTTGCTGCTATCTTTTCATTGCTTCGTGGGTCTGTGTCTCGCAACAATTGTTGCTACCTATTGCATGAACAAAACAGGTCTGGTCCAATATAGTAGAATTCGTATTTCTTCAATGACTTTATAATAGCACTCAAGAATGACCAGACCAATACAGTAGTTTGATACTCTCATCGACAAATACATGAGTTTCTAGGAAATCAGTATTTTCCAATTCAAAGATTAACCCCCACAGGGATTGCCAACATATGTTAGTATTTTTCAGTTCAACAGTAACATATGCTTATTATTGTAGCAGACCAACAAGATTGTCTTTTATTTTTATTTCGAGTTTTAGGGGGGTGTATTTTATCATCCTTCATCCAGACCAACATATGCTTATTATTGTAGCAGCTAGTTGAAATTCATATGCTTATTATTGTTGTAGTGATTAGTTTATGGACAATTAGAAATAAATTGAAAACAATAGTTTTCGTTTAGGAATATAACACCCGACATACACATGGACAATTAGAAAGAAAATAGAAAATAGGAAACATGAGTGAAATTTTTTTCTTTTCTTTTCTTGTTTGGTATGATATGTATTCTTGTGAAATAACTAATAAATTTCTTACATATGTTGTAGTAGTAATTTAATGGGGGATTCACAACAAGGAAATAACAAAGGAAAGGGCAAAGAGAAAGAGAACTATGAATCTTGGACCATGCACGATACCAATGAGTTGTTGCACCTCTTGGTGGATGCTATCAATAGTGGATTGCGTGATGCTAATGGGTCACTTAGCAAGCAAAATGTAGAAAGACTGATACTTCCTCGTCTTAATGCTAAAATTAGGTTCCCAAAAACTTATAATAATTACTTGAGCCGAATGAAGTGGTTCAAGAAGTAATATAACAAGATGTCTACACTTATGCGTAACAACTCTGGCTTTGGGTGGGACCCAATTGCAAAGACGTTCACTGCTAGTTATGAAGTATGGAAAGATTACTTGAAGGTGAGCTTAGTTCATAATCTTTTAAATATATTAATAGCTTACTAGTTTAGTACAATATATTATTTGCAATATATTAATAATGAATAATTTGTTCTTTGCTAGTCCCACCCAAGTCTAATAAGGGAAAGTACAAGGTTTTACCCTTATTTCAAGGTATGTGATAATTATCTAATTATAATATGTATTTTTCATAATATGGTTATTGTGATATATGAATAATTTTAGGATTGCATCGGAGCTATTGATGGTACACGTATTCCGGCAACGGGGAGGGGACGAGATGTAAGCAGTTATCGTAATCGTCATGGAAAGATATCACAAATAAAATCCATGTGGTCCTTCCCAATCTTATAAATTCTTATGATATAAATCTTTAAAATCCAAACATAAAAAATCCTGAATATAAAAAATCTTTAAAAAAGTCCTTCCAAGTCATTATGTTCCTAAATAGTCTTTTAAAATCCACTGGGCTTATTTATCCATAAATAGTCTTTTAAAATCTCAATTGAATACACCCCCCTAAGTATCCACTATGACTCCTATGAGGAGAGAGAATGGCCTACTAGTAGATCTTTATAATTAAATGTTGTTTTATTTTAATGCTATTTTAAGTATTTATTTAATATTAACTATTTTATATGAAGAAGAAGCATTTATGATAAATTTTAAAAATAAATCAATAAATAAATCATTTATAATTCCCTAAACTAGAGAGCATGATTGAAGTTTAAATTTTATAAGATAGCTTTCTAGTTTAGCTAAATTTTAATTAAAAAATAAAGAGCATAATTATGGATGTTCTAAACCACCACCGTAGACAAATTTTAGGAAGGAATTAGAAAAATATAACTCCAACCATGCTCACTATCCACCTCCTAAATATGAGGAGAGAAAAATGACTCATAGTGGCTCTCTATAATTCAATGCTGCTTTGTTTTATGCATATTTTAAACTTTTAATTAAAATTAACTTTTTTTTTATATAATTTTAATAGAGATGAACCAATTATATTGAACTAAAAAAGAATTATAGTTTTTGTGTTTTTTTAGCTTGAAGTATGATTGGAGTTCAAATTTTATAAAAGGCTCCTAAAATAGCTTTTGTGGTTTTTTAGCTAAAATTTTACTAAAAAATAAGGAGCATGTTAAAGAGGTGGACAAAAAAGAAAAACATGTTAACAGGGTGGCATCTCTTCTTTTTTTTTTCTTTTTTTTTCCTTTTATTTATTTATTTATTTATTTTTATAAGCACATGTTAAAGGGGTGGACCAATTAACCCTAGTTCAAACCCAGTTTAGCCCCTTCGCAGTTCCGCCCTGTAGACACAACCTAGTCAACTTGGGCTTGATAATCAAATCAATACAAGTTGCATATCAAAATAGAATTTAAGAGAACAAGTTATGCTAAGAACTAATGATAAATCTCACCCAACACATATATAAATAAACACGAATAACCAGTAACTGCATTGAATTGAAGTACACAATTTTCAAGCCAGGAAACAACACACATTAAAAAAAATACATATTTCATGGTTCAATTTCAAACTAGAAATTATAATTCTATCGACTAAAATTTTTGTCCATACTGCAGATTAAAAAAGGTTCTACAAAGAAAAAAACTAACCTGGCCAACAAGATTGTAATTAGATCGAACAGATCCAATTCAGAAAGAATGTGTATCTTATAAGTTGTAACTTGTAACTAGTGTTGTCCAATGTTACGTTTTTAGTTGTTTAGTAAGACTAGAAACCCTGAAAAAGTTTCTAAGCATTCAACTTTTTTCACTCTTTATTTTCTACCACCATGTTGTTTGTAACAAGTTTGTGGGTGAGATAGTGCGATTGCATGGAGCTCCTGTGTCCATTGTGTCGGACAGGGATCCTAGGTTTACCTCTCGATTCTGGAAATGTCTACATGAGGCTATGGGTACCAGGTTACGTTTCAGTACTGCTTTCCACCCACAGACTGATGGACAGTCAGAAAGAACCATTCAGACTCTGGAGGACATGTTGAGATCCTGTGTGTTACAGTTGAAAGGTAGTTGGGATACTCACCTTGCTTTGGTGGAGTTTGCGTATAATAACAGTTATCATTCGAGCATTGAGATGGCTCCGTATGAGGCTTTATATGGGAGGATGTGTAGAACTCCAGTCTGTTGGAATGAGGTGGGTGACAGGAAAGTGGAAAAAGTGGACAGTATACGGGACACAACTGAACAAGTGAAGATGATTCGAGAGAAGCTGAAGACCGCACAGGACAGACAGAAGAGTTATGCTGACAACCGGTCCAAGGATCTTGAATTTGCAGTTGGAGATTGGGTATTTTTGAAGCTATCTCCTTGGAAGGGTGTGATGAGGTTTGGTAAACGTGGAAAGTTAAGTCCTCGTTATATTGGACCGTATGAGATCACAGAACGTGTCGGACCAGTTGCCTACAAACTTGCCCTACCTTCAGAATTATCTCGGATCCATGACGTTTTCCATGTGTCCATGCTAAGGAAGTACATGCCTGATCCTTCTCATGTTTTGGAACAGCAACCCATGCAATTGAGAGAAGATTTGTCGTATGATGAGGAACCTGTACAAATACTGGACAGAAAAGAACAAGTGTTGCGCTCCAGATCTATTCCAATGGTGAAAGTATTGTGGAGGAGTCAAACTGTAGAGGAAGCTACTTGGGAACCCGAGGAGCAGATGCGGGCCCAGTACCCTTACCTCTTCTATTGACAGGTACGTAATTTCGAGGACGAAATTCTTTAAGGGGGGTAGATTGTAACATCCCGACCCTAAAATAAGACATTTCACTAATTAATTTAATTAAATATGGAATTTCCAATTTTGCCCTTGAAGTGGGGGCAAAAAGGTCAATTGTTATCTAGAGAGAGTTTGGAGCAACGAGTGGTGTTTTTAGGAAGCTTATTCTGAGCCGAGTTCGTAGACACGGAGTAGGCCCGAATCAGACTTGAAACGAAGAAGATACGATTGAAAAATTATCGAGGGCCTATTTGGAATTATTTTCAGAAGTTATTTTTGGATAAAATCAGATTTCATTTTCAATTTCTCATTTCTCCCTCTCTCTCCTCGCGACAGCCTCCTCTTTCCTTCGTTTTTCTTCCCAGCCGTGACTTCCAAGAGCCACCGTCGTCAACTCCGGCAACCACCAGCCACGAGGCCGGACTCGATCGAACCGTCGTCGTCTCCTCTCTCTTCCCCCGCCATCTCTGCCGTCGACAGCCGCTACAGCCACCAGAAAAACGCAGAAAAGTTGCTGGTTTTTGGCAGATTTTGTAACAGCTCGTTCTCCTTCAATTCTCAACCAAATTCGACGAGTGAGGTATGATTTCTCAACTGATTTTCGTACTCTAGCTGCCTGTTGGATAGGTTTCCCCGAATTTTGAGAGATTACAGGTCAATTTTCGAAGTTAGGGTTCAGCCGGTTTTCAGTTGGAATTTCCGGCCACTTCCGGCCATTTTCTGGCCTTCACCCAAGAAGAAAAGTGTCTCCAAATTAGGTGTTTAACCTAGGTTAGGAGTTTGGAGCCGAGATGCTAAGTTTTTCCGGTCACCTGAACAGTAACCGCGCCACCACGCGCTGTCGGCGCGTGGGGCGGCGCGTGGGCAGTCCGGCAGAGGTCACATTTTATCCTAGAATGATCCTTACGTTGTCACGAGCGCGTAGGAGTTGACGGATCTCAATTTGGATGTCGTATGGACCTCGAACCAATTATACCTAATCTGTGATTTTTGGGTTTGGTGTGTTTGGACCGTTGGATCAAACCCAATTTCACGTATGTTATTCCTGGTATTCCTAGGATCGTATAGGAACTCGCGGATCGTGAATCGGAGCCCCGGATGTTCCGATTCATTAACTTAAAGTTTTGACCGTCCGGTTGACCGAGTGCCTTCCGAGACTTTTTCAGCGTTTGGAAACCCTTAGATTGGACCTTAGGGACGTCTCGTTCCTAGTATTTAAGAGAAACCCGGGAAATTAGGATTTTACTTTAAAGTCTCATTTTTTGAAGAGTTGGATTTTAATGTCATGTTCGTATTTTGAAATAGGTAATCCGACTCCGCCTTCAGAGCAGGCAGGACCCTCTCGGGGTCACGCAGCTTGGGATTACTTGTGAGTGGATTTTGTTTTCAAGTAAATAGCATGGTTTTATAATGAACTTTCTATGCATGAAGATTTAAATGGTTTTATGCAAACCCATCCTTTCGTATCCATTTATTCATATGTTGAGTATGTTATGTTATAAAGTTATTTGCAATTTATATGGGTTTTGACATATAAAGTATCTTGAAGCATATGAGTATATTATTGGGAAAGTGTTGGCTTGTTGAAAGTTGTGTGAGGTACTTTGGGGTGTTATGACATGAGGAAAAGTATGAGTTTAGAATGTCAGTTGGAGTGCTGGAAGCACTACCCTGTGTACCTCCCCTGATTTGGATTGTGGATATGGAATTATGAGATACTTGGAAATGTCGGAACCCGGGGCATACCTTAACGGGGTGCCGCTGTAGACCCTTAATTGGGTAGTCTGCGCGCGTAGGACTGTTTACAGGCGTACGGGTCTTGATTCTTCGTCCGTACGTGCTGGCTGAGAGTTAGTCCCCCAGTTGGACGGCTTGTCCCTAGCCACATAGTCCGTTTGAGGGCTGATAATTGTGAGCTAGTCAACAATCCCCTGTTGGATTGTTTTCCCGGTACAATTAGGTGTGTCTTATATATATATGGTGTATATCTCTCATATTATTAGTATTATGAAATTATTCTTATTTTTGAGTGAGGATACTTCCCCGCTCGTCGTGCCGGTGGGCACGGGTTTCGAGAGTTTGATTTGAGATTTGTAAGGAAAGGTTTGGGTGGGTTGATTTGTAAGTTTCACTGGATTTCGGATTTAGCTCGGGTATGAGCAAACTATATATATATGATTATGATGGTTTTTAATGCATTGTTTTCATGCATGGTTTTCTAACAGTGGGGTTATATTACTTTGTTTTTAATTGAAACTGAATCTTGTTTTGTCCACTCACAATTTTCTGTTTTTCGCCCCACAGCCAGTAGTTGACTGGAACGAGCTGCAGTGCCGTGTTTTGTACCCTTGCTATCATGAGCCGCAGTACTTGAGCTTTCTCGGAGCCTCAGTGCTATGTAAATACAGTAAAACTCCATTTTTGCTAGTTTGTTGAATTCTGTTAGATGCTCTGTTATCGCCTGTTAGGATTTGGTATTTTGAGGCCGGAGGCCATAGTTTGTAACACTATGCTTTGTATTTTTACATGCTGGTGGTTGGGTTGTAAATAACTGTGTTTCTGACAGGTTGAAATTAATTGGGATTTGTCCTGTTACAGGGGAGATTTTGCCAAAATTTTGGTAGGGAGTCTCGGGTTTTTAGTAAGTGGGCCCGGCATCTGGGGAATGCCGGACATAAAGACGGGATCCGACCCGATTCCCGAGGGAATCCGGGCCGGGTCCTGTCACTTTTACAGGACAAGCAACCCAACAATGAGTAAGAAAGCTTTCAACTTGGAAGAATTAGAGTTGAAGGAGAGCAAGGTCGCCCTGCCATTGAAGGACCTTTTGGACCATACGGATTCCATCCCTAAAAATTATCATCGAGAGATTGAAGAGTACATATATCCCTAAAAACTATAATCAATAGCTTTGAAGAGATTGATAATCTACCTTTGAAAAGAGATTGAGCGAATCATCTGCAAACTTGGGAGGCTATAAGAGATTGAGCGAATAGATTGATAACTTGGGAGGCTACAGGAAATACCAAGTATAGCATTAATAAAAAAAAAAAATTTAAAAATCCCGAATATAGCCGCCCGGCTATACTATTTATTGGGAAAAAAAAAAATCCTGCAATAGCAGGCTATACTCTTTGAATATTATTTTTAAAAAAAAGAGTAGTGTTGGCCAAGGTTGTTATCAGATCTTTGGGAAAGGGGCCTATCACTTTACTATATTGATAGGTACTAGTTCTTTGATGGTTCTTGTTTCCATATGATTTTGTTAGGTACTGAGACAATTAAATTTTGAAAAACAATAATACTTGATGTAGAAAAAATTAAAAAGTGTGTCACTTTAGCCTTAGATATGTATTGAGTGAAAAGTTGAACAAAATTCCTCGAACCACATACTCGATCGATGAATGCAAATTAGCCAAGATCCGAAACCTGTCATGCGAGATACCTATAACATGTTTAAAGGTGGGGGTGATCCAGAAAAGGTGTTGACTAAGAAATTTTTTATTTGACCAAAACCATTTCTTAGTTGAGCTAGCTAGTTGTGTAGTTCATAAGGTTAGAATTTAGAAAGGCATCTCATGTATGTGCATCTCCCAATATATTCTCATGCGATGGTGTTGGTTGTGGAGATGGTGGTGGATGTGGAGATTTTAGAGGAGGTGCTGGTTGTGGTGGTGGCGGTGGTGGTGGTTGTGGAGGTAGTGAATGTGGTGGTGCAAGTGGTGGAGTTGGATATGGAAGTGGAGGTGGTGTCATTTTTTTAAAAAATGAATGATGGTATTTTGGGAATTTAAAAAATTCATTAAAGATTCATGTATGCTTCTTTTGAAAGAAGCCTTCAAAAGCAACCCAGAGTCTGCTAATAAAAGCTGCTGTCAAAAGGCCACTTCTTTTAAAATAATTAGGATATTTTATTTTTACCAAACACCTTAAATTGCTTAACTTTAAAGTGAGGCAGGTTTTTGGAAAAAAAAAAAAACAAAAACAATCCCAAGCAATTTTATACTATGAAATCCAACCTTCTTTGATCCACAAAATGTTGGCGGATCCCTATTTTTTGTTGTTGTATTTATGGGTTTAACCCGTATTATTTGTTATAAATAAAATCCATTTTTTTATTCTTGCCCAATGGGCTAATAGTTAGAAATCATTAGAATATGAGGTATAAAAAAGAATTTAAATTTTCATTCCCCAATATCGCTTGTATAAATAAAATAATTGTAGAAATAACTCTAGCCCAATGGGCTAAAGTGGTATTTTAGCCCTAAACCTTAAAACGAAATGACAAAAATGTATATTGAAATGGTATAGCCGCACGGCTATACTGTCTAAATACATTCGAATATTTTAAACGTATAGCCGAACGGCTAGACTCTTTAAATATTAATATATTCGAATCTTTTAAGAGTATAGCCGCCCGGCTATACGTTTTAAATATTAACACAAAGCTTGCACTGTCAATCACAGCCATTTCGCTTCTCTATCAAACTCAAGCTTCGATTGGTTTTCTTCGGTTTTGGCTGCTTCCTCCTCCGGGTTCGGCATCGAAAATAGACCCAAGCCGCCTAGGAGGCCTGCCCAGCCGCCTAGCGCCCGTCTAGCCCCACATCGCCGGCTTGTTGCAGATTTTGACGGAGAAAATTCTGATAGCGGAGACAGGGTCGAGTTCCAGAGATATAGAATTGGACCATATTCAGGAGGAGATTGAGGAGGTGTCTGCCATTCCGGAAGTGAAGGAGAAGAAGAAGAGCAGAAATGCTTTGAGGAAGGGGTTGGAAGGTGAAGATGTCCGAGCTATGCAAGTCTGCTTGCTTTTGAAAGGCGAGTTTTGATTTTTCGGAGTCTATCATTCATTTCTTGTGTTTTGTTTATGATTTAGTGTTGTCTTTGAATTATAAAATGGTACTTTTAAATTTGGCAAATTGAAAACTGAGTAGCATACAGTTTATTACAACTTACAAGGGGGTATTAACTTTCTCTGTAGTATAGAAAGTTGTTAACTTTTGTTTCTTTTCTTTTTCTGTAACTGGGTTTGTGTGGTTATTTCCTTTTCTAGTGTTCGCTTTGTTTTTGGATGTAATATTTGTGATTTACTTGTTCTAATATAATGTTCCTGTTATTTGACAGGAAGCATTGCAAAAACTAGGATTTTACGCGGGTGAGGAAGACATGGAGTTTTCCAGCTTCTCAAGTGGGACCGAACGTGCTATCAAGACTTGGCCAGTAAGTTTCAATTATCATTAGATGTTACTATGTATAATGCATGAAGAGTAAAATTTCAGAATCATCAAGTTGAACAAAAATTTCAGAACGCAAAATATATATGTTAGTCAACTTGTAATCTCTTGTTTGACAGGCCTCCTTAGACGCCCCTCAAGATGGCATAGTGACTGCAGAACTTCTTGAACAATTATATACGGTGGCACAAATTGAGAGTCTGGATAACAAAGGGAGTACTCTGACTGCTACACAAAAGGTATAGCCTTCTGACGACATACCATTAGCCTTTATTAAGTGGAAGCCGTTGATGTTTTAAGTTTCGGTACCAATATATCATTCCTCACTTGGAACTGAACATAATGGTTTGGTAAGTCATTACTTGCATTCCTCAAGAGGAGCCAAAAACTCATTTGATGGTTCAATTTGAAGTGAACTAAGCCTTCACTTTCTTCAACCAGATTGTAAAGAATTGTAGCAAACAGTACTAAGTACCAACCAAGAAGCTCTGTTACTTAATTGAGAAACGGACCTGAAGCTCCGACTCTATTTTCAGTAACTCAGACATCAGGTTTCTTGGTTCCAGTTCATGAGACAATCACTTAACATGCAAATAAATACGATATGATAGTGACGTAATGTGCTGTGGTAACTGGTAACACACCGTAACTTATTTTGGATACTAATAAATGAAGCTGATTACATTGGTAAACTGATTTTCTTCTCCTGGTTGGCCTTGAGCTAGCAACCTGATCATGTTCGTATAAGCTATAGCGAACCGCTACATAGGCTGAAACATTGTAATTCTTCTAATGGTAGCGTGGGTTCTATTGTTTAGGAAGATACAAATGGAGCTGCAGTTACTTCTGCAACAGAAATTTCAGAGGTCCAGCAAACACTTGTGAAAGAAGGTGTTACAAAAGTAGAGGTATCTGAGCATCGTGTTTTTCTCCTTGGAGAGAACCGTTGGGAAGATTCTTCTAGACTTAGCTGGAACCAAAAAAAAGTAGGTGAAAGCAAGACAATGAATACCACAAGAAGGTGTCTTACTTGTTGAGGGGAGGGTCGCTTATTGCGCACAGGTACCTCCTGTCTGTCTCGAGCTTATCTTTGCTCACCACATATCATCAAATCCAAATTGGTGGGGTGATGATCATTTTTTACATCCCCATTTCATTGTTAATCATTGATTGAGTTTGATTTAATGCATTCGCCTTCCCTCTTACGTCTCAAAACTAAACTACACTACGCTACTGCCGACTAAAACTATCGACATGTCCAGCGGCCAAAGCTCTTCTCCACATCGAGTATATTTTTTATGAGATAAAGACAATACATTGTATTTATAATTTAGACACAAAGACCGATCCAATACAAAAACAAATAGTCACAGAAAATTATTTCAAATATGGAATCGCAGTAATGAGAATTTTTTTAACGTAATAAGCATTTCCATTATTAATTATCGAATAAGTCGATTTAATGTATTTGCTTTATAAATCACAAAAAATAAATTACTGGATTTTTTTATTATCAAAATGGTCCTGAAACTTATCCCAAAATTATAGTTTGATAATCTAATTAAATTATTCGCTTAAATGCTACTTGAACTCTCTATTTTGTAATGTGATCGAACTAAGATACCTCAAGGTTAAAATTAGTAATGTGAGCTTTTACAATGGACTTGAAGATCTTCCCAATAACTTACGCATTCTGAAATGATTTTCCTTTACTATAACTTAACATGTGTAATAGTTGCATAAAACATTTTCTGATGGGGACAAAACTATATCCTTTTACTCATTTGATCTTTTATAACTGTTTAACCAGGGAATCTAATTTTGCTATGCTTTTGCAATTGACAGCCTTTACTAGTTTAAGGACTTTGTTCGCCTTTTGTTTTTTTTGTATTTTTGTTGTCATTCGACATGGAGGGAAGGGGTAGAGTTTGGCCCACATTTCCACTGTGGTGCTATCCCATGTGGAAGGAGATTGTCTATTTTGACTTGAGCGTTAAACGCCGTGCCCCTTCTTATACTCTTTCATTATCCCCATCATTGTGTGTCTCGCTTTCTCTTGTAATGATTTTGCTTCGATTTGATTTCGTCCAATAGTTGCTTTGCAAAAACACTTTTTATTTTGTTTTGTTTTGAAAATTTAACTGTTTTTTTCACCCTCTGCCTTTTTGGCAAGAATGAAAATCTTGGGGCTAATTTGTGAAAAGCAGGTTTGGATGGTAGAGGCTTTTGGTATGTCGGTTGGCTCTATAATTGTTGGAGTAGAGGAAGTTGCGTCTCTAGTCTTTCCCCAAACAGCAACTATTTTGGGGCTTCTAAAAAGACCACTATTTGGAGAAATTATACAATAGTACTGTAGTATCACGTCGCAATGATACATGGTATTACAGACGAATGAGATAATGACAGATGGGCAACAACTACAATAGAGAGAAGTAACGTTAATTGGTGTTAACCTCACTGTTTGAGAAACTTCTCGTTCCCACCTTCTGAGTTTTTACCATCATCGACGACAACCATTGCCATTTCTGCAAGATTTTTTGAAAAGCAGTCATGTTGCTTCTTTACAAAGCTGATGAAGAATTAACCCAAAAATGGGTCATCAGTGACTATCTGTTAACTTGTTCTTATATGAGGGATATTGACGTAGATGAGGAAACTTAGCGGATATGTTCGCTGACTTGATGATTAGTGCTGTTGCTGATGCCTCCGGATCTTCATATTCCTCTTAATTTTTCCTTTGTTTTTTTCTTTCTTTAAATTTAATTGAAATTACCCTTGCACCAATTACTTGGGTGCTAGTAAAGGAAAATCATGAAAGTTGTAGTTGTTCAGGTGCCGTCATCTCATTGGTCTGTCCTACCACCTGTCAAATGCGACGTGGTAGTACAGTACCATTGTATAATTTCTCCACTATTTGTGGGAATTTGGGAATTTTCAGGACTTGAGGAGAGGAGATTTCAATCCTATTTTTATTATAAATCATAAAAAAGAAACATCCTATTTTCTACTACAACTATGGCACAAAATCAAAGCTTATAGAAATGAACAAACAGTGTATGAATCAATTAAAAAAAATGTGCAAAGGATTGTTGGTACCTCTTTTTGTAAATGCAGCTTTTACCTTGTGCATTAAGCCATACTAGCAGCAATTCTACCTAGCAAGAAAAAAAAATTCTGACTTTCAATGGGCACATTGGGCAGGATAAGAGGCATTTATATATATAAAAAAAAAATATGGTAAATTAGGGCACTGATAACAGCAAAGGGTTTTAATAAAAGTTAGCATTTGTAGATATTTTTTTCCTTCTATTTTTTCGTGTATCACAATAAGAATTTGAATTATTGGACCCCTTTTTTAAAAAACAAAAATATATATAAGAATTGGACCTTATTTTATATTTTAAATCCCTCAAAGCTGCTATGTTGCAAATACAACTGAAATCCCATGATTTTGATAGCAAGAGTTGAATGCCTTTATAAATCTTTATATTTTGAAAAATTTATTGTGACTTTCCGATTAGTTAAAAGAGACAACCCTTGTTAACGGGGCGTAACTCAGTGGAAAAAGACATTGACTTGTAGACTAGTGGTGTCAAGTTCGAACCCTCATGGCATCAATGTGTATGTGAGAACCCCCCACCCCCTCCTAACTTTGGCCGAGAGAGAGAGAGAGAGCTCTTCCAATATTTTACTTCATGCATAATCATTCATATAAGATGAAAAAAAAAACTTACAGAAAATTGGCCATTTGTCTTGTGGAATTTTAACATACATCCAAATCAACCAGCTTTTGTTTGTAAAAAAAGAAAAAGAAAAAGAAAATAACTATTGAAATAGAAATAGCAACCTTCCTTGAAATAAAATGAACTAGCTAATAACCTTTCCATGCTAGACATGATGCTTGGATTCGTGCTTTATGAATTGCAGATTCCTTTCCATTGTTGCAAATTTTCTTGTTATTACTTACTATGTTTGTTTGAAATGTTGAATTAAATACAAAAAAGCTTTTAGAAGTATTTAATTACCACAACCAGGATGCATGAAAATGTTTTACTATTTTGTCGAATAGAAAACAATTGAATTAGACTATAATTTTTTATCTAAACAATAACCGCAATAATATTTCAATAAAATGATTTTTTTTTTGTCGAATAGAAAAAAAACATATTTTCTAATAAAATCCAAATTACAAAACTATAAATTCATGCTTCTCCAAAACAACCAGTCAAAAGAGTGGCTGGAAAGACAAAAAGGGCATCCAAAACAACAGACCAAGGAGGATCCGCCAAGCGAGGAAACCAGCTTATCCAAGTTAATGCATATGGGGTAGCACAACAGTAGAAAAATGGGTCAAACACTCCCCTCCTTCCAAAGTGCACCCGAGTATGATTCACGTAGGAGACAATCTTGAGACAACCCAATATAATCTCCCCCTCTCTAACGAATGCGAAAAAAAATATTCAGCTTTTTGCTGGGATTCGTAATCCTGCAAGAATGGAGACTGACTGGATTATAAGTAATCCAATCCAAGATGATTTGCGGCACCATACAAAGCAGTAGGATTGTGGATTCAATACAGTGTTTTTATCCAGACCACCAAACGGGTTCGTTCAGATCCGAAATAAACAGAGGAAATAAAAAATTGAAGATTAAATAAAAACTATACTGTTTTTTTCTTTTTAATAGTGCTCGTTTGGATTTTTAATTTTTTAAAATAAATAGTACAGCCGAACGGCTATACACTTTTCTCTTAAATAAATAGTATAGCCGAACGGCTATACTGTTTAAATATATTATTTACCCCCTTCTGATTTTTTTTTCTTTTTCAAACTTATTACAATATAAAGAATTAGCATTTTCCCGATTTATACTCGTATTATACACGTAAGTAAGTATTTTTCAATAATACTTCCGTTTTTCATACATTTCTTAAGGACTTGGTAAAATACATACATTTTTTTTTAAAAGCAAACGTACAATACACACATTGTACACACACATACGTATTTTTCATGTTTAATACACGTATAACTTTCCATAACACACACAAAATTCAAGGATTATACTCGTTAAATAACATATTTAAAAAAATTTAAATCGTACAGCCGTGCGACTGTACTCCTTTTTTTATTTTTTTTAATAATTAGTATAGCCGCACGGCGATACTCGTTTTTCATTTACTATTTTTTATAATAATTCGTATAGCCGCACGGCTATAATTGTTTTTTAGTTTTTATTTCTTAAATAAATACTATAGCCGATCGGCTATACAGTTTAAATATATTATTCCACAAGTATAGCCGACCGGCTATACTGCTTTTTCTTTTTAATAATTAGTATAGCCGGACGGATGTACTCATGTTTAAAAAATAAATAGTATAGCCGCCGGGTTTTTACTTTTAGCTTTTTGAAATAAACTAAAAATTAGTATATCCGCGCGGCGATACTCGTTTTTCATTTTATTATTATTTTTAATAATTCGTACAGCCGACCGGCCACACTATTTTTTAATTTTTTATTTCTTAAATAAATACACTCCTTTTTCTTTTCAATAATTAGTATAGCCGGGCGGCTGTACGCGTTTTTATTTTTAATTTTCTGAAAATAAATAGTACTGCCGGACGGCTATAGTCTTTTTTCTTAAAATAAATAGTATCGCCGAACGGCTATACTTGTTTTTATTTTTAATTTTTTGAAATAAATAGTACATCCGCCCGGCTATACTCCTTTTTATTTTTATTTCTTAAATAAATGGTATAGCCGAACGGCTATACCGTTTAAATATATTTGATTTTTTTCCTTTTTCCAAGTTATTACACGTATAAAGAATTAGCATTTTCCCAATTTATGTATTTTTCAATAATACTTATGTTTTCCGTACATTGCTTAAGGAGTCGGTAAAATACATATTTTTTTGGTAAAAGCAATTATTGTACACGTATGTACATATTTTTCATGTTTAATACACGTATTTTTTTACAAACTTTTCCATAACACACCCAAAATTCAAGTATTATACTCATTAAATAACATATTTAAAATATTTAATTCATATAGCCGTGCGACTGTACTCCTTTTTGTAATTTTAATATTTTAATAATCAGTATAGCAGCGTGGATACTCGTTTTTCATTTATTATTATTTTTAATAATTCGTATAGCCGCACGGCTACACTGTTTTTTATTTTTTATTTCTTTAATAAATAGCATAGCCGCACGGCTAAACCTCTTTAATATAGTATTCCACAGGTATAGCCGGGCGGCCGTACGCCTTTTTCTTTTTAATAATTAGTATAGCCGTGCGGCTGTACAATTTATTAAAATAAAATAAAAAAAAGAAACCGTCTAGCCGGCCTAGGCGGCTAATTTTTCGAAAACTTGACTTTCTTCATCGTCTGCGTTTTTACACAACAGATTTTTACGAGTTAGATCATGAAAAATTTGCAAATAGAAGCTAAGCATATTGACAAACAAGATTTGGGAAGTTTTGGTTGGGAAAAGAAAATTTCAAAAATACTATTTGCGTTGGGTTTACCTTAAATGTTGTCATGTCAAAAATGGAGATCATCCCTCCTGGACAAATTAAAGCAGGACATAGCCTCTTCAGGGTTGGTGCTGGGAAGGTCATTGTTCATCAGCTCTAAGCCACTCCTTGGTTTCCATAAATTAGGATGAACCTTGGAAGTTTGGGTAATCACTACAATTTTTGAGAGTATTCGAAGTGGATTTTGGGTAATCACTACAATTTTTTTTAGTATCCATTTTGGGTCCATATTGTCTGAATTGTGAAGTAATTGGCAATTCTGGCAGGTTGGTGCCACAGGAAAAGCCTTGAAGGATGTCATTGCTGTTGGTATTGGTGGCAGCTTCTTAGGTCATCTTCAAACATGTCCTCTTTATTTATATATAATAAATAAATAAAAAAGGTTTAGCCGCCCGGCTATACTCTTTAAATATATTATTTCAAGAAGTACAGCCGTGCGGCAGTGCCGTTCAAATATATTATTGAAGGAGTACAGCCGAGCGGCTATACCATTTAAATATATTATTCCAAGAGTATAGCCGATCGGCTATACTATTTATAAAATAAAATAAAAAGGACCCGCCTAGCCCGCCTAGGCGGCCGATTTTTGGAAAACTTGAATCTAAGCTCCATACAAACTGAAAGTCAGTATTTTCCATTTTCTGTTTTGGTTTATATGTTATGTTTAGTTGCTAGGAAGCTGATGATGAACAAATATGCTCTTACAAACTGAGTTGGTCTGGTTAACTGACCCAAAAGGAGTATGCTGCGTTCTGGGGCTCCAATTGTTGAGTCATCTCTTCTTTTGAATTTTTTCTTTTTTTTGTCAATTCTCGGTAATGTAATTTGGGTGAAATGCAGCTTTTGGATCCATAAGATGGCCAAAAAATAGGAAATCAAAAACTCCCAGAGAGATGCAAGATAATACAGCTGTTGTAGAAGAGGAAAAACCATCATCTTCGGCCAAAAAATTGCTGAATCATTGGTTGAGATTCAGTTCAAGTTTACCATATATTTTGGTTTTAATTTATGTTTCAATTACTGGGCATATGAAGTCTCATCTGATCCTACTTTCTGCAACAGGAACACTTGGAGAGCAATGAGGGTGATCCTGAGTTACTTGTTTTACATTCCGTGAGTATCCACTTTGTTGTTTTATGTGTTATCTTCAAGACATGAGTTAAAGAATGCATAAACATGAAATGGATGGGGACAGGGAGATCCATTGGTTGATTAGTTGTACCCATTTTTCCATATTTTCATTCAATTTCAATGGTAACATGTTTTGTTAGATCTCCATAGTTGGATTTGTATGAGTTTGAGTATGGGATTCAACCTTAGTAGCATCTGCAGGTTCACCTAAAACAAACATAACACTTAATAGGGAGTTTGATGGGATACTGTTGGACTACTCACGGCAATGTGCCACAATGCAGTGTTT